>CAUYUJ010015534.1:320766-326794 GCA_963575745.1 Prorocentrum cordatum | reverse complement strand
CCAAGAAGGGAAACACGAAACGAGAATCCGAGCTTTCTACCCCGAGAGGTTCTCGGGAAGACCCAAGATGCCCCCAATCGGATCCAAGAGGCCCCTGAGAAGCTCCCAAGAGGGCCGACGAGGTTCCAAGAGATCTCCCAAGGTGGCCCCAAGAGGCAGAACTCATTGTATTACGATTGGGCTTTGACGGGTTCTACGTTGTTTTCTGCCTTTGGCATCCCGATGTCCAACACGGCCCAAGAGGCTTCCAATACCGCTCCCATATAGAGGAAGAGGCCTCCAAGAGGGCCCCAAGACGGCCCGCGAGGGCCCCAAGACGGTGCTTGAGGCGCCCAAGACGGCCCGAGAGGGCCCCAAGAGCCCCAAGAGAGGCCCAAGACGGGGAACGCGACCCAACAGCAGATCGGTCCCCCCACAAGGCACACAGGAGGCCGCAAGAGGCCCCCAAGTGGTCCGACGAGGACCCCCATAGCTTCCCGAGGGCCTAAGAGGCCCCTAGGAGACGTCCAAGAGGCTTTAAGATAGCCCAAGAGTGCCCTCGATGCGTCAAAACTGCTTCCAGGAGGCCCCCGGGAGGCTTCCGGATTGCCTCAATCTGGCCGCAGGTGGCCTCAAGCCGGGCTTCCACGCAGCCAAGACGGCCAATGACGGCTTCAGATTGCAGAACCGATGCCCCCAAGGGACCCTCAGACGCCCCCCCAAGAAGCACCCAAGAGGTGCCTCCAACAGCCAGTTGACGAAGCATGCGGAACACCCCAGAAGCTCCTCAGATGCCGTCGCGCGCCTGTGCTTGATATCATTGTCCAAGATCGTCCAGCGCCCCCCAGGCCTGGGCTAGAACCTGAGCGCGCGCGAAGCGCGCGCGATGGTTCTAGTATATATATATATATATATATATATATGTATATATATATATAAAACAAATACGCCGGGTCCCCTCCGGGGGCGTCCTCAGCCTCGCTCACATCCTCTGTACGCTCCCGGTACCGCGCTACCCGGCCTCCAGGGGGGCCCCTACAATGCCCAAAGACAGCCCAAGACGACCCCAAGAAGCCCCCAGAACGTAAAAGAATTGCCCAAGACGCTCCCAAGCAACCCAGGATAGCTTCCGGGCGGCTCTCCAGGCTCCCAGGAGGCCTCCAAGAGACCTCGAGAGAGCTCCGAGAGGCCTCCCGAGAGCGTCCAGAGAACCTAAAATCGTTAATTTTCTTCCTTTTGTTTCAGGGTTCTCACCATTTCATGCTTCCAACGCTCCAAGACGGCCGAAGATGCCCCCAAGACCGCCCAAGAGGTCCCCACGACGGCCCCAAGACAGGCCAAGACGGTCCCAAGAATGCCGAAGAGGCGCCCCCGACAGCTTTAGGCAACCCCAGAACATGCCCGAGATGAGCCCAAGAGCGGGAGCAGGAGGCCGCCATCTGCAGGGACCTCCGAGAGGACTCCGGGATCCCCCAGAGGCCTCCCAAACACCCCAGACTTTTGAGAGGCCCCCAAAAAAGCTCCGACGAGGCCCCCAAAACAGCCCAAGACAGTTTCGAGAGCCGTCCCGAAAACGACCGAAGAGGGAAAAAACGGTGAGGTTCAGTGGTTTGTGTCGACTTTTGTTCGCCTTTCACGGTGTCCGGCTTCCAACGCTCCAAGACCGAGGAATTTTACATTCAACAAATGCGGACCCCCTTCTCCCAGGGGTCCCACACCTTCCCGTAACATCTGCGGAATGCTCGCGGTACCGCGCTTCCCGACCTCCCGGGGAGCCCCCCAAACACCCAGGACAGCCCAAGACGGCCCCAAGAACGTCAAAGAAAGGCCCAAGACGCTCCCAAGCAGCCAAGGATAGCTTTCGGTCGGCTCTCCAGGCTCCCAGAAAGCCTCCAAGAGACTTCAAAGACCGAGGAACTTGAAAAAAAAAGAATTCCAGAGATTTCATTTCGTTTTTCAAGTTGGAACTCCTACTCCCTATCCTCTTCCTCGATCCCCATCTAGACTTGGGGGTCACATGCAAAGATTTTCGGGAATAATATTGAACTCTCGAACGCTGTCTTGGCACTCTCTTGGATCGTCTTCGTGTCCTCGTGGCTGCACCTGAAACCATAGTAGAAATCGAGATCGCATGGTCCCATGAGTCGGAACACAAGAATGTTACATTTGTTCTCCAAATTCGCCCATTGCTTATTTTCGCACGAAGACCACGAGAGGCATCCCAACAGACCGTGGCCTGCATCCAGAAAGCTTCTGATCCACAGCCCAGGCAGGGCAACTGGAAAAGAATGGGAATCCCAGTGATCTTTTTTTCAAGTTCGCCGCCCCCCCCCTGTCTTTTCTTGCACAACAGACCACAATTAATGCCCCCCTCAGGTCCCAGAATAGAACCCAGGAATTCTTTGAGGGCCCCAAATCGTTGAACACCGAACGTGCATTTATGATTTTTGCGTTTCCGCAGTGATTCCGAGGCTTGCGCAGGGCCTCCAAGAGAGTCCTTGGATGCAAGAAACGGACAGAATTAGATACCATGAGTTAGCCTAGCCCGTCAAGCCTAGCTAGAGCTTGAGCGCGCGCGAAGCGCGCGCGATGGATGGTTGTAGTATATATGCATACATATATGTATAAGTAGATGTACATGTATATGTATATGTGTATACAATTATACAGATATGTGTGTGTGTGAACAGCCCCCCAGCACCAATTATACGCCCTCGTCCGTTCCCGCATCCGCTAGCGGCACATTTCCCACAAGCGCCATTGTGACAGATGCAAGCTTCTGTTTCTTCTACATAGAGGGGGGACAAGCGTGTGAGCCATCCTGTAGACGAGCAATCAGCAAACCCTTGCGATTTCACTGGAGTTCGGGTCGCTGGGGCGCTAGTCGACGAATACCTTGCTGATTTCAGTGGGATCCCGAGGATTTCACACCGTCCAGCAAGCCAACCCTTGGATCCCCAGGAGTCAGAATCCCAGGGGTACCAGTGAAATCGCTGGGTTCTGCGACGTCGATGGTGCGCAAACCCAATGATTTGATTTGGATTTCTGCGATTGTTGTGGTGCTACTCAACGGCGCCCTGTGATTTCAATAGGATCCTTGGGATTCCTGGGGTTTCAAGCCCTGGAGCAAGACCAACCTTGGGATCCCAAGGAGGTCCAGGGCTCAGAATCCAAGGAACCACAATGAAATCGCAAGGTTCGAGACATCAGCGATGCGCGAACCTTCTGAGTTCACTGGGGTCCTTTTGGTTTCTGGGATGCAAATCAATGAAAGTTTGTGAGTTGATTTGGGTTCTTGGAGTTCATGGGGACTCATACCCGGAGCAAAACCAACCTTGGGATCCCCAGGAAATCCAGGGTTCAGAATCAAATGGGCCCCAATGAAACGTAAGGTTCGAGACGTCGGTGATGCGCAAACCCTGTGATTGCATTGGGGTTCTTAGGATTTCTGGGATGCAAGTCAGTGAAGCTCTGTGAGTTCATGTGGAATCTTCGGAATTCTCGGATTTCATACCCTGGAGCAAAACCAACCTTGGGATCCCCAGGAGGTCCAAGGCTTAGAACCCCAGGAGCCCTATTGAAGTCGCAAGGTTCGAGACGTCGGTGATGCGCAATCCCTGTGGTTGCAGTGAGATTTCTGGGATTTTAGGGGTGCTAATCAACGAGACCTTGTGATTTCATTTGGGTTCCGGAGTTCCCTGCGGTTTTCAGCCGTGACCTTGTGTGACTCCATGGTTCATGCGTTGTTTTCGTTCCAGGGTATGCAACCCCAGGAGCCTCATGAACGTCAATGAAATCACAAAGTTCCATTGATTTGCATCCCAGAAATCACAGGACTCTGAATGTAATTGTAGGGCCTGCCCATCACCGACGTCTCGAACCTTGCGACTTCATTGGGGTCCATTTGATTCTGAGCCCTGGACTTCCTGGGGATCTCAAGGTTGGTTTTGCTGCAGGGCATGGGTGCCCATGAACCTCAAGAGTCCACATGAACTCACAAACTTTCATTGATTTGTATCCCAGAAAGAAAAGGGGTCCCAGTGAAATCATAGGGATTGCGCATCGCCGACGTCTTGACTCTTGTGATTTCATTGGGGCTCGTTGGATCCTGAGCGCTGGGCATCCTGTGGATCCCAAGGTTGGTTTTGCTCCAGGGTTTGAAATCCAAAGGACTTCCAGGAATTCCAATGATATCAAGGGGTTTCGTTGATTAGCATCAAAAGTTCCAATGGATCCAAGTGAAATCATAAGGTTGTCGCATCACCGACGTCGCGAACCCTGCGATTCCATGGGGACCCACCCTTGGATGTGCTGTGTGTCTTGGCACACGGGGGGTCTCGTGTTCTTGAGGGATGTGATTCTGGTCTTGGTCCATGGACGAGGATCGGGAGGGACGCTGAGTATTCATGCACGCGCTGCCAGCTTGTGTAACTCCTTCGCCTGCTGCACACTGTACCTTCAGCAGTGACTCGCTGATGGGGTCCATCCCAGCCGCCGAGGATGATGGGTGCGTTCGGTAGCAAATCATGCGAGCCTTGTATACCCTCGCATTTCCCTCCTTACAGTGCACTAGCGTCGACTGGCGCCTGGTAGTCGATGAAGATGCGCCGATGTAGCGTCGACTCGCGTCGATCAGCGTCCACTTAGCGTCGGCTAGCGTCGAGGAGCGCCGATTCGCAAGAGCCAACAAGCGTGCATGGGAAGCTCCCGTGAGTTTCCGAAGAAGGGGCGAGAGGGACAGCCCCGCGAGACCCCCCTTCAGCCGAGGAGCCTGGCGGGCACCGACCCCGCCGCGCTGCCCGACGCCTTCGACCCCGCGACTGGCAGCGGCCGCTGGAGGTGCTCGGAGGAGCCAGAGGGGGTCATGATACCGGGCGAGGATGCAGGAGCGCAGAGGAAGAAGACGTACCCATCTGCCGTTACCCTTACACCTCGAGTTCGTGTCTGGGGGCCTCCCAGGAGGCCCCCGTCGCCACCGCTGGACGCGCCTCGATATTGTCGTCCGAACGCACCAAGGGAGAGGTCTGGTGAGTAGCTGTATCGGTAGTTCCCCGAGCAAGTCCTGATACCGGGCGGGTCTACAGGAATGGGGTCACTCTCTGCTTGCGATCCACGCTGTCTCATATTGATATATCAATGTTTGTTTTGTATGCTGGCTCGAACCCCCAACGCCCCAGCCACCATTCCCCATTTTGGGCCCCCCCAGCCACCATTCCCCATTTGGGTCTCCTTTTGGGGCTGTTTGTCTGGCCCCACGGGCCAGCACAGACGGATCTGGCACTGGAGACTACCCGTGGGGGGAATGTCGGGCGGGCCGAGGACCAGGTTTCATCGCTCCAGGGCGCCCCAGGACGCTCTGCAGAGCGTTGCGGAGGGCTCTCGGAAAACGGCCGCGGCGTCCGATGTTTCCCTGAGGACCGTGAGATCCCAGAGGTCCCCGATCGGATCTTGTCCCAGTCCAACCGTCGTCTTGCAGTGGAGACCCATGCCAAGAAGCACACTGCTTGCCTCCAGGGTGCCCTGGGTTTCTTGAGTTTCGATGGGTTTGCGATGGAAAGCGTGACGTTTCCACACCAGAGATCGATGGACGCCTTGGGGTCTCAGGGTTGGGTTTCTGGTAGAAGGTTTCGTATGGACAGGCCTCCACTGTTTGATAGCATGATGCGTTCCAGGACTTCAGGCATTTCCCTGCTTCCCCCTGCCGCTCTGCGCGAGGGGCTCCACTTCGAAGGAGCCCCTAAGCCCCTGGCCAGAAGGCCAACCTGCCTTCTCAGGAAACCGTCCCCGTCGCACGGCTCCCTTGTTGCCGCCGCCACATTGGGGGAGAGGCCCGCTGATTTGATAATTTCTTGAGCTACGCAGAAAACGGGATCGTCTACACCGACATGAACGCGTAATCGTCCCGCGCAAGGTCGCGTGTGGGCGCTCTTTGTCCCAGTGTAGTGTGCCGCGATGACGGCCCGCGAGAGCCGCGGCGTAAGGTCGCTATGCCATCTCTCGAAAGACTCGCTGCTTTCGTCACTCACATCGGAGACGAAAGTCAGCCACT
>CAUYUJ010015534.1:273266-315766 GCA_963575745.1 Prorocentrum cordatum | reverse complement strand
TGAATCGTCGATTCCCCAGAAACTATGATATATATATATATATGTATATATATATATGTACATATATATATATATATATATATGTCTGGGAAGTGGGGGGAGAGACAAAAACCCAGAACATATTGTAAAATATGGGGAGACCTGTTATTTGTGTATATTATATTCATTTCTGTGTCCCAGGGCCCCTTCAGATTCGGTGGTCGCTGGCCGAGAAGGAGACCTCCTCGGAGCACGCGTGCGGGCCTGGTCGCAGCGGGCGGGGGCCCAGCGCCCCGTGGTTCCTGGCGCAGGGGGGCCTCGTCGATGTCTGCCGACCGCGGTCGGGTCTACACGCGGGTGCTGGGCGGAGGGGCGACGAGGTAGAGGACCACGGGTGACGAGCGGGTGGGGAGGTGAGGGGAGGGAACGGGAGGGGGGAGAGGGAGGATGATGAGTGATAGGAGGAGGGAGAGGAGGAGGAGGAGGAGGAGGTTGAAGTAAGAGCGGCAGCGTGAGAGGGAGGAGGAGGAGGAGGAGGAGGAGGAGGAGGAGGAGGAGGAGGAGGAGGAGGAGGAGAAGGTTGCTGCGCAGGAGGAGGAGGAGGAGGAGGAGGAGGAGGAGGAAGAGGAGGACGGAGAGGAGGAACAAGAAATCGACAATGACTATGGCAACACAATCTTCATCGTCGTTCGTCTCCCCTTCCTCCCTGCATCCAGCCTCCTCCTGATACCCGGCCTTCCTCCTTCATCCTGTGCCATCCGATTCTCCTCACGTCCATGCCCATCGTCTTCCCCAATCTCACCCATCCACGGCCGCGTCCTCGGGCACGTTTTTCCTCCGCCGGCGTCTCCCTGTCCTCCTCCTCCAGCTCCTTCGATCGTTTGCCTTTCCCCGCCCTCCCCCCTCTCTTCGCAGACGTGCGCCCTCCCGCATCGCTTCCGATACACCACGCCCGCCCAGATTGCTTCCCCCCTCACTCCTCCTGATCCTGCTGGTCCTGCTGGTCCTCCTCGCCCTAACGTCCTGCTGGTCCTGCTCGCCCTGTGTCCACCCTCCTGCTTTCCTTCCCGCTCCCCCTCCCCACTCGGCCTCCTGAGAGTCGAAACCAGTGGGTAAGGATGGGTCGTCTCCACAAGGGTAGCCTTGCATCCTTACCTCCTCGGTCCACTCATGACCACTTTCGATGGCCAGCCCCGCTCGAAAAAGCTTCGGCATGGGCGCTCAAACGGCTTGCATCCGTATCGTGCATCCTCTCGGCGGCTCGCCCGGGGGGTGGTGAGAAGGGGCGGGCCTTCCCAGAAGGCTCAGAAGTCCCCCGGCCTTCTGAGGCATGTTTTGGGCTTTCCCCGAAGCACAGAAACCATCTCAGAATGCCAGAGGGCTTCTGAGAAGCCCCGCCGCCTTCTGAGAAAGCCTGCTCCCTCTGACTCCCCCTCCTTCGCTCGCCGCCGATCCTTACTGTCAGTTTTGACTGCACTTGTGCCTCTAGGCGCCCCCTTCTTCTCCCCCCATTCGTGCCGTCCGCTCACCCCCCCAATGTCCCGTCCCCACTGCTGGCGCCCTCGTGTCGGCGGCGAGCCCGGGGGTTGGACTGAGACGGGGCGGGCCCTCTCAGAAGGCTCGGTTAGTCCTCGGGCGTTTCGCGAAGTTTCCCAAGTTTTTCACGAGGGCACAGGAACATTCTCAGAAGGCTGGAGGGCTTCCGAGAAGCCCCGCCGCCTTCTGCAAGGCCTCCTCCCTCTCACTGCCCCCCTGCTCGCCGCCGGTCATGTCCAGCTCCAGCAGAGTTGTGATCAAGAGGCGATCGTGGGACTGTGCGCGGCGATCTGCCCCCAACACTTGCATGCCCGTGGCGCATTCTAAGATCAGTGCGTGGTCATTCCGAAGCGTGCTCTTGGCTTCGCCGCCTGGTGCTGCAACCTAGACTCACGTTGTTAGGCGGACGAGCGGCGCCTGGTACGCTCCGAAGTTCTTTTGGCCCATCCTTGCCCACGTGCCTCATTATCCCGGCTCTACTGCCATATGTCGTCTCAGGTGCTGGACCGCTATCCCTCACGTTGGCACCTCAGCCGCCCACTGGCGGGTGAAGGAAGCCGTATGCCGCCCGCTTTCTTGTTGACCCGCGCCTTCCTGCCGCCCCTGCCATCTGTCGTCTCGAGTGCTGGCGCCCGCTCTCCCGCACACGGACGCGCCAGCCGCCCCCTCGCGGGCGCAGGGGGCCGCATGCCCGCGTTCCTGGTGACGGGCGCGAACAGGGGGCTGGGCTTCGAGATTGCGCGGCAGCTGGCTTTGCATGCCTGCACAACCGGGCGGAACGCCCAGGTGTGGCTGGGCGCGCGGGACGCTGAGCTCGGTGCCCGGGCCTGCGAGCGCATCCGCGCGGAGCTGGAGGAGCTGGGCGCGGCGGAAGCGAAGGGGCGCTGCGGCGTCGCGGTGACGCCGGTGCGGCTGGACGTGCTGAGCGACGAGAGCGTGGATCACGCGGCCCGCGAGGTGGCAAGCTTGGACGTTCTCGTGAACAACGCCGGGTGGGCCGCCAAGGGCAAGGCGTTCGACGCGGAGGTGGCACGTCGCACGTTGGGCACCAACTTTGGCAGGTGCGTGCGCGCCACGGAGGCGTTCTTGCCGCTTCTGCGGCGGTCCCCAGGAGGCCGGCTGGTAAACCTGTGCTCGTCAATGGGCAGGTTGTCGCGCAGGCGCTACGCCGACGGTGTGCTGCAGCGCTTGCGTGCCGCAGCGGGCTCGGGCGCCCTGGCCGATGTGCAGGCGTTGGCGGAGGACTTCGTGCAGGCGGTCGGGGACGGCAGTTACGCGGACAAGGGCTGGCCGCGGCAGGCGTACGCGGTCTCGAAGGCGCTACAAATCGCAGCGACGCGCGTGTGGGCGCGGGAGCAGGTGGGGCGGCTCCGTGTATCCGCCTGCTGCCCTGGCTGGTGTAAGACAGACATGGCTGGCTGGGAGAGGCCGCCCAGAAGCGCCGCGCAGGGCGCGCAAGTGGCGGCGTGGCTGGCGACAACCGATAACGTGCCCGAGCCCAAGGGCCGTCTCTACCGTGACGGAGTGGCGATTCCATGGGAGGTGGACCGTAATGGCCTGCTGGGATCTGCAATATCGTGCGCGTTCGTTGTCCATCCCGTCGCTTCCTCGCCAAGCACTGCCGCGCTGCCTCATGCTGCTCCTGCTGCTGATCCTCCTCCTGGTTCTCGTCCATGACCTCCTCCAGCTCCTTCTCCCTCTCATCCTGCCTCGCCTCATGCTCCGTTCGTTCCAGCTCGGGCGAAAGGGGGCCGGGGAAGAGGGGCTGCGAGAATTACTTCGCACGGCTTGTTTCTTACGTTTTATGTTTTCCGGAACTTGTCTGCCCCGTGCATGGTGGCCTTGCCTCGTGCCCGACGCTGGTTCGACATGAATTCGACTCGAATCTGGCTTGCATGCGAATCGGATCCGCCTAGCTAAGGCATACAACGACAGATAGGCCTCGGAAGAAATTTGCGAACACATGCCACATTCATCCGTCAACGCCTCCCCCTCCCCCCAATGTTCAAAGTTGGCGGTGGGTCTGATGAGGTGCACTTCGACCGCAGTCTCCCGCGCGCGTGCCAACATTGAGTTTTGGGGGGAGGGGGAGTGTTCAGTAATTGTTTCCCTCTACCGGATACCGACCCGACAGCGTGCACGCCGCGGTATACCAGGGGCTGTCCCGCCTGTCCCGTGGCCGTACGGCTGTGCCGTGCGCGGTTGTCCCGTGCGTTCGCGGTGATGGTCACGTGCGGTGGTCCCACGGCCGTCTTGGGAGTCTCCCGCGATGAGATGGGTAGTGAGATACGGTAGAGGGAAACAAATACTGAACACTCCCCCTCCCCCCCAAACTCAATGTTGGCACGCGCGGGGGAGACTGCGGTCGAAGTGCATCTCATCAGACCCACCGCCAACTATGAACATCGGGGGGAGGGGGAGGCGCCGACGGATGGATGTGGCATGTGTTCGCTAATTTGTTCCGAGGCCTGTAAGTAGTTGGGAAGGTTAGCCGGATACTGATGGGCATGGCAGATGGGCGAGCTCGAATTGTGGTGATGTGGGTCCGCAGTCAAAGCGCAGGTGGCGATGGCAATACGTGTAACACGTGTCTAGTCGTATGGCAGCGGCAAGCTGCATAGTAGGATGAGTCACGCTAGTTAGGCTCACCGTCAGACGGGTCCTGATACTCTGGTGCGTGAGATCTGGAACTGTTGGAGATGCTGAAAGAGGTGAGCAACGTTAACTTCCTGAAACAGAGCCATACCTATACGACCACCCTTCGGGTGATACGGAGGTTCGGGGGGAGGAACCAACGTCTGACTCAATCGATGTCACGATCGACCTTCCTATCGATTTCACTATGGATCTCGCGATCTATCTCACAATCGACCTCCTTGAAGAATTCACAATCGATCTCACAGTCGGTCTCACGATCAGTCTGGCCTATCGATCTCTCGATTGGCCGCCTACTGGACACCTACGGGACATCAGTGTCGATCTCACTATCGGTGTCACTCGGTCGATCTCACAATCGATCTCACTAACCATCTTACAATCGACCTCACTATTCCACTCACTATCGATCTCGCCATCGATCTCACTATCGATCTCACCTTAGATCTTACTAAATATTTCACTTTCGATCACACGATCGATAGCACTATCGATCTCACTATCGGTCTCTTTATCGATCTCTCTCTCTCTCTGTCGACCTCACAATTGGACACCGACGGGATACCAATGGGACATTAGTATCGATCTCACTATTGATCTCATTCGGTCGATCTCACAATCGATCTCACTATAGACCTCTCAATCGATCTCACGATCCCTCTCAGCATCGACCTCGCCATTTATCTCCCTATTGATCTCACGACCGGTCTCACCATCGATCTTACTCACGATTTCACTGTCGAGCTTACTAGGGAAGCCACTAGCGATCCCTCTGTAGATCTCACTATCGGTCTCGCGATCGATCCCACTATTTGTCCCACCATCGGTCTCCCTACCGATCTCCCTACGGAACACCGACGGGCAACCGACGAGATCGACCGACGGAGCGCCGACGGGACACCGACGGGCACTCCGACGGCACACCGACGGGGGGCACCCGCGGGATAGCTCCGGCCACCGCCGCACAACCCAGGGAGGCGCGTTTTTTTGGGGGGGGGCTCGACGGCGCCCTTGCCAGAGGAGGGTTCATCCTCCTCCTCCTCCTCCTCTTCCTCCTCCTCCTCCTCCTCTTCTTCCTCCTCCTCCTCTTCCTCCTCCTCTTCTTCCTCCTCCTCCTCCTCCTCGCCCGCCCACGCGGCTTCGCCTCGCGCGCACGCAACACACAACCACGAAACCGAAGCCAGTTTGCCGAAGTGGGGGCTCTCCGTGTCACTGCGATCCTGCCAGCTCACCTCGGAGATTTGTCTGGTCGTCATAATGGTTCGAGTAGTTGTACGCGCCAAGGTTACAACATGGCGTGTCCGTGGAAAGATGGACAGTCCTGGGGATCTCACAGTGTTAGACTCGGTGGATAGCTCTGAAAGGTTGGACGCGCTGGTCGAGGTCAGGCGTGATCACTGAAGTTTTCAAGAGACGGTTTGGGCGTCTGATGTCCACGCATGGTACCCGTCCAACGCGAAGGTCATCACAAAACAGGAGCTACATCCATCCCCCACGAAGTCCTTACCAACTGCCGTGTGTACCCGCGTCGCACGTGCGCCTTGCACGATGGAGCAGCAGCGCTGGCTGTTGATTCTGGCTGTTGATTCTCGTGTCCTGCGCTGGCTGTTGATTATCGTGCGCCTTGTCGATGTCCTGCGCTGGCTGTTGATTCTCGTGACCTGAGCAGCCTCCCGGTCCCTGTCCGCGTCCGCGCCAGCTGTGGACTTGGCATCGCCCGGACGTGTGCATTTTTTTCGGCGAGAACCATCGAGGAGCATCCCGGACCATCGAGCAAAACAAATGGCACGAAATCGACAAATGCACGGGAAATGGACGTCCGAGAAACGGCAAGTGGAGGATATCGCGCGGCCTTGGCTCCAGGAGCGTACGCTCGGGAGGCCCGCCGTCGCGGGGCGGAGGCCGACTGGGCTCCGCCGCGGGCAGCGCCCTCCCGCAGCTCCGCTCTGCAGCCCCCTCCTCGGCCCTCTGCTGCCGCTGCCCGCCTTCTGCCCCGACGGTGCGGCCCCTGAGGCAGGCTGCGGGCGAAGGGGCGGCCCTCAGAGGGGACCTGCTCTGACGAACGAGCAACACACACCCTCACCCATAGGGGGGTCGTTGAGAGGAGGACTGGCTATGGGTATGGGTGCGGGTTGTCGGACCATGGGGAACGCTCCCGTTCGAGCGAGGACCCCCATCCGACAACACGCACCCATAGCCTTCTCCGACCCCACTATGGGTATGGGTGTGTGTGTGTGTGTTGTTGTTGGTTCGTCATGCTCCGGGGGTTCGGGGCACCTCGTCCGTCCTAAACTCTGGCGGCTTTTCTGGTGCCCGGCGCGTGCTCGATGCGGAATCAGCGCGGATTCGGCGCGGATTCGGCGCGCAGTCGACGCGGACTCGACGAGGGCGACGTGGATCCGAGGAAGGGCTCGGCCCGGATTCGACGCGGAGGGGGGCGCGCCTTGGGCAGGCGAGGCCCCCCCCACGGCTGCCCCCGCAGCAGGCGCCCGGTCCTCGCCGAGGGGTGCCCCGCCCTGCCCCAGCCTGCCCTGGGGCGTGCGTCGGAGGGCACCAACTATACACCAACACCGATCCTGGCCCAGGATCTCCCTGGGCCCAGGATCGGTGTATATGCCTTCTTGCCCAAGGCAGGAGGGCGTATACACCGATCCTGGGCCCAGGGTGATCCTGGCCAGGATCGGTGTTGGTGTATAGTTGGTGCCTTCCTAGTGCGGCTTCGGTCTCGGGCAGCTGGTCGCCGACTTCATTCTCGGCGACGAGTGCCGCCGATGCCAGGTGGCCGCTTCCCCCCCCCCCCCAACCCGAGCCAGGCCCCATCTGCAGCCCGGACGTGCAAGGATCGTTTTCGTCTCAGGAGGGGCTCTGGCATCCACTGGTCTCAGGAGGGGCTTTGGCTTCAAGGATCGCTTTGGTTTCAGGAGGGGCTAATGCATTCAAGGATCACTTTGGTTTCACTCGTTTTTGGGCCGCCCCTTAGATCCAGGCCAGGGAACCTCCTCCGTGCCCGAGGCTCGCCGTTGCCAGAGAGGGCCCCTTTGGGTCCCCCTGTCAGCGTTCTGCTGCAGGCCTCCTTGGGGGACTTCAGGGGGAACTTCGGGCACCCCGCTCCGCGTGCCTCGGCCCTGCTGGGGCAAAGAACGCCCTCTGGACGACCTCCCGCCCACCCCTTTGCGATGCCCGCCCCCCGGGGCCCGAACTTCCAGCGCAGGCTTGGATATGGCAAAATTCAGCGCTCCGTCCTAGTAACCCTTTGGGAGTACGGTCGGACCGAGGCACCAGTGCGAGGTCCGTTCGGGGAGAGTGTCTTGGTGTTCTCCGTGCTTGCTGGATGCTCTTGTGTATCCTGGGGAGGGTACCCCTTGATGTCCTGGTGGCTTTGGCCGGCGGAGGGCCCCAGCTTCTTGAAGGATGTTCTTTTAGCCCAGGCCCGATCGTAGCGCTCTCCCTGAGGCCCCGGGCGCCACGAGGGCTTCGGCGCGGCAGCGCCCCGCGGCTGCGGGCGCCCCTTGCCGGGCCGCGGAGGTGCGGCCGCGGGCCGCCGCGGCCGGCGGCGCGCCGCCGCTGCGGCGCCGCCGCCGCCGCCACGAGGCCGCCGCCGGTGGCCGCTGGGCCGCGCGGGCCTGGCGGCGGCGCTGCTGCTGGCGCTGCGCCCCGCGGCGCGCGGCGCCCGCCGCCGGGGCCCGGCGGGCCCGGCGGGCGCTCGCTCCGCGCGGGGGGGGCCTCGCCGCGCGGCAGGCGCACCGAGGCGAGCGGCCGCCCTGCCCCAGCTGGACCTGGAGGCCCGGGAGCCCGGGCCCCGACGCTTGGGGCCATTGCGGCGCGGCAGCCTGCGGGGAGGTGCTGCCCACCGGGGGGCCCTTCGCACCGGCCGGCCGGGCGTGGCCGCGGCTGCCTGGGACGTTTGCGCGTCGGCAGCAGCCGACGCCGAGTCGGCCCCCGTGCGAGGGGTCGCGCGCACGACCCGCTGCGGCGAGGCCAAACAGCGCTCGTGCACGCCGTGCCTGGCTTCTGGAGTCGGGGTGCTCGCTGCCTCGCCGTCGTTCTCCTGCCGCCCCCCCCTCCTTCTGCCTCCCGTTTCCCTCTTCCGGCCCCCCGTCCCTCCGCGTCCTCGTTCCCCCCCCCCCCTTTCTCGCCTGCTCTTCCTCGAACCTCGGCCTCCTCCCGCAACCTTCCCCCGCTGCCCTCGCTGGGGTACCCTGTGCGCCCTAGCCACGGCGCCGGTCCCAGTGGGGGGCGCTGCCCCGCGCCCTGGGCGTGCCCTCGCTGGCAGGGCGCCCCCCGCGCGATCTGCGCCGCTTCTCGGCACCGCGCGCGGGTAAGCAGGCGCGCTGGCCTGGGCAAGGCACGGGCGCCCCCGCTGCTCCTCGTCGTCTCTTCCTCCGCCCTTTCCCTCCTCCCCACTGGCCCCAGCCCCGACATGATCGCGTCGTAAAAATGTTTTTGGCCACCTTCGGCTTCGGGGAGCCCTCGCCGGGCCTCCGGGCCGTCAACAAACGATTCAGGATGAAAGACCCGTCCCAGGGGAAGGGTCGGGACTTCCAGGGACCCCGCATTGAAAAAATCAGGACTTCGCACGTCTGGGAGGGCAACCTCCCCTTCATCCTCCTGCTCCTCCTCAGTCCGCCCCTGCCCGTCCTCCTGCAGCTCCTGCTCCTCTGGCTCCGAGTCGCCCACCTCCGTGCGGCTGCTCCTCGCCGTCGCCCCCCCTCCATCTTCCGCGGCGCACTCCTCCGTGAGCGCGCCTGCCACCACTGCTTCTCCCCGCCTTGGTCGTTCTCGTCGCCGTCCTCCCCCCCGAATTCCCCTCCGCCCTCCTCGTCCCCAGACGTGCGGCGGCGGCGGCGGCGAGCGGGGCCATCCGCCAGGTTGCCGTGAAGGTCCTGAAGCGCCACCCCAAGCTGTCCCACCGCGACCGTCGGCACGCCTTCGCGATGCACCGCGAGAGCCAGTGGTCTCCCCCCCCCCTCCCCCGCTGCGGGGAGCAGGGTCCCGAGGCCGGGGTGTGTCTACAAGCGTTCAGTCGGGCCTGGTCCCCTTACATGGGGATTTTCGACGAAAAGTAAAGAATACCCCAGAAATAGCCAAAAGATAGTCCAAACATAGTCTGGGGACTATTTTTGTTGAGTAGTTTCTTACCTTTTTGGGGTATTTGTTGGGCTTTTTTATTATTCCTCGAAAATCCCCCCGTATGGGGGACACGCCCGACATAACACAAGCGCCGCCTGGCGGATCGAGCCTCCCTGGCGTCCGGGGGCTGGCTGCGTTTTTTTTTTCACGCCGCGCGTGCTTGTCCGGCTTCGGGCCCAAGGATCCTCACGCATCGATCTGGCTCGAGGGATGCCGCAGAAAGAGGCGGTCGAGGGGCCCAGGCACGATTGTTCGCTAACCCCTAGCTGCGGATAATAAGCCCTAAGGGATAATAAAGTTCGGGGTTTTCGGGGGGATAATAAAAGTTGCCCGCCAGAGCCAGCATGAAGAGATATCAAGAGAAAAAAGCCAGAGATATCTTGAGGATTGTCTCGGTTGAGACATCCTCAACGAATTGCTTGTTTCGCTTGAGACATCCTCGAAATATATGTCTGTTTCGCTTGAGACATCTTTGAGGGAGGAGGAGGAGGAGAAAGAGCAAGAGGAGGAGAGGAGAAGGAGATAGCAAAAATTCAAAGTTTAAAACTTATTGGACTTAAATTGTAAACGCTTGATGAAAATTAAATGTTCATCTGCTTGTTTAGGGTAGCTCACGTGCCTCATTTTCCCAGGATGATCAACCCCAGCGATAAACAAGTTCAGGGCGCCAGAGGGAGGAGGAGGAGAAAGAGATAGAGAGACAGAGAGAGAGAGAGAGACAGAGAAAGAAAGAAAGAGAGACAGAAATAACTACACAGAGACAGAAGGACATTGGTTTCGCTTGAGACATCCTGAAACAACGTGTTCGCTTCACTTGATGTTGTTATCTCAACATAAGAAGGAAGTAACCGCGATGGCGAACTTTTCCCGTGATAATGAAGTTCGGCCTCCGCGCCCCCGCGCCCCCGACCAAACTCTTATTGGTCGACGATACAAAAAATAACGACTTAAGGGGGGTACATTATTATCCTGGGCATGGGGTTATGCTGCACTGGTTGGGCAACCTCGGATCTCATGGTTCTGGAGCTCTGGGAGGCTATGGATATGGATGTGCTCGGCCCCCATGTGGCCAAAGTATATCCATATCCCCCGCCCGCTGGGGTCCCTGGTCGCCGGTTCCCCAGGTGGTGGATATGGATGCAGTCTTGCCTCGCACACAATTTGTATCAGTATCGCGGCGACTGGAGGACCCCACCAGCATTTCACTGTTGAAGGCGCGCAGTGCGTTTGCATAAGAAAGGCGAATGAGTAACGCGCATCTATCGGAAGACCACGCGCGTGTCATTGATACTCCTTACCATCCGTTATGGCCCCCCTTTTCCTCCCAGAGGAGGGTCCAGGCATCTGGCGGCTTGCAAAGTTCGAGGCTGGTGATTGCCCGCCCTGCGGAGCCTCTAGAGGCTGGTGTCGGGCAATCGAGAGGTCCAGCAACACACGGTTAATTATAGAACAGACATCGAGCTTCCGGTTGTCTGGGACGGAGGGGGGCGGCCGAGGAAGATGATCTTTGTGTTTTTCGCCCTTTTGTGGCCTCCTGGAGGGCCCTCGTCGCCGCAGCTGGATTCGCCACGAAATCCTGGTCGGGTATCGTTCCAGGAGTGGTCGGACACTGGACTTTGAGCGTCAGGCAGAAGCAGAGAGGAAACATTGCCACCGCCGATTCCGACATCTTGGGGGCCAGGAGCCCTGTTCGTGCCTTGACTCGCGCAAAGGGAATTTGGTCGAGGGGAAGGGGTCTTGGTCGAGGGCTCTGGGGGGCCTGCGCCGCGGGGGGGCGGGGAACACGACGTCGCCGGATGCAGGCATGCGGTGTTCGGCCTTTTTGCAAGACGCGGGCCCCCCTCTCCCCCCCTCCCCCCCCCTCCTCCTCCTCCTCCTCCTCCTCTGCCACCTCCTCCTCCTCCTCCTCTTCCTCCTCCTCCTCCTCCTCCTCCTCCTCCTCCTCCTCCTCCTCCCTCCCTCCCCCTATCCCTCCTCCCCCTCCTCCTACTCCTCCTCCTCCTCGTCCTCCTCATCCCTCCTCCTCCTCCTCCTCCTCTTCTCCTTCTCCTCCTCCTCCTCCTTCTCCTCCTCCTCCTCCTTCCCTCCTCCTCCTCCCCCTCCTCCTCCTCCTCCTCCTCCTCCTCCCCCTCCCCAGCGACCTCTCGACGCCTTCCTCGAGGCTGGCTCGTCGTCCTGAGCTGTTTCTCTCGACGGCCTCCCGAAGCCCGAAGCTGGCTTCCCGAGGCCCCGACGTTGAAGAACAAAAACACAAGCCGTCTCGATCCTTCCGAGCTGCCGGAGGTCCTGGAAGGCCTGGGCTGCCGATCTCCTTGCAGGGCGTCGCTCGGAACTCCGCCGAGCGAGGCAGTCCCTGAGATCCTGGCGACTCAACTTTTTCGAGTCGGGCATTTTCGCACAATTTCGGGCCCCGGGACCCTCACAGATCGATCCGACCCGAAAAATGACGCAGATTGATGGAGTCCAGGGGTCTGGTCGCGATTTTTTGGGATGTTGCATTTTTTTCGCAACGTTGGATCTCAGGGTCAAGCAGTGTCGAAGCGTCCTGGCGTGCCTATTGGCCTATCAAGCAATGTTCTAAGAACATATGTTTCTGTTTCTAGAACATTTGTGGGTTCGAAGAACATGTCGTGGTAGGCAAATGCCAGGACGGTCAGTCCCTGCTCGACAGGGGTTGATCGCGGGTGTGTCGGATCCGCAGAGTGTTCTGGTCACCCGCTGGGGGGTCGTCACGCGAGTCCAGGTCGTCCAAATGAGGTCCGAGTTCGGGTCGCGCCACACAGCGGGGCACGTCGGCGAAGCGCCAGGTCTTCCCATCGTCGTCGCCGAACAGCGTTCACGCGCAATCCGCGCCCGCGAGCAACGACCGTGGCGCTGCAGGTTGCAGTCGCCGGAGGTGGCTCTGGGCCACCCAAGCGAAGTTCGAACTAAAGGGAACTATCAGGACGACGAGAAAACGTCTCCGACGCATCGGCGATGCGTCCTAATCTTTTGGCCCTATCTGCTCGGACCCCGCTTCGGGGGCCTCCGAAGGTAGTCGTGCCGTTCACATCGCGCGGCGCGATGCGCGATGATCGGTAATCTGGGTCACAGACGTCATCGCAGTTGCAGTCGCGAAGAACGAAGCTCCTGGTTCACCCACCCCTCCAGGATGAGGAGCGAGGAGGAGGAGGAGGAGGAGGAACAGTGCGGCAAGAAAGGTCGGTACGGGTTCGAGTGATTTTGCGCAGAACATGCAAGAAAGTGTGGAAAACCCTTCCGAGACTGTGCCTGGCGCGACTTCGCGCCGCCGGAAGCAATAAACGCCAGCACCTGGGCAGACGCCACTGGCACGCCCGGACAGAAGCCGTGGGCCACCGAGGCACCCCACGACGCACGCGCTCCCTGCCGCACCCGAAACGATGCCAGGACCTTCAGCCAGGCGGCGGACCTGGCGGAAGGTTGAACCGATCAAGCCCTCGCGGCGGAGGTGCTGCTCGAGTGTTTTTGTTTCTGGCTTGTGGTCATCCGTCCTTGCGAGACTTCGGGGGGTGGGGGGCTGTCTAGTTATCTATTCCCTTCTCTTCGGTAGGCTCTTGGGCTCATCCGAACCCGTAGCGTCAGCAATCGCACGCGCGCGTGCGAACAGCAAGTCAAGGTGCTTGCACAGGCCTCCTCGCGACGGAGGTTCCGTGCTTCGTGCCGCGAAAATAAAAAAAAAACCGCCCGACGGGGGTGCCCCTGGAGGGGCTTGGTCCGGCACGAAGCAAGCGGATTTAGAGGGAGATGGTTCGTGAGTTTTGTGTGTCCGTTTTCGCGCGCCCGGGGGCTTCTGCATGCAGAACTCAGCTCAGGACGAGGAGTGGGTCCTGTGTGCGAGGCCCCCAGGACCCGTCTCCTCCATGCCAAGTGGTGGCCCAGAGGGTGTCTGTGGATCGACGGCGAGCGAGGGTGGGAAATGAGAAGGAGATGGCCTTCTCAGAAGGCGGCGGGACTTCTCAGAAGCCCTCGCGTATTCTGAGAAGTTTCCGGCGTCTCTGGGGAAGGCTGAAAGCCCTTCTCAGAAGGCCGGGGGACTTCCAAGCCTTTGAGGGGCCCGGCCCCTTCTCTCTTCCCCCCCGGGCTCGCCGCCGAGTGGAGGCCTCCCCCCCCCCCCCCCGATCTTGCGAGAGGTCCTTGTGGAACCTGCACAACGAGTGCGACTCCCGCTTCGACGGGGCCGCCGCCTCGCTGTTCATGCGCTACCTTGAGGAGACTGGGGAGCGGGAGGGGGCCCAGGGCCAGGGGGCAGGCAGAGGGCCGGGGGCGAGGGCCCACGAGAGTTCTTGTTCTGGGATGTGTCGCAGGCTCCCGGAGGTGTCCTCGCCTTGCTTGGCTTCGATCGGACGCGTTGCCTGTTACAGAGGAGACCCATGCCGAAAAACACCCTGCCTGCCTGCCTGCCGAGAAACACCCTGGCTTGCTTGGGTTTGGATAGCTTTGCGATGCTATGGAAAGCGTGACGGCCCCACACCAAAAGTCAATGAACGTCCTCTGGGGTCTCAGGTATGGGTTTCTCGTGGAAGGCTTCTTGTGGTCGAGCTCCGGCTGTATGTCGGCGAGGACCATCGAGGAGCATGTTGGGCCATGTTGAGCGACAAATGCACGAGGAAAGGACGTCCGAGTGATGGCAAGCTCGGGATTCTTGCCAGCAGCGGCGCCCCGCCGAGATCTGTCGGGGAGTGCACAGCTCGTCCCGAGCGGCCGCGGGAGGCCCGCGCTGTGACCCGGGAGCCGGGCGTGCACACGGGAAAAGCCGAGCGTGCTGTATAGACTTTCTCCCTCCCCCCATACTCCCGCCCCCTCCCGCCTCCTTTCTCCCCTCCCCCTTCCTCCCTCTTCCCATGCCCACCTGTGAGGAGTGGACTTGGCGCGGGAGGATGTGCTGCAGCATCGCTGATGCATCATGAGCTCAATTGGGTCCTCTTCACCCGAATCCCTCCCCCACCCCCTCCTCCTCCTCCCTCCTCCCTCTTCCCATGTCCACCTATGAGGAGTGGGCCAGGCACGGGAGGGTGTGCTTCAGCATCGTTGATGATGCATCCTGAGTTTCATCTGGTCCTCTTCCCTCCCCCCTAGTCCCTCCCCCCCGACCTCCCATCTCCCCTTCTCCTCCCTTCCCTGATTTCCGACGTTGCAGCAAAAAATGCAACATCGCCAATTATGCTAACGGAGTTCCCCACATGAAGATATTAACGGTTTCGTGGGACCCATGGGGTACGACAACATCAACACGAAGGAGAAGCTCATCGAACGAGTAAGAACGCACGAAAGGGCAGACGAAAGAAAGGAGGAGGGAGGACAGGTGCTCAGGAAACGAAGCCTTGTAAATAGTACGGTTTCTTGATGCCCTCCTCGCTCTGGCGGGGCCCCGCTGGAAGGGGGGAGGGCTACGCAACCTGGAAAAGAGTAATGCTTTTTGCGACCCTTCTCGTTCAAGCGCGGCCTCTCTGGAGGAGTGGAGGGGGGACACGAAATGGTTTCGTGGGGGGGGGCACGAAACCATTTTAATAGTGTGGTTTCCGATACCCTCCTCGCTCAGACGGGGCCTCCTTTGAGGGGTGGGAGGGGCACGGATAGCATGAGTTCCCGATACCCTCCTCGCTCAGGCGTGGCCTCCCTGGAGGGGTGGGAGGGGCACGAAACCATGTAAATAGTATGGTGTCCGATACCCTCCTCGCTCAGGCGGGGCCTCCCTGGAGAGGTGAGAAGGGCACGAAACCATGTAAATAGTATGGGTTTCCGATACCCTCCTCGCTCAGGCGGGGCCTCCCTGGAGGGGTGGGAGGGGCACGAAACCATGTAAATAGTATTGGTTTCCGATACCCTCCTCGCTCAGGCGGGGCCTCCCTGGAGGGTGGGAGGGGCACGAAACCATGTAAATAGTATTGGTTTCCGATGCCCTCCTCGCTCAGGTTGGGCCTCCCTGGAGGGGTGGGAGGGGCACGAAACCATGTAAATAGTACGGGTTTCTGATACCCTCCTCGCTCAGGCGTGGCCTCCCCGGAGGGGAGGGAGGGGCACGAAACCATGTAAATAGTACGGGTTTCCGATATCCTCCTCGCTCAGACGGGGCTTCCCTGGAAGGGGAGGGAGGGGCACGAAGCCACGTAAATAGTAATGCAACGTCGCCAAAAATCACGACCGGACCCCTGGACCTCATCATTCCATGCTGTTTTCCGAGCCGGATCGATCTGTGAGGGTCCCGGGCCCGACATGGAGGGAAAATGCCCGGCTCGGAGAGATGGAGTCGCCATGATCTCAGGGCCCCCCCCTCCACCTCCCTTCTCCCCCCCTACTCCCTCTGACATCTTCCGTTCCCAGACGTTTCCGACCATCCTCACATCTTCTCATCCGCGGCCCCCCCGCCGGCCCCAACACCACTTCCTCGGCTGGGCCCCCCCGCGGGTGAGCCGACGTGACTGAAATGCATCCGTCGACACCTCGGGTGGACCTCCCTCCGTCCCCCACCTGAATTGCGGGCTGCGCAGAAGAAAACACGCCACAAACATAAACCTTTGGCGCTCCGCGCGGGTTTCTTGGATCCGCGCTGGGCCCCCCCTTGGCGGCGCCTCTGGCGCCGCCCCTGGCGCGCTCCGCGCGCCAGGGAGGGGGATCCAGTGCAGATCCAAGAATCCGCGCGGAGCGCCAAACGTTTATGTTTATGGCGTGTTTTCATCTTCTAGGGCTGCCCATCTCCCCGCTGTGGTTTTTTGTTTTCCGGGGAAGGTGCAATTTTCCAATGGGGAAGGCACCACGTGCATGCCGAGTCTTCGAGGGACAAACAACTCCCCACTTCGCTGGATGTTCTTCGAGGAACAAACGAACGAGGGCATGAACTTGTGGAGATCCGCTCGAATTTCTTGGATCGGCGCTGGACCCGCCTCCCTGGCGCGCTCCGCCCGCCAGCGGCGGCGCTGGAGGCGCCGCCAGGGGGACCCAGCGCATGCTCAAACCAGTTACGAGGTGACTTGGTAATTACCTGACGAGTGACTTGGGCTTTGCGGTACCACAAAAAACTATCAGCACGCCAGGGGGTAAAATGTAACCGCGCAGGCGCACATGTAACCGCGCAGGCTCGGTCAAGTCAGCCTGCCGGGTGTTTGGGACCCCGTTGCCCTTACCCCCCCCCCTCGACCGTTGGTTGCCCCCGCGTGAGAGATTCGATGCTCTGGTATTTACCTAACAGCGAAGACTGATAGGTTTCTAGTAGTGTCAAAAGAGAGCATCTTGACTCCCCAGGGGGGTCTGGGCGGGTGCCGGGGAGAAGCCGCGGAAGTCGTTTTAAGCAAACAGTTACACAGTTCGTGGTCTTCGAGGTCCCAGAACTCCATTCCTGGGCATGATTTAGAATGCCCAGAGCCAACTGTAGGCCACTTCGTGGTCTTCGAGTTCCCAGAACTCCAGCATGATTTTGAATGCCCGGAGCCAACTGTAGGCCACTTCGTGGTCTTCGAGTTCCCAAAATTCCACTCCTAGGCATGATTGTGAATGCCCGGAGCCAACTGTAGACCACTTCGTGTTCTTCGAGTTCCCAATGCTTTATTCCCGGGCCACATTTTGAATGCTGAGGCAGGCTGAGGCTGAGGCTGAGGCAGGCTGAGGCTGAGGCCGAGGCCGAAGGCAGACTGAGGCTGAGGCTGAAGGCGGACTGAGGCTGAGGCTGAAGCAGGCTGAGGCTGAGGCAGACTGAGGCTGAGCTGAGTCTGAGGCAGGCTGATGAGGCAGGCTGAGGCTGAGGCTGTGACTGCGACTGCCGTTGCCACTGCGATTGTCATCGCGAATGCGACAACGACTGCGAGAACAGCAGAATTCTACAACTGGATTATCATCTGAATCTTAAGGGGAATGCTTCCAGATATGCTCCTACACATCGCTGTTAGATTGCTTTGCCGGGATAATTTTCAACATGGGGTCCCCGGAAGCCCCACTCTTTGCCCATGGCAGGGCTGGCCTCTTATTCTCCTGCACGGTTGCGCCCCGGAGCTCGGAGTGCTTGGTTTTCGTGGCTCGTGGTTCGTCGTCCGCAACCCATTCCCCTGGCCCATCCCCTGCCATCCTTGGCGGGTCCCCCCCCCTGGCCGTCCACCTGTCCCTGGCCGTTGCCCCCCTCGGGTTCTCCTGTCCCGCGCCGCTCCCTTGTTCAAGAGTAAGGGCACGCGTGCCACTAGTCCCGAGTCGCTCCTTGACGGCCCTGGGGCTTGGCGAGGCCTCCCAGAGTCTGAAGTGGCCAAATGCCTTCCGTCGTGATCTCCGTCCTCGGATGGCCCCAGTGCGAGGCCGAACGTCGAAGGAGGGCCACTTGCGAGACAGCGCCGGCTGCCCCAAGCCCACCCAATTCCGCTCAAGACCAGTCCCCTTGGACGATCAAGAAATTCCAGTGTGAAAATCAACTGTAATTAAACAAACAATACAGACGCTCAAGTTGCATATAAACTCTAGTGTAAATAAACAACAACACATGAGTGTTTGCATCGCACTTGATTTGTTATATTACACTTGAGCTTTTGTTTGCTGCAAAGTTACTTGCATCACTCTCCGGCTCCACCCTCCTGACCCCGTGCTCGAGGCGGATCCAGCCGCGGCGACGCGAGCCCCCGGGACGCTCAAAAGACGGCCGAGCAGCGCCCAGGGGCGCTGCAATGGTTCACCTCCCCCCGGATGGTGGAGCCCTTCTCCCGCGCTGCTCTTCGCAACGCGTTACAAGCGCCCCAGTGCGGCGCCGTCCTCGGGCAAGCAGCATCAGGGCCCTCCTTCTTCCCGGGGCCGAAGCCTGCCCGCAAATCTCTTCGTCGTCGCGACGAGGGGATTCGGCGAGGGCTCCGGGAGGCAGAAAAACAGCAGGGAAGACAAGCAGTGCGTTGATTTTCGCGGCGCGCTGGAGGCAATTCTTGGGTTCTGCCAGTGCCCGCCGCCGCGAACACCCTCATCCAGGTCGTCGTCGTCGTCGTGCTCGTCGGTCGTCGTCGTCGTCGTCGTCGTCGTCGTCGTCGTCGTCGTCGTCGTCGTCGTCATGGTCGTATCGTCGTATCGTCGTGGTCGTCGTATCGTCGTGGTCGTCGTATCGTCGTCCTCGTCCTCGTCCTCGTCCTCGTCCTCATCCTCCTCGTCTTCGTCCTCCTCTCCCTCGTCGTCTCCCCCATTCGGGCGGCGCGAGAGCGCGAGGCTCTCCGCGCTCCGCGCGGCGCGACGCGCGAACATAGCTGCCCTTCAGGATCGGCGTCGCACCGACATCGCGCGCACCGAGGGAATCTTGTGGTCTACGCCCCGTGGCGGGCGCTCTCTGGCCATACCGCTCGAGAAACCATTTACTACAAGATGGTTATACTATCTGCTCGGGTCGGACGCGCGCCTCCAGGAGGAGGAGGAAAATAATTATAATGTCTCTCTGCGTCCCATGAGGAGGCCGAAAACTGCCAAACATCTCTGCGCCGATCTGTTGCGACGCGCTGGAGGTCTTGGCCCTGCAGCGTGCCCGCCGCGGGTGTTCCGGGCCCGCCGCAGGACCACACCGGCTTCTCCGAGCTGGGGCCGGCGGGTTTCGAGGCTAAGCGGCGGCTCTACGAGGCCCCCCCCATTTCATCGAGGATACGAGGATCCCTAACCCTAATAACATTGTGAATACGTGGCTTCACTGAGGTCCCCGTCTTTGCATTGGTGAGAATAATTTTGGGTCGCTTGTTTTGATACATCTGCAGAGCAGGCCCCTTATTCCCAACCATCCTGTGGTGTTGGGTCCTCGTTTTGAAGAGGCGGCGCCCCGCGTTCCTCACCTCCTCCTCCTCCCCCCCCCTCCCTCCTCCCATCATCATCATCATCATCATCATCATCATCATCATCATCATCATCATCATCATCATCATCATCATCATCAGCATCAGCAGCATCAGCATCAGCATCAGCATCATCATCATCATCATCATCATCATCATCATCATCATCATCATCACCACCCATTTCGGCACACCCCTCACACGTTTCGTGGCCCCATAGGGAGCTCCACCGAAGGCCCCAGTGGCATGGTTCGCATGCCTCCCCCACACCACCCATTTCGGCACACCTCACACGTTTCGTGGCCCCATAGGGAGCTCCACCGAAGGCCCCAGTGGCAGGGTTCTTTCGTGGCCCCATAGGAGCTCCACCGAAGGCCCCAGTGGCAGGGTCGCATGCCTCCCCAACACCCATTTCGGCACACCCTCACACTTTCGTGGCCCCATAGGGAGCTCCACCGAAGGCCCCAGTGGCAGGGTTCGCATGCCTCCCCACCACCCATTTCGGCACACCCCTCACACGTTTCGTGGCCCCATAGGGAGCTCCACCGAAGGCCCCAGTGGCAGGGTTCGCATGCCTCCCCACCACCCATTTCGGCACACCCCTCACACGTTTCGTGGCCCCATAGGGAGCTCCACCGAAGGCCCCAGTGGCAGGGTCCGCATGCCTCCCCACCACCCATTTCGGCACACCCCTCACACGTTTCGTGGCCCCATAGGGAGCTCCACCGAAGGCCCCAGTGGCAGGGTCCGCATGCCTCCCCACCACCCATTTCGGCACACCCCTCACACGTTTCGTGGCCCCATAGGGAGCTCCACCGAAGGCCCCAGTGGCAGGGTCGCATGCCTCCCCACCACCCATTTCGGCACACCCCTCACACGTTTCGTGGCCCCATAGGGAGCTCCACCGAAGGCCCCAGTGGCAGGGTTCGCATGCCTCCCCACCACCCATTTCGGCACACCCCTCACACGTTTCGTGGCCCCATAGGGAGCTCCACCGAAGGCCCCAGTGGCAGGGTTCGCATGCCTCCCCACACCCATTTCGGCACATCCCTCACACGTTTCGTGGCCCCATGGGGAAGGCCCCAGTGACTGGGTTCGCATGCGCCCCCACACCCATTTCGGCACACCCCTCACACGTTTCGTGGCCCATAGGGAGCTCCACCGAAGGCCCCAGTGGCTGCGTTCGCATGCCGCCCCCACACCCATTTCGGCACACCCCTCACACGTTTCGTGGCCCCACAGGGAGCTCCACCGAAGGCCCCAGTGGCTGCGTTCGCATGCCGCCCCCACACCAACTTCGGCACACCCCTCACACGTTTCGTGGCCCCATAAGGAGCTCCACCGAAGGCCCCAGTGGCAACGTTCGCATGCCGCCCCCACACCCATTTCGGCACACCCCTCAAACGGTTCGTGGCCCCATAGGGAGATCCACCGAAGACGGTACTCACACCAGCATTACTCACAACTGCATATGGTTGGGTCCTTCGCCAAGCTAATTCGTAATGTTTTTGGCCTCCTAACTGAGGTCGCCTCCTTCCAAAGGATCGGGAGCCCTTTTACTGCTACTCACCGCTGGGCGCCTGGAGAAAATGCATAATCCACGGATAATATCTAGCCAGCCTCGAGCCCACCCCTATCCCTGAGATGATCCCTATCCCAAGGCAATGACAGTCTCGGGGGGTCGGTGGGGGGGGGCAGGGCCAGGAAACATCATCTCAATAATCACGAGGCGGTGGGGCGGGCTCCAGGGCATAGTGCGGAGACACGGTGCAGTGCGTAGAGTAGATCTAGGAGGGCCCTCCCGCGGGAGAGGTTAAGCATCAGTCAGATGTACAATGACGAATGCCGAAGTTAAGCGCGCGCGCGAAGTGTGAGGATGCCGCTTCAGGCTCCAAGGCATGCGAGACTTTCCACCTCGGCTAAGCAGGCGTTGCTTTGGGACCCGCTGTGGAGAAGTATGACTGCGCCAGCGCTTGCATGGGTGCACGCAGTGTGGAAAGCGAAGACGCGACCTTAGCATGCCCTGTTCTCGACGCAGGATTTGTGCATCATGTGGCACAGCGTGGTACCTTGAGAAGACACGTGGGCTCAAAGTAAAGGACCCATGCGCAGGACTCACCTCTCGCTTGAGAGGATTCGGTGGGAAGCTTTTTCCCCGCTGGAGTGATGCGATGCCAATGGCGTGGAGATACCATTGCTGTATGCCGCGCCCTCGATGGCGGCTCAGCGGGCCAGGGTGAGGGTTCAGAGGCACCATCCGGGGGTCCCGGGGAGCAGGCTTGGTTAGGAGCCTGGTGCCAGGGTGTGCGCGGAGCCGATCAGGGGGATTACCAAGGGGGGGGGGCAAAGGCACGAGGCACGGGGCTCCATGCCCAAGAGAAGCATTTGGTGATGCAGTCTTGCTGTGAGGGCTCGTGGACGGAGGACCGGGCCCAGAGGCAGGGCCACTTCGCGTGAGGTTTGTGCCCACCCGCTGGCCCGAGAGCCTCAGGCTCGGTAGATCATGGGGCGCGCGGGCGGCCGCATGCGGACGTCAAGGCCAGTAGAATTGTTGGCGCTTCGCGAATCCCAACCAGCCCATCCAGAAACGATGCCCAGGGAAGTTGAGGTGATCAGGGAAGTGGGGGAGCATGCAGAAGAACAAAGGACGGGGGAAGGGGGAAGCCGTCCGATGCCCCAAGAGGGGAAGGATGGTGGAGGAGAAGGAGGAGGAGGAGGAGAAGGATGAGGAGGACGAAGAGGAGGAAGGAGGAAGAGATAGTGGACAAGGAGGAGGAGGAGGATGAGGAGGAGGAGGAGGAGGAGGAGGAGGAGGGGCAGAAGGGACATCTTGGGGGTCTCTTGGGAGCTTCTTCGAGGCTTCCTGGACGCCTCTCGGGGCCGTCTGGGCGCCTCTTGGGAACCTATTGGGGCGCTCTTGGGAGCCTTAGGGACGCTCTTGGAGCCTTCTTGGAGGCGTTCTCTAATTCGCCCCCCCCCCCCCCCCCCCTTGGGAGCCCCAAAAGTCGCCTCTTGGGGCGCTCTTGGGGCTCTCTTGGGTCTCTTCTGGGGCCCTCTTGGGCCGTCTTGGAGCCATCTTGAGGCCTCGGATGGCCATCGGAAGCGAAACGGCGAGAAGGCAACAACAACATTGCTTTCCCCTAGGTTCTGGAAGGATTTTGACTTCTTGGGGGCCTCCTTGGGGGTCACGGATGCGTCTAGGAGCCGCCTTGGCGCGTTCGCGTTCTTGGGGTCTCTTGCATCGTCGGCTCTCTGAGGCCCTTTTGGAGCCATCTTGGGCGACAAGTGCGCTCTGACACCTCGATGGGCGCCCCGTTCGGGTCCAGGGGGGAGGCTGGGAGGGGGGGTCCAGACACCCTCCAGATAGCAAGCCGTCTAGCTAACTCCCACCCGCCCTCCCAACAGCTCAGCATGTTCCGCGGTCATCTTTTGATGGACGGCTTCTGGGAACCAAAACCGAGCCCATGTGCGCGACACTGGGGCGAGGTGCGCCACGCGTGCCAGGCGCGCCACGCGCGCCAGGTACCCCTGTGGCCCGAGCGTGCCAGGCACGCCAAGTGCGCCAGATGCTCCTTCCAGCCGCGCCAGGTGCGCCACGTCCGGGGACCGTGCACAGTGTATCAGGTGCGCCTGCGCACGTGACAGCACACATCTGGAAACATGTCGACCCCCACCATCCCTGTCGACAACCAATGCCGCATCAATGCCCATCATTGTGTCTGGTGGGCCTGCGTAGGCCATACGCCACCACCCCCGCCGTCCCTGACAAAAAGCACTTGATAATGATCAGGGGGTGGCCGCGCACTATCCACATTTAGCCGCGAGGTGCATTGTGTATTGTGTGTCCATCAGGGATGGTGGCCCTGCGCGCAGCAGGCAATATGCTGACACCCCCACCGTCCCTGTCGAGAAACAATACAAAGTGCCCGCGGGCCTCACGGACATAACTGCAGACTTTGCCCAACAGTGAATAGTGCATTGGTTTTTAAACAGGGATGGTGGGGGGGGCGCATCGGGTTGTTTGCACATGCTACGGCTTTCGAGGCTGATTGTGTTTTGTATTGCTTTTTTGACGGATGGTGGGGGTGGGTCATGGTGTGCACATGGTTCCGGGTTGGTTGCCGGCCAGGTGGGGGAGGGGGGCGGTTATTAATAAGGAGCAGTGATAAACATTTCCCAGAAGGGGAAGAAGGGGGTTGGAAGAGGAGCCTCCCTAGACAACCGTCGCCCAGAGAGTTGGTGGGATTTCAGCGATTGCGCCCGACACGTTCTTTGAGAATGCGAGGGGCGGGGGGTCAGAGAAGGAAGAGCTACCCATACCGCTACACTTCCTCCATTTTCCCGTTTTGGGGGCCTCTTGTGGGGCCCTCGCGACACCGTTGGATTCGCCTCGCAATCTTGGTCAGAACGCACACCAGGATTGGTCCGCTGAGCAGCGGTATCTGTACCTTTTGGTCTCCCCAGAGGGGGGGGCAGTTCTACTAGGCGCTCAAGCTCCGACACCCTGCTGCTGAATGGCGCCGTGTGTCAGACGAGCATGAGCCTGTATCGTGTGAGATGTACGGGGGTACAGTCCTATGTAAGGAGCTTGATGGTTCGGGGCTTTCTCAGGCGGGTGACGGGTCGCGTGCCAGACACGCGATAAACGAGTTATCCCGTGCAGCGTGCGCGTGAGTGTTTTTTGACGGTCCAGGGGGGCAAAGGTAGAGTGCCCGCGGAGTTGCATGGCTGAGCTTGCCACATGCGAGTCAAGCTGCGGAGCCCTTGCCGTTGGCCCTATTGCTGGTGTTTTGTGCCCATATTCGGAGCAGCAGTTACAGTGTCTGTATGCGTGCTGTGAAGCTACACAGTACGAGCCCACGTGAACAATTTTCATCCAGGCAGCGTCATGGGGGATTGAGAAATGGTGTCTGATTGCATGTGCGTAATAATATGTATCCCCCAGCTTTTCACACCCCTGCCCATAGGCAGCATGACGATATAGCTATGCTGCCAATCCCCGAGAGGTGGACAGGCTCAGGCAAGCTTGCGGGCGGACCTCGAGACAAAAGGAGCTCTCGGATTCCATCCCGGTGCCTCGGAGTGGCGGCACCGAGGGTGCAGAAACCGAGGCGTGAGCGACCTCGTAAGCTCGTGGCCGAAACGACTGACTGGTATGTCTGGAGCCCTTGACTGTGGGCCCACACATCTGTCAGCTGCCTTTCTATTTAGGAGGGCGTACCCAGGACAGACCCGAGGTGCGCTGTAGAGGTCTCCCCACACGTGTGTGCACGCTGCTGGCCGATGCCCCATGTAGCGGGCACGGGCTAAGGAGTACCCTGGTCGGCGATGAGGAGTTGCCGTTGTTTTTCTGCATGGTGTGAGGCAGCTGCACACGGGAGAGCATCCGCACAGCAGAGTGCAGACACGAAGTGCACGGTGGAGGTGCGCATGCCCCGTCTGCGCGGGCGGCCCCATCGGAGCGTTCTGCTGCCACCCGTGCTGGATTGCCGAGAATTTCAGGGCAGCAGGCCTACAGTCGGGGCGCTGAAGAAGGAACCCTGTTCGTTGGGGAGGGGCTCGGTGTTCCTCGATTGCTTCACAGTTTGCCTCGGGTTTCCCTGATGTTTCCCATGGGGAATCGGAGTTTAACTTACCATAAAAAAGGACTTCGTTCCTTATCTAGGGTTCCTTAGGTCAACGCCCCGACTGTAGAGTGGCCGTTGGTTTTTCGAGCTGGTTCGGCCGCAGGTAGCCCCGAACAGATACACTGGATCCTGACTCCTGGCGGCACTCGTCTACAGGATTCCGCAGGCCTCCTTCTACTCGTGTCCCTCGCCGCCCTCATCCCGGGGAGCAAAAAAGCAGTATGCATGACACGCCGCCGTGGGAACCCATCAGCGTGCTTCTGTCGAAGAAACACCGGGCCAAGCATCAGGCCGTCGGACACAACGAAGGAGTAGCACGCTGATGGGCGACCAGCGGCAGCACGTCATCGATACTCCTGCTCCCTCCCGATCCTCGTCCTCCCTTCGAGTGCGCGCGGGCTTAGTGGGCCCCGGAAGCGGCTGGGCCGTTTTTTCACCGTTTCCGGAAAAACAAATCCCTTGAAAATGGAAACGGCAAAAAACACGGCGACCGGAAACGGCAACAGAAACGGCTCCGGGATTGGAACTGGAGCGGGAACCTGCAAAAGAACGGCGACGGGTCTGGTAAAAAAAGCGGCGTCGGAATTCCGGCAAAAAACGGCAAAATGGAACCGGTAAAAAAACGGCCCTGTCGTTTCCAGGGCCCACTGAGCCACCACCACCACCATATGTTGGAAGGGGGAAGGAGAAGGAGGAGAAGGAGGAGGAGGAGGAGGACGAAGAGGAGGAAGAGGAGGAGGAGGAGGAGGAGGAAGAGGAGGAGGAGGAGGACTCCCCTTCACGGCCCCCTTCCGCGGGCTCGCCCTGGCTCTCGGACGCGAGGGCAGGGACCTCCTCTGGTGGCTCGGGGCTCCCGTCTCCCCGAGCGCTCGCCTTTGGACCTGACCCTTCCCGGACGCCGGTGCCACGCCGCTGCGTGCCAGAGAAAAGGCCTCGCCTGCGAGGGTCGACGGAACTGTCAGCTCTTCCTCGGCGGGAGGCGGCGGAGGCAGAGCAAGGCGCGGGCGGAAGGCCGGCGGAAGCAGGTGGATCCAAAACATGCACCATCAGGAGATGGCAACGTCTTTGGGTTGATCGGACGGGGCTCTGACGACGACGAATCCGCTGCAGGGCGTTCCGGGACGTTCTCAGAGCGTTCCGGGACGCTCTCAGAGCGTTCCGGAACGCTCTGAGAAGGCTGCGACGTCCGATGCACTTCCCAGAGCCGCCACATCTCAGAGATTCTCGATTCATCCTCACCCGAATTCATCCTCGTCGCGGCTTCGTCTCTGAGTCCAGGGCTTCTGGGGCCCGCCGCGTGCCGATCGTTCTCCCTCCCCACCGAGCCCGAGGCCCCCGACTTCAACTGGGACCTGGACGGCCCCGACCTGCCCGCCAGGCCCTACGTGGTCATGGAGCTGGTGCGGGGCGAGACGTGGCCCGGACTCGGCTCAGAAGCCCCCCGAGCGCCTTCGAGGAGGAGGAGGAGGAGGAGGAGGAGGAGGAGGAGGAGGAGGAGGAGGGAGGAGGAGGAGGAGGAGGAGGAGAGGAGGGAGGAGGAGGAGGAGAGCTAGGAAAAGGAGGAGGAGGAGGAGGAGGAGGGAGCAGGGGAGGAGGGAGGAGGAGGTGGAGGAGGAGGAGGAGGAGGAGGAGGAGGAGAGGAGGAGGAGGAGGAGGAGGAGGAGGAGTGATGGGTCCCGAATCGGGCGACGAAATCTACACACTTCACTGCTCCCTGGCCAGGCCCGCCCTGGCCCCCGGAGCTGCGTGTACGCCCTCCCGTCCGAGCCAGGAGGGCGTGGCGTGCACACCGCTGCTGGGTTGCGGATGGACTTGGCCAGGGAGCAGTGGAAGTGTGTAGATTTCGTCGCCCGATTCGGGACCCACTCCTCCTCCTCCTCTCTCCTCCTCCTACTCCTCCTCATCCTCCTCCTCCTCCTCCTCCTCCTCACCTCCTCCTCCTCCCTCCTCCTCCTCCTCCTCCTCCTCCTCCTCCTCCTCCTCCTCCTCCTCCTCCTCCTCCTCCTCCTCCTCCTCCTCCTCCTCCTCCTCCTCCTCCTCCTCCTCCTCCCCCTCCTCCTCCTCCTCCTCCCTCCTCCTCCTCCTCCTCCCCCCCCCCTCCCCCTCCCCCTCCCCCTCCCCCCTCCCCCTCCCCCCTCCCCCCTCCCTCATATGTGTAGATTTTGTCGCCCTACCGAAGGGAAGGATTTTGGAAGGTTTCGTTGGTTCCAGAGTGTAGTCGGGCATGTCTTCTTCAGGGGGGATATCCCAGAATGGTCAAAAAAACAGGCGGATTGACCATTGTTTCGCTATTGTTGATGATGTTTGACTTCGTGCTGTCAATTTCATTGTTTTTTTCCCAGATCCGCCTGTAGGAGGACATGCCCGACCTAATTCCAGAGGGTTTTCCAGCCTCGGGTTGCTCTCCAGCAGCTGCGCATCGCCGTGAGCGTGCCAGGGGTACCCGAAGCGTCCTGAGCGGCCGCCGAATCGACCGGAGGTGAGGCCCGAGAACCACCTGGAACCTGGACCATTCCCACTCCCCACGACGGAAGGTTTTGACGAATTCATCGGGAGTAAACGAACCCCTAGGCCCTAATCCTAACAACACAGAGAAAACGTAGCCTCACTTAGATCCCCGCCTTCGCATTCTTCAAAATCAGTATGGGTGGCTTGATTCGATACATCTACTGAACTATTCCTATATCCCTCATGTGTTGGGCCTCGGAACTTAGGTCCGCCCCCACAGGGTGAGGGGCCCTTGAAATGCGATTCGCTCGCCGAGCCCCTGGACCCCCCAAAGGCGGCTCAGGATGAACAGTTTGCTCGGGGGAAGGGGTCCAGACCTCCGAGAGACCCCTCGTCGGAGCAAAAAGAACACGACCTCGGAGGTGGCTGGCGCTTCCCCCAGCCGTCACGAGCATCGAAGGAAAGGGGCCCCACGAGAGAGACCCTGAGGAGGGGGAATTGGGAGGAGGAGAGGAAGAGGCGGAGGAGGAGGAGGCGGAGGAGGAAGGAGGAGGAGGAGGGAACCTCGGAGCTGTGGCGTGCTCCCAAGCCATCCTCCGCATTGAAGGCAAGGGGCCCCACGAGAGAGACCTCGGGAGGCATTTGTTTTGGGCGTGCTCGGCCCACGGCGGCCGTGCTCCCGGGCCTGCGGCCGTTTGAAAATGAGTCAGGATGATCAGTCTCTCCCAAGCCCCCCCTCCCCCCCGTTGGCCCGACGGGGTCCTGCGGGGCTCGTTTCGATTCTCCCGATTCGATTCGATTCAACTTCGATGGCTTCCGACTCCGATTCGATTCGATTTCGCATTCCGATTTGGACTCCGATTTCTTATGGGAGGCCTACTACCTTGCCGATTTCCGCCGATTCGACTTCTCAGGACTCGGCTGCCGATTTCTGCCGATCCGATCCATTTCGATCGCAGATCCGACGTATCGATTCGATTCTGGTCTCTCCTGGGGTCCTGAGGGAAAGCGGTCCTGGGTTGCCGTTGGCTGTTTTCGGCATGCTCACCAGCGTGCGGGGCAGTCAGGCAGCGGCACGAGTGGAAGACTTGCTCCCAGGGGGGCAGCTTCGAGATCCAGGGCCTGGTTCCGCCAGGGCCCGTCTCCCTGATGGCCACATCGGGCAACACGTTTTGGCACAAGGTCCACTCTGTGTTCGGGAGTCTCGGTGTTTCGGGGCTGCACAGGCCTCCTACCCTGACTCGTCGATTAAGGAATTGGCCGTTCTCGTTTCGCGAGAGGGCGTCGCGGCCGTCATTTTTGCGGCTCCAGGTCCGTCGGTTTCGGTCCCAGGCCATTTTTCACTAAGGGGAGGTCTACTAACGGGAGGTTTGTCCACCGCCGAGTGCTCCTGGGGCCCGTCCATGGGCTTTCTCCTCCGGTCCGGCGCGCCCCGCCCCCCATCCGATTGAGCGCAGAGGCCCCTTCGACGGAGTGACCTCTGGCGCGGGCACCCCGGGGCCAAGTCGGGCATGTCCCTCTGCGGGAGGAAGCTTCAAGCATGGCTAAGAAACGATCAGGGACTTATTTGTCTGTATTTGTTAAGCTATCATTTTCATTTGTCGCCCAACATTCGCTTTTAGGAGGACAAGCCCGACCTAACACTGTGGTCCCATCCCTTCCACCTTGCATCATCTCGGGAGCCGATCGATGGCCACCGCCCCTACCCACGAGCCTTGTGCCGGACCAGCTGGTTTGCGGGGCTGGTGTGCAAACATCATGTCCCCAGGGGATGCCATTGTTGTACAGATATCCCGCTCCGCGGCCTTGCGCCGGACCAGCTTGTGTGTGGGGGTTTACACAAAATTCGCTCCACGCCATCATCCTCACTTCCCTCTTATCCCTCTCCCTTTCCCTTTCCCCTTCCGTCCTGCCCTCCGTTTCCCTCCTACACTGCTCCTCTCCCTTTCCCTCTCCCTTTCCATCCTTCCCTCCTTCTCCGCCCTTCCCTCCTTCCGTCGGTTCTCCCTCTCCCTCTCCATCCTTCCCTCTTCCTCGCCGTTGTCCCAGGCTGCAGACGGTGATCGACCGCGAGCGCGCGTCCCTACCGGCCTCGGAGAAGAGGCAGATCGTCGTCCAGGCCTGGCCGCTGGGGAGGGCCACGGGGCCTCGGAGGTGGATGGCCGCGCATGCTCGCGTCGTGGACACTCGGCCACGCGCCGAGGGGCGCAGGGGGGCGGGGGAAGGCTTCCTGGAAGCGCCCCCTGGTTCCTGGAAGGCGCGGGCCGTGTCTGCAGATGTCAGGCCAGCGCCTTGTAAGGAACGGCCCCCTTCACCCTTGTGCGCGCCGCCAAGACCAACAGCACGACGGGCAGAGTCTGGGCGTTTTGTTCTGTCCGCGGGGTGCCCTCGCAAGGCCCCGGGGACAGTTCGAGAACGACTCGAGTCGGGTATAGCCAGGACCCCGGTCAAGGGGAGCGCCTGTTAGTGACTGGGCCCCGAAGCCCACAATATGGATTGGAATCACTAGACCAGGTCTGCCGTAGCCAGTTCTGTTCGGGTGACGCCAATTCCGGTTAGTGCAATGGGACGGGGGGGGGGCGTCCCCAGTGCAGATCACTAAACCAGGTCCTACTAAACCCAGTCCTGCCATCGCCGATCGGGGTAAGAAGCAGGCCCGGTGGGGGCAGGGTCGGGACTTCGGGGGCCCCGTGCTGAAAGCAAGGGGCGTCGGACGTATGGGCAGCGGGCCTGAGGTGAAGTCTCGGAGGTTGGTGCGCTCGGTCCTCCTGGCCGAGCGTGTCGTGCAGCCGGTGTTGGCCCACCACGCGTCGGTGCGACATGCGAACCACGTGCCGGTCCGGAAACGTCACCGGCTCGAGCTTGTCCCAAGCCCTCCGCGGCGCGGAGCGACACGCTATCAACTTTGAAGGCGTAGCGCGTCGCAGGTGCCACCGCCGCCGGAAGTTCCCCACCGTAGATGCCATCCGCACCCACACGATAGCAAATGTCATTCCTTCTGTTCTCGAAGATGGGAGCCAGAGATGGATGGATGGAGAGATGGGATTGGAATGGAGGGTGGCCTAGGAGAGCGAAGCGGAGGGAAGGGTGTTGAGGGAAGGAGGGAGACGAGAAGGGGAGCGTTCGCCAAGGTCCAGGAGGGAGATGCTGACACTCGATCTTGCCAGGACGCTGGTTTCCCCAGGGAATCTGGGTGAAAAGGCATGAGCTGACAAGCTTGTGACGCCAGCGCGTGGACTCCCAACAGTTGATTCATGCAGCAGTGTGTGTGTGTGTGTGTGCGTGTGTGTGTCGAAGTGTGTTAGTGCGGGACCTCTGCGTGGAGCCCGCTGCGCGGTACCCGATGCGCGCGTGCAGCTCACAGGAGCCCAGAAGAGCCCAATCGGCGGCCAAACAGTTTGGCACACAGTGCCCGCTCCCTCGGAGTCGTCGCTCGTCGACGCGGGCCGCATCGGGTCGCCCTCGGATAAAAATAGAAACGCGGCACCGCCACCAGGGGTGCCACCTCAGGCGAGGAGACCCACAATGCCTTCCCGAGCTGGGGATGAGGGCTGTCTCGAGTGGGGAGGTGGGACCACACCAACGGGAGGACCCCTCCACACCCCAGCTCTTCTTTCTTCCCCTTTCTTCCCTCCGTGATCTTTGGCGTGAGCTGCCGTGCACCAGCGCAGCAAGGCCGTCGAGGGTGGGTGGGGGAGGGTTGAGTAGAGGGAGGGGGGGCGTGTGGAGTAGAGGCTGGACGAGCTTCATCGTGAGTGTCGCCTTCGACCCTTTTTCGTTTGGCGATGACTGAGCCCTCGTTGTCCCTGCTACGACTCGTGCATTCTGTATCACCCAGTATCACCGAGGACCCCCCCCAACTCTGCTGGTGGTGGTGTCAGTTTTCCTTGTTCCTCCGCCCAGCTTTTGGTTCCCCTGGATTCCTTTGAAGACGAGACCGCCCTCAACTCGTTGAGGCATACCCGAAACGATCGACCTGACCGACCATATCCAAATCGAGCTTTATGAGCTCGTCTGAAAGACGATCCAGATGTCGTGTGTCGCGTGGGCCTATCGCCTTTGATCATGCGGTTCGTCTAGCGGTGCCTGTCTTGTGTGTTTGTGTCTCACGGCTTATCTGGAGAATACTGCATGCGGGCGCAATCGGTTCGACCACCGTCAGTCCACCCTCCATTTCACTCTGCGGCGCACCCATGCTGTCGTAATATGCAGTGCTTGAGGGTGGAGTTCTGAATCTTCGGTGCGTTGCGTGGACAAACATCGTTTAGGTATGCTCGAGAGCATTCGCGTATAAGATACCAGAGTACACATCTCACGCATGCCCAACGATCCCGCACGCCCGCATCACGCACGTAGGGCTAACTTGGCCTGTCAGAGTCGGGAAACAGTATTGGCGGCGAGCCTGGGAGGGAAGTGAGAAGGGGCGGGCCTTCTCTAAAGTCTCGGAAGTCCCTCCGGTCCTCTGGGAAGTTTTTTTCCGAAGTTTCCCCCGCGAAAACGGAGAAAGTTTCCCTCAGAAGGCCGGACGGCTTCTGAGAAGCCCCGCCGCCTTCTGCGAACACCCCTCCCTCTCACTTCCCCCCCTCGCTCGCGGGCCGATCACTGATCGAAGGCCTCACGGTCGGTTCCGCCGACCCTGAACGGGCACGACGACGACGACGACGACGACGACGACGACGACGACGACGACGACGACGAGGACGAGGACGAGGACGAGGACGAGGACGAGGACGACGCGCCCCCAGGCAGCGCGCGCGCTGAACTACCTGGCGCGCTTCGGGCTCATCCACCGCGACTTCCGGGGCTGCAACATGCACCTCGTGGGCCGGGAGGGGCAGGGCGAGGGCTGCCGGCTGAAGGCCCGCCCGGCTCCACGAGCCCGCGGGCGCCTCCAGCGCGTCCTGGGCAGGGATTTCCCCCTCCCCAAGCCCCCTCGAGGAAAGCCAAATCACGACGGGAGGTTTTCAATCATTTTCGGCTTCTGGGGGCCCTTACGGGGCCTCGGGGCCGTCAAAGAACGATGCAGAACGAAAAACGGGTCCCGGGGAAGGGGTCCAGACCTTTCTGGGGGTCGACGATGTGAACCAAAATGCCGACGTCGGGGGTTTGGGTCGGAAGTGTCGGTCCCGCCAGAGACGGGAGAGGATCGGACAGGGCCTTACCCTGGAGGGTCGAAGGAGTCGTCATCTCTACCTCAGCGGAGGGTGGCGGAGGGCGGCGGAAGCAGAACGAGGCATCAGCGGAAGGTCCAAGACATGGCAACGCTGTTGGGTTCATCGGACGGGGCCAGGACGAGGATTCATCCGTGCCAGAGCGTTCCGGAGTTCTCTCAGAGCGTTCCAGAACGCTCTGAGCGACGCCCGATACATTTTCCAGAGCCGCCGGATCTCAGAGATTCCCGATTGATCAGCACCCGATGGTATCCTCGTCTTGGCTTCGTCTTAGAGGAAGAGGAGGAGACGGAGGAGGAGGAGGAGGAGGAGGAGGAGGAGGAGGAAGAGGAGGAGGAGGAGGAGGGAGAAGTCGGCGGTTCGGAGGTGGGGTCCTGAGGGATGCTGCCCTGAGGATGACGGTCAGGAGCTTTCGAGTAGCGCGTCGCGCCGCCGGTTCTGGCCCACCACGCTTTGGCGCGACACGCCAAACACTTCCCAGTCCCCAGGCGGCATCGTCCCGAGCACTGCCCAGCCTCCAGGCCCGCCGAGCGGGGCGGCACGCCAGCGGCTCGCAGGGCAAAGCGTGTCGCAGGGGCCGCCGTCGCGGCACGCCAAGCAAGCAGCTGCTTAGAGGGATCCCAGGTTGAGTTGACCTGGCTTCCTCAGGGACCCACCTTTGAGCCGCCGAGAAGGGGGAGGCGATGGACGAGGGCGAGGACGAGGGAGGGATGGGGGGGGGAAGGCGATGGATCTGGAGATGGAGAGGGCGAGGGATGAGGAGGGAGGGAGGGAGGGAGGCGATGGACGAGGGCGAGGAGGTGGACGAAGCCTCATGCCTTGAGCTCGTCAGCTCGTCAGGTGGACGGGGCAGGGAAGGGGCGTAGGTGGACATGGCGGGACACTACGTTTCATGGAGACGGAGGAGGGAGGAGGGAGGAGGAGAGGATGGGCGAGGAGGCGGGAGGGGCAGAAGGAGGCGGACGAGAGGGACGGGGAAGGCGGAGGAGGGGGGGGGGGGGGGGGGGGGGGGGGCCCGCGGGCGCCGCGAGAGGTCCTGGACCTCGGAGTGATGATCTGCGCGGAGGACGGGCAGGCGCAGCCGCCGCCCTGGTCGCGGCCGCGGCCGCTCTGCCAGCGCCGCCTGGCGCGGCCGCGAGGGAGGGGGGAGGGAGAGGCTCGAGAAGGAGGCGGATGGTGGGCGGAGAGAGGAGAGCGGGATGCGGAGGGTCGGGAGGGGCAGGATGTCCGTCATGGGAGGAGGAGGGGGAGGAGGAGGGGGAGGAGGAGGGGAGGAGGAGGAGGGGGAGGAGGAGGAGGAGGAGGAGGAGGAGGAGGAGGAAAATGGCAGAAGGCAGCAGCAGGAGGAAGACGGGGAGAGGAGGAAAGTAGATAAGATGGAGCAGGTGTTTTTTGTTTTCCGCCGGGAGTAATAGGAAGGGGAGAGGAGGAGTGGGAGGAGAGGTGGTGGAGGGGCAGGGGAAGTGGAGGAGGGGGGTAGGAGGTGAATGCGGAGGAGAGGGGAGGAGAGGAGACGAGCTAGGTGAGTTTAGGCCACATCTGGCCCAGGTGCCATCTGAGGCCGTTTCGGAGGCATGCTGGCCTACCCTGGCGTCCGTGGTTGCCTGCCTACGCTGTTTTGGAAGCTATCTTGGGCATTCCGTATGCCAGACAGAGCGTCAGGAAGGCGCTGGGGCGCCCAGAGACCGAGGTGCAATGCACGCAACGAAGTGACGCGAGTGGGGATGGTTCGAATGGTTCAGCAATCCTCCTAGGCAGCATTTGGCATTCCACCACGCCTCAGCGTGCAAGGCGGACCGATACCGGATAGTTCGGCCTATGAAACCCATGATGGATTCTAGGAGGAGGGGGTTGAGAGAGAGCAGGAGGAGGAGGAGGAGAAGGAGGATGAGGAGGAGAGAACGCTCTTAGACTCGCGAGTGGCTTTTCGGACGTGGAAGGAAGGAGGGGGAGGAGGTGGAGGATGATGCGGAGAAGGAGGAGGCGAAAGTGGTGGAAGAGGGAGGACAAGGAGCAGGAGGAGGAGGAGGAGCAGGAGGAGCAGCGGGAGCAGGTGGAGGTATGTATATAGATAGATGTGCACATAGACCTGTATGTGTATATATATAGGGTACGATATATATATATATATATATATATATATATGTATCGGAGGTTGGGGGCTGAGATCGCAGTGAAACGAAGACCCCCCACAGGGAATTCGGTTTCGGTTTCGTGTTCGTGTCGTGCGTGCGGGCGAGGCGAAGCTGCGCATGATCCTCCTGTAGCTAGGCCGAAGTAGGAGCGAAAGTCCGTTCCCGTCCGCCGGTGGCTGGGAGGTGTCCCAGTTGGGCTGGGCGGTGTCCCGGGTGTCCCGGGTGTCAGTAGGAGCGAAAGTCCGTTTCCCGTCCGCCGGTGGCCGGGAGGTGTCCCAGTTGGGCCGGGCGGTTTCCGGGGTGTCTGGGGTGTCAGTAGGAGCGAAAGTAGGAGCGAATAGGTCGGTCGACGGTTATGTAGATAGTGGGATCTCATCGTCATCGCGATCATCATTGTGGTGGAGGGAGGCTCTGATAGAGAGGGAGAGAGAGAGAGAGAGAGAGGGCGCGAGAGAGAGAGAGAGACAGAGAGAGAGAGAGACAGAGAGAAAGAGAGAGATGAGATCAAGGTGGCAGGCTGGAGGTCAGTCATTGTGGGCATTTGATCTCAATCCCCCCGCAACCTCCTCATCGCCCGCAGGGCGGTCGTATAGGTATCGGAGGTTGGGGGTTGAGATCGCAGTGAAACGGAGACTCCCCACCGGGAAATCGGTTTCGGTTTCGTGTTCGTGTCGTGCGTGCGGGCGAGGCGAAGCTGCGCGTGATCCTCCTGCAGCTAGGCCGAAGTGGGAGCGAAAGTCCGTTCCCGTCCGCCGGTGGCTGGGAGGAGTCCTAGTTGGGCTGGGCGGTGTCCCGGGTGTCCCGTGTGTCAGTAGGAGCGAAAGTCCGTTTCCCGTCCGCCGGTGGCCGGGAGGTGTCCCAGTTGGGCCGGGCGGTTTCCCGGGTGTGCCAGGTGTCCCGGGCGTCCCGTCGCTAATGCATGTCGCTAATTTCATAATTCATTTTTTCGGCGCCTACGGCGGGCTTTGTCTGGTGTGTGTAGTATCCTAGTATGCGATGGTTTCGATGGTTTCCCGTGGTTGTCTTGTGATTGTCCTGATGGTTGTCTGGTGGCTGTGCCGATGGTTGTCCTGTGGTTGTCCGACAACAAACCGTTTTTCGGCGCCTGCGGCGGGCATTCTCAGGTTGCTTTTGAGGTCGATATTGAGATCGACAGTGAGATCCACCGATAGGTCGGTCGACGGATAGGTAGATAGTGGGATCACATCGTCATCGCGATCATCATTGTGGTGGAGGGAGACTCTGATAGAGAGGGAGAGAGAGAGAGAGAGAGAAAGAGGGCGAGAGAGAGAGAGACAGAGAGAGAGAGAGAGACAGAGAGACAGAGAGAGATGAGATCAAGGTGACAGGCTGGAGGTCAGTCAGGGTGGGAATTTGTTCTCAATCCCCCCCCCCCCGAACCTCCTTATCGCTCGCAGGGCGGTCGTATAGGTATACAGATGTGTGTACATATTGCGAAGGCCTTATGACCGGTTCCGCCAACCCTGAAGACGGCTACGACGAGGATGTTCAGGAGCTGGTGGCGGAGGACGTTAGGGAGCAGGAGGGGCGAGGAGGAGGAGAAGGAGGAGGAGGAGGTGCGTGGGGGGAGGAGGAGGCCGAGGAGGAGGAGGGGGGGGGAAGCACGAGGAGGGGAAGACGAGGAGGGGGGGAGAGGCGAGCAGGGACGCACTTGCAGGAGACGGACGGCTGACAAGGAGGAGGGGCAGCGGTGGGTAGAGCGTGGCGAGCATGAGCAGCCGGAGACGGAGGAGGAAAGCAATGTCGAGGATGTTGACGATGATGACGACGACGCTGATGATGTCGGTGATGATGATGATGTCGTTGAGGGATGGGGGGTGTAAAACCGTTTGCAGGAGAAGTTGAAGGAGGAGTAGAAATGTGAGGATGATGGTATTGAGGGGGAAGAGGAAGGGGATGCAGAGGAGGAGCCCGAGGCCGATGAGGAGCGGGAGTAGGAGGCGGAGGAGGAGGAGATGGAGGAGGAGGGCGAGCATGGAGAGGCTCATGAGGTTGAGGAAAACAAGGGGGAGGGTGCATGCATACTCTTGTCCAGGGGGGTCCCTGGAAAGGCTGATGGTGGACATGGATGACGTGGCGACGACGATACATGTCTATATACATATCTCTATATGTATATGTGTATAGCTGTGTATGTAATTCTTTGTATATACAGATATAGGCAGGTTCGGTTTGGGAGTGGCCACCCTCCATTCATGTACCCATTGGCAGCTGTCCAACATTCTGCTCGTGTTGCCTGGGCGAGGGAGCGGTTTCGACAACCAGCCGTCATCTTGTCCATCTGGGCGTCTGTCGAACATGTCGCGCACCTGGGCCACACCGTGTGATCGCGTCTCCAGAGTGATTGTTGGAACCTTGAAACTGTACAGTTACATAATTGGTTTCCATATGTGAGCACATTGCCGAGTAAAGTTGCCATCGTCCACTCATTCACAGTTGGAGGTGCGGGCATCGACAATACCACCTTGAGGAGCTCCCAGGCGGGACAGATGTTAGGAAACGAGCTACCATCCATCATTGTAGTTGTCGTGGTTATGAGTACGTTGACAGTGATTGGTCAAACGCTGCATGCGGCAGCGCGATGCTTCCAGCCATTGCCATCGCTCTGTGCAGTCTGCTAGGCATGGTGAGGCCCAGGACCCTGCCACACGAGGGATTCTCCGCCAGCGAGGCTGCGATGCCGAGAACGGTTCGCCCTCCCTCCGTGCAGGTGCCGGTGCTCGTTTGCCTCTCAAGATCCGGCACGGCGCGGGAGTCTCGTGTGAACTGCCCGGGGCCGCCCTGCCGACCTCCTCCCGGGGTTTGCGACGGCGAAGGCGCTCGTGCTCTCGAGGGCGGGAAGGGGGGCGGCGGAGGAAGCGGGACGACGAGAGAAGGGCGAGGGGAGCGCGGGGCGGGAGAGGAATGAGGACAGGGAGGGGCGGGGAGGATGACCTGGCATCGCTCTCGGGCGTGTGCATGTTTCCTCGGCGAGGGCCACCGAGGAGCATCCCGGATCATCGCGCCCCCGCGATGGCACGGGGCGGGGCCTGCCAGACGGGTCGGCGTCGGAAGCGGGCTCCCCGCAGGAGGCCAACAGCAACTCCGCCGTCCAGGCCGGCCGCCGGACGGGCCGGGGTCGGGCGGTGAGACGGAGGAGGAGGAGGACGAGGACGAGGACGAGGAGGAGGAGGAGGAGGAGGAGGAGGAGGAGGAGGAGTAGGAGGAGGGAGGAGGAGGAGAGGAGGATAAGGAGGAGGAGGAGGAGGATTCTGCTATGAGGATTCTGCTATCCTGGTCTGCCGCGCCATGAGCAAGAGAGCGCGACCGACGACGATGAGACAGCACCATCCCCCAGGCCTCTCCTGGGCGACATGGGGCTGCATCCTTCCCGCATGCGGTGGCAGCACGCTGCCACTGCCTGCGCCCCCCTCTCGCGCGAGTTGATCCCAGCATTGCAGCTGATTGCCTCGCTCGAGACTAAATTTGGCTCCAGATTCGCCCCCCGCTTCTCGCAAGGGGGTTTGCCCCAGAGCTCTCGACGATATTGGGCTCCAGCTTCGCCTCCCACTTCTCGCAAGAGGCTTGCCTTGACGAGCCCTTCCCCGAAAAGACGCGCGGCGCCATCTTCACCATTCTCACTACTAGAGTAGGGATAGGGTCCGTCGCGTCGCACTCGCCATTTCGCTCCCTAGAGTCGGGCTCCAACTTCGCCTTCAGCTTCTCCCAGCGCGCTGTGCTAGCTAGGGTGCTGACGTGTGGCTCCAGCGTTACCTTCCCCTTCTCACACCGTAATGCCCTGATCCCAACGCTGTAGCTGAACACGTCGGGCTTTACCTTCTCCGCCCTCTTCTCGCGGTGGGGCGACGGAGTAGGCTTTAGGCTCCATCTTGGCCTCCCGATTTCTGCACGCTGCTCGCACCGTGGCTCTTGCTTCGCCTCTCGCTTCTCACAGTGAGCTGCGGTGTCAAGGACCATGGGCTTCACTTCTCGCGCGGCGCCCGCGATCCCAGCACTGTAGCTGCTCACGTAGGGCTCTACCTCCGCCTCCCACTGATTGGAACAGATGGCTAGGAGAAGAAGCAAGAATAGGGGTAGCGTCGGGCTCCAACTTTGCCCCCCACTTGTCGCAGTGCCTCTTGCCACTGCTCGCCTTTTGCGCAATGCCCTGATCCCAACGCTGTAGCAGGACACGTCGGGCTCTACCTTCGCCTCCCTCGTCTTGCGGTTAGGCGCCGGTATAGACATTGGGCTCCGTGTTGTCCTCCCGCTTTTGGCACGCTGCTCGTACCTTGGCTCGCGGCAAGGGATAGTGGGCTCCAACTTCGCCTCTCGCTTCTCACAGTTAGCTGCAAGGATGGCCGTGGGCTCCACTTCTCGCGCTTTTTCCTCGATCCCAGCATTGTAGCTGATCACGTCGGGCTCCACCTTCGCCTCCCACTGCTCGCGATACGGCGTCGGGTGGTGGTGGACGGCTACGTCTTCGCCGCCTGCACTCGTCTCGTCGAGTGTAGCTGATGGCGTCGGGCTCGTCCTTCGCCTTAGTCGTTCGTAGCTCGTCGTCGTCGTCGCGCCGCAGCTGACGACGTCGGCCTCGTCCTTCGTCGTACGTCCGTTGCCGTCGCCAGCATTGTAGCCGTCGTCGTCGGGCTCGGACTTGGGTTTCCTTGGGCTCCATCGTCGCCTACCGCTGCTGTCCCGTCGCTGGGAGATGCTGGCTTGGGGCGCGACTTTCGCCTGCATGTGGTTCATGAGCTTGTCCACTGCTTCTTTACTTTTCTGCACCTTTGAGGCCGGATCCTCCTGGGGGTGGGAGCAGCTTCGGGCCTCGCTGGTCGGGGCCCAGATCTTCACCTCTACTGGCTTCCCGTCGAGGAGCAGGAGGGTGTCGCACCTGAGCCCGATGGAGCCTTCGCGATGAAGAAAGGCGGGCGGCGGGGCACGAGGAGACGGAGGGGGCAAGAGAGAAGAAGACATCGCGGCCCCCGCTGGCGGCCCGCTGGGGGCAGTGCCACTTCGAAGTTGGCCCCCCGCAAGTCAGGGCCCCCCTACCCCGAGCGAGATGGCTTGAGCCAAAGGAGGAGGAGGAGGAGGAGGAGGAGGAGGGAGGAGGGAGGAGGAGGAGGGAGGAGGAGGAGGAGGAGGAGGGGGAGGAGGGAGGGGAGGAGGGAGGGAGGGGAGGGAGGAGGAGGGAGGGAGGGAGGGAGAAGGGAGGAGGGGGTGGGGGGCGTGGGGGGTCAACGTCCCATCTCGCATTGGTGCGTGGCGGGCGGCAACCATCCCAGGCCTTCAAGCGCCGGGGCGAGACCGAGGAGAAGCGGAGGAGGTACGACTGGCTGCCTTGGGAAGTCCGGGCAGCCGCCGACGGAGGCGACGATCTTGCCGCCCTTGCGCCCCCGCTCGCTTACAGCGCCCGCGCCTTGCCGACGTGGGGTCGGTTCGGGCTGGCCCAGGAGTCGTCGAGCTTTCCGGGAGGCCTGGGAGGCGATGCCGCATCCTATGGCCAGGGCATGGTTCAGGAAGCGCGTGATTATATCGATGTTGTTGATGATGGTGATGGTGATTGTGATGGCGATAAAGACGATGATGATGTTGATGATGATGGTGATGACGATGACGATGATGAGATTGATGAGGACGAGGATGATGATGGTGATGGTGATGGTGATGGTGATGGTTCTGATGACGGTGACGGTGATGATGGTGATGCTGATGATGCTAATGATGTCGATGATGATGATGAGGAGAAGGAGGAGGAGGAAAATGATGGTGGTGGTGATAATGCGGATGACGATGATGACGACGCCGACGATGATGATGATGATGACGACGATGATGCTCACGTGATGGTGTCGATGATGATGATGATGACGACGATGCTTATGCTGAGGGTACTGGTGAGGTTGCTGTTAATGATGATTCTCAAGGTGATTGATGATGACGATGTTGATGATGATGCTGCCGGTGATGGTTATGATGATGATGCTCATGCTGATGATGATGATGATGATGATGATGATGATGATGATGATGATGATGATGATGATGATGCGGATGATGCTGGTGTGATGGTGCTGATGCTGGTATGAGGGTGATGAGGCTGATCATGGTGCTGATGGTGATGTTGATGGAAAGGGTCATGATGATGATGTCGATGACGGTGATGTGATGATGTGGACGGTTACGATCAGGAGCATGATGCAGAGGAGGATCGTCATAACGATGGATGATGCCGCTGATGCTGCTGATGATGCTGATGTTCATGCTCATTATGATGGTGACCCTGATGATGCTGGTGCTGACGTTGCAGCTGATGGTAATGATGAGGATGATGATGATGGTGACGATGACGGTGATGGTGATGGTGGTTGTGGTAATGGTGATGATGATGAGGATGAGAATGCTTATGATTATGATGATGATTATGATGATGACAATGGTGATGATCATGTTGATGCTGGTGATGATGATACTGAGCCTGATGCTGATGATGATACTGTTGATGCTGGTGATGATGATACTTATGCTCCTGATGATGATGAAGATGGTGATGCTGCTGATGTTGATGATGCTGCTGATGAGAATGATGATGATGCGATGGTGGTGACCTCGGCGCTGGCAGGCTGGGAGACCCACGGATCTGCCATTGGCCCGCCTTGCCGACCCCTCCCCGATGCCGCGGCATTGGCGTCACATCGCGCCCAGCGCTCCCTGCAGACAAGGAAAAGGTACCGATGCCGCTTCTCGTCCTGGAGGAACCTTGTCGCCCCGGCTGGATTCTCCGCGACATTCCGGCCAGAACGCACCCCAGAAACGGTCTGTGGAGCGTCACGAAGCTAGACGTGGAAGGGAAGAGATGCCAACCCTGGCCCCCGAGCGGTCCGCGGGGCTCGCCCGCTGCCTGCAGCTGTGCGCTCGCCTGGAGGAGCCTGACCCGCGGGGCTGCCAGGTGACTTCTGGTGACCAGTTTTCCATTCGGAGGATAACACATTTTACCCCCCCTCGCCTCTCCGCCCCCTCTCCCCGCAACGGTAATGACAGGAACGCCGTGAATGCCAGGCATGCGGCGTTGCTGTCATTACCTGTTGTTCCTCCTGCTGATCCGTTGCTCCTCCAGCTGCTCTGGTGTTCCTCCTGCTCATCCTCCGCTGCAGCTCCTGCTCATTTGGCTGCTTCTGGTGGATCTCCTCCTCCTCCTCCTCCTCCTCCTCCTCCTCCTCCTCCTATTGCTCCTCTGGTCTGCCTTCTGTCCCTGTTGCTGCTGGTCCTCCTCCTCGTCCTCACATTCCCTCTTTTCATGTTCCTCCTGTGCTGTTCCCCTGCTGTTCCGTTGCTCCTGCTGCTGCTCCTGCAGATCCTACTGCTGCTCTTGCTGCTTTGCTTCTCATCCTGTTGCTCGTCGTCCTGCTTCTCTCCGTCTGCTCCTCCTGCTGTTGCTGCTGCTGCTCCTCCTTCTCCTGCTCCTCCTGCACCTGCTCCTGGTTATCCTGCTGATCCTCCTTCTGCTGCTGCTGTTCCGGCTGCTTCTCCGGCTGATCCTCCTGCTGCTGCTCCTCTTGCTGCTTGTGCTGTTCCACCTGCTGCTGCTGCTCGTGCTGCCCCTGCGGCCCTGGCGCCCGCTAATCATTGCAGCGGGTGTCCACCAGGACGAGGCGTGTGAGGGAAGGTCTCGCCAGAACACGTCAACGCCTCCACGAGTCTGCGGGCGACGCACCACTGACCCAGACCTCGTGACGGCCGCGCGGCGCAAAGTTAGCGTCACGCCCCCATGAGAGTGAGAGATAGAGAGAGAGCAGAGGGGGCAGGGAGAGGGGAGGGCGCGGAACGCGCGGAGGGGGCAGCAGCAACAACAGCAGCCCCGCGGCCATCAACGCGCACGCGACAGGTCGAACTCGCCCAGAAAAGTATCGACGCATTGTGACAATTTCTCACAGATGGGCAGGGGGCTCCGCAGGCGAGCACGAACCGAGGAAAGAAGGAGGGGGAATGACGGGGGAAAAGGAAGAGAAAACAAACTAGACCAGCACA
>CAUYUJ010015534.1:213266-268266 GCA_963575745.1 Prorocentrum cordatum | reverse complement strand
AAGAACATGACGTCGGGGGCCTGGGCTCCAAGGATCGCAGGAGGTGGCATCTCTTCCTCGGCGGGAGGCGGCGAAAGCAAAACGAGGCCGCCTCCGCCGGCGAAAGCCAGCCGAGGCTCGGCGGAAGCCGGCGGAAGTACTAATCGGTCCCGCCGCATGTGAGATGTTATACAACCAGGCCTCCAAAGTATTGAAACAATGTTGCGGAGTTGTTTCTGTTCAGTCTTCGGCCATTGCCGGAATTTGGGACCGTCGAAGAAGAAGGAAACAGGATGACAAGCCGGGCTTGGTGAGGGGGCCAGGAATTGTCGAGACCCCGTACCGAACGGATGAAGGCATCGGATCTCTGGGCGCCGCTGCTGGCTAGGCTCTGCCCTCGGCCCAGGATGCATGCGCCTCCTCTGGCGCAGAGCAGGGGGGGTGCACACAGTCAACGCGCCTAGTAAGGACGCGCGCCTTCATCTAGGGCACCCTTGTGTCCTGGGCTCTGCGGCCCGTCCTTTTGCCGTTTTCACGGGTCGCCCGTTGCCCAACAATTCTCAACTTAGGCCTCCAAGGGCCGCGTCCATGCAACCCGTCCTTACTACACGTTTTGAGTGTGCTCGCAGGCGATGTCTCGCGCCCAATCCCCGAGTTCCGAGTTAGAGCGCTCAGAAGATGGGGGCGACTTCGGGGATACGCCCTCAGGGGGCTGTGCGCACGCACCGCTGTCGAGGACGCAGCCCTCGCCGTCGTGTGTATGTCCCCGAGTGGTGTCCCCGTCCCGTCCTTTCGTTGCCCGTCGGGAAGCCGAAGGGGGGAGTCGGGGATCGGGGTCGCAATGCTCCCCGTGGTGTGCGCGCCGCTTCCTGCACACAGACACAACTAATCGTCGATTCCCCAGAACATATGGGCAAACATGGGCAGTGGGGGGGGGGGGGGAAGACGCAAATCCCCAAAGCTATGGGACCATGTGGGGAATATGTTGATTTGTGTGTACTTCTTCGTGTGCCCTTGGGCCCCTTCACAAAAGGGGGGGGGGCCGCCACCCGGGAAGACGAACACCCAACAAATATGGGACAGTATGGGGAATCTGTATATTGGTGTGTACTTCTTCGTGTGTCCCTAAGGGCCCCTTCACCAAAAGAGGGGGGGGTGGGGCCGGCCACCCGGGGAGCCGCGGGCACGCGCGGCGCTCTCGCCGCCCGGGGAGGTGGCGCTGGCGGGCGCCCTGCTCGCGGGCGAGGCCGGGCCCAGGACTGCTGCGCGCCCTCGCCCCGTCCACGCCGTCGCCGCTGCCGGGGTCGTGGCTCGGTTCGGGAGGAGGGGGAGAAAAACACGCAGACACAATGCATCGTCGATCCCCAGGAAAATAGATGGGGAGGTATGGGAAAGATAGGAAAATACTGAAAGCGAAGAAAATGTGTGGGGGGGAAGACGAAAGTCCCCAAAACATATGGAAGAATATGGAAAATACCGGAAATATTGGAAAATATAGGGGGGAAGGCGAACATCCAAAAACAATTGAAGAATACGGGGAATCCCGTTGTTTGTGTGTATTGTATATATATATATATAGATATATATTGATATTGATATTGATATATATATATATATATGTGTGTGTGTGTCCTTGGGCCCTTTCATTGGTGGCCTCAAAGCGAGCGCAGGGTGCTGGCATCGAGGTGTCCCGGGTTCGGTCGTTGGGGAGGGTATACCTCCGCCCGTTTGCGGACCGATCCGGGCACACTGCTTCTCTGAGTCTTGTGCCCACCGCTGCTGATGCCTGGACACGTGCAGATCCATGGCCGTCGCCGCCGCCTCCTGCCTTCTCGCCATGCAGGAAGCCCTCAGACTCAGGCTTCTGCACAGAAGAATCGCGATGCCCGGTGCTCCCTGACATCCTCGCGTCGTGGATCAAAGCACGACGCAAGTTTTTGTCGTTATGCTCCGCATGCAGGAAGAGAAGCCAGTCCACGGGAAGGGGTCCACATCCATGGGGATCCATGCTGTAAAAACTCTTGACGTCTGGAGTCTGGGGTGGAGTTTCTCAGACCCAGGCGTACAGCATTATCGCGTTTACCAGTGCTTCCGTAGTTTTTGGGCCCTTGCGATGCCGTGTCCTAGCCTTGGGGGCGATCCAACACCGATTCGGCATGAAAAGCGGGCCCCAGGGAAGTGGTCAAGAGGAAGGAGGATGAGGAGGAAGAGCATGCAGACGAGGAGAAGGAGGACGAAGACTCTGGCAGCCGCTTGAGGGTCTGTTAGAGGCCCGCTTGGTGTTCTCGTCGGGCTCTCTCGCGGCCTTCTTGGGGCCGTGTTGGACGTATTTTGGAGGGGCTCTCTTGGAGCCTTCCTTGGGGGCCTCTTGGGATCCCTGGAGGCCAACTTGGGCCATCTTGGAGTGCGTCGACCAGAAGAAGGGGGTTCCAGAATGATAGCTCCACGTGGGGCTCTTTTGGGCCATCTTGGGGCCGTCATGAGGCCTCAAAGCCGCATCGGAAGCGAAATGGCGAGAAGGTTGTTAAAGGATGTTGGCCTATCGGGGAAGTCCTGAGGGGGTTGTTGGAGAACTTGCAGCTGTCTTGTGGTCTTCTTGTGCCTCTTAGAGGCATGTCGGAAGCAATCTTTGTTTGAACCATATTCTGCCATCTTGAGCAATCTTGGGGCATCGGGAGCCCTCTTGAAGCCATCTTTGACCATCTTCGGCGCTCTGACCGCTCGCGGTATTCCCAAGAAAACCTCAGGGAGGGGGGGAGGATAACCCCTCCCCGAAGGAAGGGACGAGGGGCTTCGGACGAGGAAGGAAGACTATCGTCAGGCCGCCTACGCCCTGCAGGGCCAGTGGGACTCCTGAGCAAGTGGCGGCAAGTGGAGGAAGGGTTACTACCCTATGCTCTACATGCCTGCGCAGTCACAAGCTGCTCAAACAGGCCTTCGGTTGACGTGCTAGCTGGGCGTGCGCTTCTGGACCGCTGACTCGTCATGGGCGGCTCAGCGATGCATGCTGCAGCATCGGCCTTCACCCCTCCTCGTTTGGGCTTGCGGATCCGATTCGCGATCTCTTTTCTCCCTTGGCTTGTGATGCGAACGGCACGAGCGCGAGCTAACAGGGCCTTCATCGAACCATGCTGATGTTACGTTGAGGAATCAAAAGGCTATCCAATGAGGCCTGGCCACCAATTCGTAATCTGCATGATGGTTGGCTGGTTTTGCAGACATCCCCCCTCTCCTCTAAGTACTGTTTAGGCTCGCGAAATGGTGGTAGGAATTCTGGGCTCATAGTTTGTTACCAAGCAGTGCTTGCACTTATGGGGTTCTTACGAGTGCTTCTACGACTGGGATAGGTCCGACGAGGTTTCGCCACGTTGCCGCCAGTTGCTGCATCGTTGCCGCCTCGTTCGCTGGGCGGGTCTGGAGAGCTTTCGCCACGTTACCTCCAAGTGTCGCCTCGTTGCCGCCCCATGCGCTCGTTGGGTCTGGCGAGGTTTTGTCACGTTGACGCCCGCTTCGGCATCGTTGCACTCATTCACTGGACCACATATCTCACACCACACAATTTGCACCACAATGTTGTGTCGGGGTCCACGCTGGCGAGTATTGCCATTTCAATGTGTGTCTTGCGCGCTGGCTCGACCACAAAAGCCCCAGCCATCATTCTGGAACTTCAATCCAATCGCGTTCTTTTTCGCAGTTTGGGCCCCCTTTGGGGTCGTTTTTCAGGACGGGGCTAGGAGGAGGATAAATCCCTTCCAGAGCGCGGGTCCAGGAACGCTCTGAGAAGGCCGCGGCGCCCGAGACATCCTTCAGAACCGCTGGATCTCAGAGGTTCCCGATTCATCCTCTCTCCATTGTATCCTCGTCATTGCATCGTCGTGTTCTTCTGGCACCGCGGGCCGTCGGAGACGGATCCGGCACTGGAGACAACCCCTGCGGGGAAGGTCGGGCGGTCCCAAGAACAGAAAAAGTCGCTCCGGAGCATAACGGGAAGCTCTCAGAGCTTTCCGGAGCGCTGTGGGACGGCCGCGTCGCCCGAGACATCCGCCATAACCGCCAGATCTCCGAGACCCCCGGTTTGCCCCAGCTCGATTTGTCCTTGATTCTGGCCTCGTCCTTCGGGGAGGGGGAGGGTGACCCGGGCGGGATCCTCATGGCGGGGCCATGGTCTATACCCAGATCTCATGGCCTCTCTCTTCTTCATTCGATGTGTCCCATGGTCCCCCCCTCGTCTGCGCACATGCCTCGGGCCATGATTTGCGACCCCCCCCTCGTGGGCGCTCCCCTCTTGGGCGCCCCGAGTCTTAAAAAGTGGTCTCGAGATCTTTGGAGCCCACTGACTGATCGAAGGCACTCCGTCGGACGTCTGGGTTTTTTTCGGCGGGCAGTCGTCGCGCGTGACGGCGCTGGTCTCTGGTACCGCGTCGTTCAGCCTCGGAAGCGTCGGGAAAGTAACTAGTTGTGTCCATTGGGGCATCGTCCGATTTTGGGGTCCTCCTCCCCCTTGCCGAGGGCCAGGGAGGAGCGTCGAGGATCGAGGTTTTCGGTGGAGGCCGGAATTTGGGCCCAGTCGGGTCGAGGATCGCGGAGGAGCGGGATCGAGGATCGAGGCTCCAGCATAGATGATCGATGTATTTTTTGGGTTGAAGGATAGGAGATCGACACTCGACGAGGGGCGACGCCTGGTGACCGAGGTCATGGCGCAGGTTCCTTTTTGTGGGCATCGCAGCCTAGGACCGTGGAGCCTGCATCCCTCTTCGCGTCGTGGAGAAGCCGATGTGGGGCCCCATGGGGCCGCCAGATGACGGCTGCGGAGGAAGAGGCCGGTGCTTTTGGGAATAGGTTCGAGCAGTGGCGAAGCGTCTCTTGCCTAGAGGCCCACCAAGCAATGTTCTCAGCACATTCTGTGGTCTGCGCGAACTGTTCTTAGAACAGCTCTGTCTGGGACCGTCTTGTTAGAACACATCGGGATTATGTTCTCCGAACATCGGTTTTGTTCCCAACCATCCTGTGGTGTTGGGTCCTCGTTTTGAAGAGACGGTCCCCGAGTTCCTTTCCTCTTCTCCTCTCCTCCTCCTCCCCCTCCTCCCCTCCCTCCTTCTTCCATGCGTTTTACCCACCCAGCACAGCGCTTCGTGGCCCCATAGGGAGCTCCACCGAAGGTCCCAGTGGCACCGCCCGCATGCGTCCGCCACCACCCAGCACAGCCCTTGCTCCCTGCGTTTCACACACCCAGTACAGCGCTTCGTGGCCTCATAGGGAGCTCCACCGAAGGTCCCAGTGGCACCGCCCGCATGCGTCCGCAACCATCCAGCACAGCCCTTGCTCCCTGCGTTTCACACACCCAGTACAGCGCTTCGTGGCCTCATAGGGGGCTCCACCGAAGGTCCCAGTGGCACCGCCCGCATGCGTCCGCCACCACCCAGCACAGCCCTTGCTCCCTGCGTTTTTTCCACCCAGTACAACGTTTCATGGCCCCATAGGGAGCTCCACCGGAGGCCCCAGTGGCACCGCCAGCATGTGTCCGCCACCACCCAACACAGACCTTCCTCCCCGTTTTCCCCAGCGCTTCGTGGCCCCAGAGGGAGCCCCATCGAAGGTCCCAGTGGCGCCGCCCGCATGCGTCCGCCACCACCCAGTACAGCCATTGCTCCTTGCGTTTCACCCACCCAGTACAGCTTTTCGTGGCCCCATCAGGGGGCTCCACCGAAGGTCCCAGTGGCGCCGCCCGCATGCGTCCGCCACCACCCAGCACAGCCCTTACTCCTTGCGTTTCGCCCACTGAGTACTTCGTTTCGTGGCCCCATAGGGAGCTCCACCGAAGGTCCCAGTGGCACCGCCCACATGCGTCCGCCACCACCCAGCACAGCCCTTGCTCCCTGCGTTTTTTCCACCCAGTACAACGTTTCATGGCCCCATAGGGAGCTCCACCGGAGGCCCCAGTGGCACCGCCCGCATGCGTCCGCGACCATCCAGCACAGCCTTTGCTCCCGGCGGTTCACCGACCCAGTACAGCGTTTCGTGGCCCCATAGGGAGCGCCACCGAAGAACATATTCACTATTGCGGTACTCACAAATGCATGTGGTTTGGGTCCTCCGCCAGGCTAATGTTTGAGAGACTTTGGGGGTTATAAGAACATGTCGTGGTAGGCCTATAGGAATGCCTGGACGGTCGGTCCCTGCTCATTAGGTCGGCACCACGTCGGGGATCTGATCGGCGGCGAGCGAGGGGGGGAAGTGAGCAGGAGAAGACTTCTCAGAAGGCGGCGGGACTTCTCAGAAGCCCTCGCGCCTTGCAAGAAGTTTTACTTTGTCTTCGGGGAAGGCTTAGGACATTTCTCAGAAGGCCGGGGGGACTCCCGTAACTTGAGAAGGCCCGCCCCCTCTCACTCCCCCCCTTGCTCGCCGCCCATCTGAAGAGGCGGATCGATGATCGTGGCTCGAGGTCTTTTGGGGGCGTCCTTGTTCTGGTATTCCGGGGGCCTCAAACATGGTCCTCCAGACCCCTCGCGCAAGGCCTCCGTAATCAGGTCTGGGCCCTCGTCGCCCTCCCCCCCCCATTTTTTGCTTGGCCTGTACTCTACACTTCTGTTTGCTGCTCCTCCCTCTTTTCTTTTTCGGCATCCTCCCCCGTCCCGTCCCTTTTCCCCATTCTCCTTCTCCTCCTGCTGTCGCCTCTTCCCCATCTGATCCTCCTGCTGCTCCTCCTCACCCGCACAATGGCGACGCCCAGGGCTCGGAGTCTTCCTCACCCTGCCAACTTTTTCCTTCGCCGTCCCTCTTCCCCTTCTCCTTCTCCTCCTGCTTCGCCGCTTCCCCATATGATCCTCCTACTGCTCCTCCTCCCCCGCCGAATTGCGACGCCCTGGTCCTAGAGGGAAGAGGAGGAGGAGGAGGAGGAGGAGGAGGAGGAGGAGGAGGAGGAGGAGGAGGAGGAGGAGGAGCAGGAGCAGGAGGAGGAGGAGCAGGAGGAGGAGGAGGGGGAGGAAAAGGAGGAGGAGGAGGAGGAGGAGGAGGAGGAGGAGGAGGAAGGGGAGGAAGAGGAGGAGGAGGAGGAGGAGGAGGAAGAGGAGGAGGAGGAGGAGGAAGAGGAGGAGGAGGAGGAGGGAGGAGGAGGAAGAGGAGGGGGAGGAGGAAGAAGGGGAGGAGGAGGAGGAGGAGGAGGAAGAAGGGGTCTTCCTCGCCCTGCCAACTTCCTCCTCCCCCCCCCCCCCCCGCGAGTGGACTCGCCGATCCAGCTCGGTCGCCCCTCGCCTACGACCTCGGTGCCTCCAGCGTGCAGCTCGCGAAGGACGTCGCCTACGGCGGCAAGACGGGGGGCGGCCTCGACGGCACCTACGAGGAGAAGGGCACGGCCAAGCTCAAGGACTCGAGGCGGAAGCACCTGCACGAATACAGCACGTCTCGATGGCGGACCTCTTGGATGTCGGCGCTGCCCCCCCCCCCCCTCCCTCTTGGCCCTTGGAGAGGCTCTCGGCGCCGCCCGTTGGCGTGCTCTGCGCAGCAGGGAGGGGACCCCAGCGCAGATCCAAGCAGTCCTTGCGGAGCCCCGAGAGCTTGTGTTTACAGTCGAGGCCCACGCCAAGAAACACCCTGGTTGCCTCTGGTGGGCCCTGGGCTTCTTGGGTTGCGATGGTTTTGCGATGGGAAGCGTGACGCTCCCACACCACAAGTCAATGGACGCCCTGGGGTCTCAGGGTTGGGTTTCTTGTGGAAGGTTTCTTGTGGACTGGCCTCCACTGTATGAAGTTGTTACTTCTTCGAAGGACTTCGTCGACTCTGAGAAGGCGATCGCCCAGGACCAGAAGTTCGAGGAGAAGTTTGACCAGTACATCGGCGTCTTCGCGATCCTCTTCGTGGGGGCGTTCATTGCGCCCATGGTGACCTACTTCTGGTACGTTCGCGACACGGACCCCTTCGAGAACTGAGCACCGTTGCCGCCGGATGTCTGACTTTTAATACGCATAAATTTAGCTCGCAGTTTCTCTCGCGCGAAAATGAAGGGGGACGATCAGGAGGAGAGCGGTCACGCTCTCAGAGCGCTCTGGAGCGCTTTGAGCAGGCCGCGGCGCCCGAGACATCCTCCAGAGCTGCCGCCTCTCAGGCATCCTCGGCGTATCCCCACCCAGATTTGGCCTCGTCCTGGCCTGACCTTCAGGCTCGGCCCCTGCCGAGTCTCCCCCCCCCCCCTCCGCGGCAGCGCTGCCCTCCCGGCTCTCCGGGGGCCCTGGCCCCTCGCCCGCCTGCCCCTGCCGCCCCCCCCCCCCGCTCCTCCTCCGCGCTCCTGCCTCGCCCCCCTCCGTGCTCCTCCGCACCGCTTCCCCCGCTCGCCCCGCCCGCCCCCAGCCTTCCCGCGTGCCCCCCGCCCCCCCCCCCCCACCCATCTTCCCCCACCTCCTCGTCCTATCTGTCCCCTCCTCCTCCTCCTCCTCCTCCTCCTCCTCCTCCTCCTCCTCAAAGCGCAGGGGATTTTGCCAGTCGTGATCCGCAGGCGTAGGCGTGTCGACGTTGACCCCCATGATGCGGATGTCCTGTCCTGTCCGTATCTCCCCTCCCTCCTCTCTCTCCCCTCCTGCAGCATCGGCTCCTCTCCCTCCTCGCCGCTGCCCGCCTAATCCGGCCTCCTCGGCCCCCTCGCCTGCTTTTCTGCTGGTCCTCCCTCGCCCTTTGGGCCCTCCTTCTCTTGCCGCGAGGCGCCGGCCCAGTGGTGAACTTCGCCCCGCCCGCGCACTCGTTCGACGTGTTCTCCCTGGGCGTGCTGGCGCTTCACCTGCTCCTCGGCAAGACGGAGGCGGCAGCGCCTTCCGCCCCCCCCCCCCCCCCCCCAGATTCGAGGCTCGAGAGAATCGAGTAGAAGGAGAGGGAGGAGGAGGAGGAGGAGGAGGAGGAGGAGGAGGAGGAGGAGGAGGGGGAGAAGAGGCTCGAGGAGCAGGAGGAAGAGGCTCTCCTCCTCCTGCTCCTCCTCCTCCTGCTACTCCTCCTCGTCCTCCTCATTTCGACGTTGCGCAGACATGGATCGGAGATCCCCCTCCTCCTCCTCCTCATCATCATCATCATCATCATCATCAGCATCATCATCATCATCATCATAATCCTTCTCCTCCTCCTACTCCTTCGTGTGTCCTTCTTTTGGTACTACTACGACGACGACTACATGCACTACTAATACTACGATTGGGATGATCAGTGCCACGCACTACTTCTACTTCTACTTCTACTCGTACTCCTACACCTACTCCTACTCCTACTACTATCGCAGGTACTACGACGACGACGACTGCTACTAGCACTACTACTACGAGTACTACGACGATGACGACTACTAGCAGTACTACGAATTATTTGTATCATTAATACCACCCTTACTACTACTAAGACGACGACGACGACGACGACGACGACGACGACGACGACGACGACGACGACTACTACTACTACTACTACGACTACTACTATTACTACTTTACTACCACTGCTACTGCTACTACTACTACTACTACTACTACTACTACTACTACTACTACTACTACTACGACTACGACTACGACTACTACTAGTACTAGTACTACTAGTACTACTACTACTACTACTACTACTACTACTACTACTACCACTGCGACTATTCGTACTAGTACCACTACCACTACCACTACTACTACTACTACTACTACTACTACTACTACTACTACGATTACTACTGCTACTACTACTACTACTACTACTACTACTACTACTACTACTACTTCGACTACTACTACTACTGCTACTACTACTACTGCTACTACTACTACTACTGCTACTACTACTACTGCTACTACTACTACTACTACTACTATCACTGCTACTGCTACTACCACTACCACTATTGCTACCACTGCTGTCACAGCCACTACGACTTGTACCACCACTGCTTCTACGACGTCTTCTTCTCCAAGAGTTCTGCTACGACTGTTACGACTCCCGCTGCAACTATGTTTACTACTACTACTACTCCGGATAATACTATCATTTCGACTACACCGTGAGTCATACAATGAATAGGTCGAGTATTAATACGTCTATCACTACTTTTATTATTTCCACTACAACGGGCTCATCGCAGTGCCACGCCTACTGCGACTACGACTACTCTTACTACCGCTACTCAGCTTGTCATTGCTACGATGACTACTACTACGACTATCACCACCGCTATTCGTATTACTTTATTATTTCGACTGCTTCCGGCTACGACTACGACTACCACCATTACCACTATGACCATGAGTTTGGCGATCATTACCACGATCATTAGTACGACTACTATTGATTTGACTACTACCACTAGTCTGGCACTACTACAAATACTTCTCTTGTAGTACCTCGCGGAGTATGGCTACCACTACTACTACGACGGCGACTACAACTACCAATATTCTGACTACTCGTACGACTAGTATTACTACTGCCAGTACTGTTATTTCTATTATTGCGACTGCTTCTTCGACTACTACTGCTGCTACTACTACTACAAATACTGCGACTATTATTGCTACCTGTGTTACTACTCTTGCTACTTTTACAGCTACCACTTCTATTCGGACAATAACTTTGACTACCTCTACGACTACCACTAGTGTTAATACTACGACTACTATTACTACTACTACTACTACTACTACTACTACTACTACTACTACTAGTACTAGTACTAGTACTACTACTACTACTACTACTGCTACTACTACTTCTACTACGGCGATGGCTGATACACTACTGCTACTACTAGTACCAGTACCCGTACTACTACGACGACGACTACTACTACTACTACCACTACTACTACTACTACTACTACTACTACCATTGCTACTACTGCTACTACGAGTTCTACTACTACTACTACTACTGCTACTACTACCTTGACTACTTCTTCGACAACGATTGCTATTGCTAGTACTACTATTACTAGTATACTATTACGGCTACCACGACGACTACCACTACTTCTATTGCTATTACTCCTGCTACTACTACTTTTGCTACTACTACTATGACTTCGACTACCATTACTACTACTACTACTACTACTACTACTACTACTACTACTACTACTACTACTACTACTACTCCTACTCCTACGACTGCTCCTACTCGTACGACTACTCCTACTCCTACTACTACTACTACTACTACTACTACTACTGCTACTGCTGCTACTGCTACTACTACATCTACTACTACTACTACGACTACTACTACTACTACTACTACTACTACTTTTACTACTACTACTACTATTACTACTGCTGCTACTACTACTACTATTTCTGCTACTACTACTACTACTACTACTACTACTACTACTTACTACGGCTACTACGACTACTACTACTACTACTACTACTACTACTACTACTACTACTACTACCACTACCACTACCACTACCACTACCACTACCACTACATATAATACTAGTATCCTGTTGCGTACTACTACGACCACCACTACTAACATTACCACCACTACTTCAACTACTACTACTACTACTACTAGTATTACTACTACTACTACTACTACTACTACTACTACTAGTATTACTACTACTACTACTACTACAACTACTACTACTACTACTACTACAACTACTACTACTACTACTACTACTACTACTACTACTACTACTACTACTTCTACTACTACTACTACTACTACTACTACTACGAGTACTACTACTACTACTACTACTACTACTACTACTACTACTGTTATTACTACGACTTTCACTACTACTTCTACTTCTTCTCCTACAACAACAGCTACTACTACTACTGCTACTACTTCTACCTCTGTCTTTGTGAAGTCCAGTATTAATTCATGCCCCAGGGAGCACGATGAAGGCAGATGTCCTGCCATACGGGGCCCTGGTTGATTTTCCACAAGGGTGGATCGGGGTGGTGGATCAGAAGGGGAGGTAAGAGGAGTGGAAGGGCCAGGAGGAGGAGGAGGGGGAGGGAAACCGATTCTTTTCTCCGTCTGCGCACGTCTTGGGACTCTTACGGGGCCTCCAGACTGTCCTCACGAGGGCCTCTCTGGGGACTCCGGCCACGCACAAGCGTGACCCTTCGCTTGGGCGAGTTCTCCTGCCCCGCTTTCGAGGTGCTCAGGGAGGGCCACCGCTGCCGCCGAACCACGCTCGGTGATCGGCAGGCCTTGCATCAAAGTTCACTCTCGCCTGGGGTCACTGTTGCGTGTACGGTTTGAGTAGATGGGGTCGGTGGATCGTGCCGTATCGCAGATGCGGCCCGCAGCGTCGCCAGTGCATTGCAGACGTCGCCGATGCATTGACGATGCATCGTTAATGCATCAGGGACGCATGAGGACTACATCGGCGATTCGGTGTATTTGCTCGGACCCCATTTGGGAGGCCTCTAGTCGTGGATGGTGGGTCCGAAATGCTTGGGTGGGAGGGGGAGCGCCACGCAGTAGCGCCCCGAGCGATGACTCGTGAGCCAGGTTCCACTCCTGCTCGTTGGCGCCGTCTTCGTCGCTGAGATTCTCTGATCGTCCTCTCCGAGATCTTCGCAGCGGCGGGCGAGCCTTTTTTAATCGTTCTTCCTGAGCTTTGAGAGCATCACGACCCACTCGCACAATTTGTGGCATCCTAGCGCGTCGTGTCCTGGTGTGCGTGTGGGCCACCGCTTTGGGTGTTGCAGTCCGTGAGGGCTGCAGCAGCTCGTTGCCCCAGTTGTGGAGGCTTCGTGTCGGGGTCCCGTCAACCGAAAACCACCCACCCCTACCTCCAGCCAGGACTTCCACTACCCCCCGACAGTGAGTCCCCGGCACTGCCGCAGTGCGTCTGGTAAAACTGTCTGGTGGGGGGATGGGAGGGTGCGCTACCCTGACCTTCCAGAGTGCTGAAAAAAGTCGCTCCAGACTCATAGACCTATCTGGACTGTTTGAAACCTCGACTGGATTTCAGGCGTCCGGGTCCTGGTGGTATCTTTAACCCCTCCTCGAAGGTCAGGGGGCTGGCCGTCCACGAGTTCGGTCGTCATCGTCACCCTTACCTTTCAGAGTGCCAAAAAATAACGCTCCAGACGCATCGACCCATCCGGACTGCTTGGAACCTCGACCGGGATTCGGGCATCAGGGTCGTGGTGCCATTTTTAGGTCCTCCTGGAAGCAAAGGGGGGTGGCATTCCACGAGCTCCCTCTTCATCGCCACCCTGCCTTCTGTCTGGCGATTGCAAACATGGATCAAGGGGGCGCGGATTAGCGACGGGTCCCGCTTCCATGGGCAATCGCGGCCTTCCGCCGCCGAGCGAGGCGGCACCGGCCGCATTCTGGGGAGGGCACCTCCCCCGATCTGTGGATTTGGCGACCGCGCGCCAAGTCCACGGATCGCTAATCCGTGCTTGCGCGCCCCCTCTCCGTCGCCACCCTGCCTTCTGGCCGCGGACGGGGTGGCCCCCCAGGGGGGGGGGGGGGGAGCGGGGCGTGGACGCCCCTCGGCTGCCCGCGGCCGGCCGCGCCCGCGGCCGGCCGCGCCCGCGGCAGGCGCGCAGCAGGCTGGAGGTGCTGAGGGACGACCGCCACGCCTGGGCCGCGGCCTCGGCGCCCCGCCCCAGAGCTCAGGAAGGAGGAGGGGGAGGAGCAGGAGGAGGAGGAGGAGGAGGAGGAGGAGGAGGAGGAGGAAGAGGCGGAGGCGGAGGAGGAGGAGGAGGTGCCGATACCGCCGCCCTTCCCTCGTTCTTGCAGTCATGCTGGCCACCAGCTCACACTTGAGGGGTCAAGCTTGAGCCCTACCAGCTCGAGCTCAGAATGGCCCTTGAACCAACAGCTTGAGCCAACAGCCTGAGCCAATGTTGAAAAACGCCCTCGCCGCCACCCCCAGATTCCTCCTCGAGGGCCCAGTCAGAGCGAACCCCGGGGACGGTGTGAAGGGCGAGTGGCGGTCTGGTCGGGCCGAGGTGGAAGATCGAGGTCGGTTCGGGAAGTGATAAGGTGAGGGCCTTCGCAGAAGGCGGCGAGACTTCTCAGAAGCCATCGCGCCTTGGAGCAAGTTCCCTGTGTTCTCGGGAAGGCTTCTAGAGAACGCTTCTCAGAAGGCCGGGGGCACTCACGAGCCTTGTGAGCATGCCCGCCCCTTCTCGCTTCCCCCCCTCGCTCGCCGCCGTCCAGGGTCACCGTTGCGCGTCGCCGACGCTCGGATGCGAGCCGGCTTGCCGCTCCGATGCGGATCGAGGGGGAGGAGGAGGAGGAGGAGGAGGAGGAGGAGGAGGAGGAGGAGGAGGAGGAGGAGGAGGATGAGAAGGATCGGGCCAAACGGAAGCGGGGCCGCCGGGGCGCAGAGGCAGAACAAGAGGCGCGTCGTGCCGCGCGCGGCGCGAGGGCGGCCCAGCCCAGAGACGGCCGGTGGCGGAACAGCTGCGCTGTGATACTGTTTTTCGGGTATAGCCAGGACCCCGGTCAAGGGGAGCCGGTTAGTGATTTGGCTCCGAAGCCCAAAATATGAACTGGAATCACTGAACCAGGTCTGCCGTACGTAGCCGGTGCTTTTCGGGTGGCGGCAGTTCCGATTAGTGGAATGGTTCTGGGGGGGCTTTCCAGTACACATCACTAAACCAGGTCCTACTAAAGCCAGTTCTGCCAACGCCCGATTTTTCTCTCGGCGGTGAATAGGACTGGTCCTAAAACTTCCTCCTCCTCCCCCTCTTCCTCGTCTTCCTCGTCTTCCTCCTCGGGGAGGAGAGGGACAGCCGAGCGGGAGAGGGGGGGAGCGCTGGGAGGGCGGGGTCTGGTTTGGGGCGGCTCCCGCGTGCACCGAGGCTGCGAACATGGCCAACACGGCCTCGCTCGGGCTGCCCGTCGAGCTGGTCTGGAGGATCTCGGCCGCGGCCGAAGAGAGGTAAGCCGGCGCCTCCGCACTCCCGCTCACCGCGACCATTCTGCACGGAGTGTTGGATCTTGGGGCCACACCCTGGCCAGGTCGGTGGAAGTTTGAGGCGCGCATCAAGATTCCAGCCAGGTCGGCGTCTCAGGCGGTCGAGCGCCATCTCCGGTGGCAGGCCGCCTCGTGGTGCAGCGTCGACCCAGGTCTGGCGTCTTCTTGTCACGTCCAGCCCCCTGGGGGGAGGTGGGACCTCGTCCTGAATCCGCTGTGCCGCGCGGTTTGTGTTCGGCATGGCCCAAACATGCTTCTGCTACGTGCGCGTCGGCACCCGAAGGACCAGGCGCGCGGACAGAACTCTCGTAGCATCTGCTCGATGGTGGGCGCTTGCTGGCCACACCGCCTGGGTGGCGATCTCGGGGTGAGGGGACCGAACAGTCATGCATTGTCCCTGGGTGCGTGGCTGACGTGTGCTTCTGCTGCGCGGATTCCCACTCCGAGCAGGTAATGTTGTCGATCCCCTCACGGTGCCCACCAGGCACTTCCAATTGAAGTGTTCCCCCGGGGGCTCGCATCCTGTTTTTCACACGGGATCGTCTTGCGCCGCAGGTTGCGATCCCCTGGCATCCGATTTACCACAACAGTGGATCCCGCCTGGTACTTCCTCACAGTGTATTCCAAAACCGCGCTCTCGCGCGGGACGTCCTCACGCTTTATCCAGGAATGCTCTCGCGTGGTCTTCCCTCGCAGTGTATTGGGACGCCACGCCGACGACACTCAAGGATGGAGCTCTCGTTCTGGACATCCTCACGAGTCACTTGGGAGTCGCTCTATCGCACGAACTCCTGTCGACTCATGTTGGATTGACGCTTCAGCGACCCGCCCGCTCGACCCAGCCGTCTAGGCCCGCCCGCCCGACCCGCCCGTTAGGGTCCGCCCGCCCGACCCGCCCGTCTGCTTCTGCCACTTGCACTCCTGCTCCTCACCCCCTCCTGCAAATCGCTTTCGTACTCCACTATTCTCCCTCCCACTTGTCTCTTCCCCCCCTCCCTTCGTTCCCGTGTTTTAGGGGCTGCGCCTACTTAGTTGGCGCAGCCCCTAAAACAGGGGATTTCTGTCTTGGGGGCATCTTCCTTACATGGCACGTGTAGTTGGCAACTGTACGTGACATGTAAGGAAGATGCCCCCAAGCGGGGCACGATGGAAAACGAAGAGGGTGGGTATCACGGGTTGGGGATTTGCATGCTACATGGCACGAGGCCATTTGACATCGAACAGTCTTAACATTATAGCTGTTGGTGATTGCCCATGTGTAGAATATAAGTGGTGTGTACCCCCTTCGGTGCTATCCTCTTTCAAGTAGGGTGCTCTTCCCAGGGCAGGCACCTTCTCCTATTGAAACTATTGCGCCTCATATTGTAGTGCTGGGCCCCGGCTTTACATACGCCAACAGCGGCTCACTTGTGAATCGCGCTAACGCTCGAGGCTGCCTCGCGATTTGTGCAGGACTCACACTTCAGCAACCCGCCTGCTCGACCCCAAGGGCATCCCGACACCTCGATACCCGCACTTTTCGTCTTCTATCGTGCCCCCTCGGGGTTTTATATTCCTTTCCTGCCACGTGTGTTCTGCGCAGCCCTTGAAACAGGAGGAGAGGAGGGCGGATGGAAGGAAGGAGCAAGGGGGAGGGAGAAGGCTGGAGCTCGAGAGAGATTATCAGGAGGGGGGCGAGTGACAGAGACGTGGCAGACCCAGACGGGCAGAACGGGCAAGTAGACCCCAACTGGCGGGTTGGGAAGGCGGGCACAGGAAGCCAGCACGCTGGCAGATGAGAACGAACAGTCGTAGAATTGGCTGTTGGGTGTTCATTACGAAAGAACTAGTATCGTTCCACCCCCTACAGGCGTCCTGGCGCTCTCGCCTCGGCGCCAGCTGCTTTTCCTGTCAAATTGAGGCCCACTCTTGATCGTTTTGGGATGCCGCCCGGAACCCAAATTCGTCGCAATTTACCCCTGGAGGGCCCAAGCCTCAGGAAGGGCGCTCTCGCCTGAGACTTCCTCGCAATGTAGCACCACAGAGGGGTCCTTCAGAGCGCTCATGCCGCTATTTGCGGATGCCAGAGCGGCCGTTTCGCTTGAGACTTCTTCGCAAGTTGGTGCTACAAGGAGGTCTGTCAGAACCTACTCGTGGATTCATCACGGCCTTTTCGCTCGAGACGTCTTCGCAATGTAGCAATACGTAGGGGGGTCCTTCTGAGCATTCTTGCTGCTTCTCGCCCATGCTGGAACGGCCGCTTCGCAGAAGGAATCCTCGCAATTCAGCAGCACATGGGATCCGTCAGACCAGTCTTGCCCTACTTGCGGAGGCCCCAGGGCGCTCCAGGGATAATTGTCCGGGGATCGTTTTCCAGCCTTTCCCACCCCCAGAAAGCCCCAGGATGGCTTTGGATGCATTATCTGTATTTGGATATTTGCTCTGGGAGCGCTTTCCGGCTCGGGGAACGATTTTCGGTCCTCCCGCCCCAAGGAGGCCACAGGAGGCCCCAAGAAAAGTTTTCCTGTATTGGGATGATTCTCTGTTCGGGCAGCGCTTTCGGGGAGCAGTGTTCGGCCCCCCCGTAGGTTTCGCCCCCGTGTTCCTTTGGAGTGCCCGTCGACTGGGGCTCGAACCCTTTGTGTTTTACATCTGTTTAATCTGTCCTTCGACCAGGGCTCGAATCCTCAGTGTTTCACGTGTGTTCCGACAGAACGCCCCCCTCCTAGGGCTCGAATCCTTAGTGTTTTGACTCCGCACCGCTCCCCAAATCGCATTTTTTTTTGCTTGTCATGCGAGCTGCAAGTGTGCATGTGCCTCGGGAGAAGCGTTGCCTCGTCGGGCGAGAAATGTGGGTGTGGGAAGATCGGCCCGCCTTGTCATTCCGTTCCCCCAAGAGGGGGTGGCCTCATGATGGGTCCATGCGGCATGAAGAAGCATGGCCGGTGAGGGTTTAATGATCGAGTGCCAGCTACCATATACAAATTGTCACGCTTCGCGTATCCCCACCAGCTCTGTCTACGTTTCGGCCTACCCAGTGACGCCTGGACGTCGCGGACTTCGCCTGCACGGGAGTTGCGCCTCGAAGAACCTGGACATGCTGGTGCAGTTTGCCCACATCAGCGGTGCCCCGCGGCCGTCAGCGGTTCCCTCACATCGCGGGTGAACTCGGCTTGGTGAGCGTGTGGTGTTAACCGTCTTTCGCGGCGGTCAGCTGCACCCCTCACTCCCGGCAGCAGTTTCGCAGGGCACCGGCACACAGCGCTGGCCCTCGAGGTTGGAAGTGGTGCTTGCCGTCCGTCGGAATGCGCACCCAGGTTCAGCGACAGCCGCGCTCCTAGTCGTCGGTAGCAGCTTTCCGCACACTTCGTGACCTGAGCGACTCTGAGTGGTTTTTTCCGGTCTGGCTGGGGTACCCCCCGCCGGTCCTGCCGTTAGGCGGTCTGTCCCGTTAGGTCGCCCAGCTGTGTGTGCTCCGGGCCATCGCGGGCTACTGCGGTTGGGCTCGGACGACGTGGTCAGCGCCTCGGTCGATTCAGCCGTCCGAGGGCCGCCCGCTTTATTCCTCACGCTTTGGCTGCTTCCAGCCTGCCGGTAGGCGTGAGCTTGCCTCGGAGTCTGGCGCCGAGTTGGCGACGCGCTCCGTAGCTTTGAATTTGTTAATTTTGTATTGTGCATATGCATATGTTCCTGCTTTCAGGCGCGTCTCAGCTTGCCATCCTGGCTGCTGCGTTCGCCAATTCGCACTGTGCCGTTGCCCCGGACACTGCTCTCGCCGCCTGACCGTTGCCTTGTGGCCGCGATCAAAAAAGTATCCCCACCAGCCCATTCGGAAACCCTGCTCATGAGTTGACGGGAACAGGGGCGAAGAGGCAGATTATGCTGACATTGAGCAGGCAAGCCGGGTGAACAAAGAGATCTCTGGGAGGAAGGAGTTGGCCTTGGGGGTTTCTTCGGGACATCCCTGGGGTCCGCGTGGGGGCGAGGAAAGGAGCAGGAGGAGGAGGAGGAGGAGGAGGAGGAGGAGGAGGAAAATGAAGACGACGACGACCACCATCACCACCACCACGCCGACGAGGAAGAGGACACGAAAAAGGAAGACGACTGGGGAAAGGACGAGGATGAGGAGGAAAACGAAGAGGAGGGGGAGGAGGAGGACAACGAGGACGACGACAGAACCCTCAAAATCGCCTCTTGGAAACTGGGGGTCTTTTGTGGGATATTGGGGTCCTCTTGGGACTCGTGTTGGGGTCTTGGAATCATCTTGGGGCCCTCTTCGGGCTCTCTTGGGGGCCTGTTGTGAGCCCTGGAGGGGCTCTTGGGCCTATTGTGGAGGGCGTCTGTGAAAAGAGAGGGGGTCGTAACGTTTGGTACCCCCGCTGGAGCCATCACAATTGCCTTTTGGGGCCTTCTGGGCTGCTCTTTGATTCTCTGAGGTCTCAAGAGCGCATCGGAAGCGACAAGGCGGAGAAGTCACACATCATTGATGTTCCTTCGGTAGTTGAAAGGTTGTGGTTTCTTGCGGGGGTCCTGAGAGGATTCCGAGAGCACTTGGAGCCGTCTTGTGGCCTTCGTCGGGCCTCTTGGAGGTCTTTCAGAAACCATCTTGAACCATGGTCGGCTGTCTTAAGCCATTTTGGAAGCCATTTCGGAGCATTGGAGGCCCTCTTGGAGCTACCTCTGGGCTCCTTGCTGGGATCTCGGGGTATTTTGGGGGGCTTATCTGGCTTATCTTAGGGCCCTCTTGAGGCCCTCTCGGAGCCCTCTTGGGGGTCCCTTTAGGAGCCCTGGGGGGTGCGGATGCCGTAACGGCCGTCTTTCTTGAGACTTCTTCACAATTTAGCGCTACAAGGGGTACTCACGGATGTCGGCACGGCGTTTTCGGTCGAGACATCTCAGCACTTCAGCACCACATGGAAGTCCTGTCGAGCATACCTAGACGACCGCCTTGCGGGCGATAAGGAGGTTGGGGGGGGATTGAGGTCAAATGCCCACCCTGACTGACCTCCAGCCTGTCACCTTGGGTTGGATCAGATACGATGGATTGGATTGGACCAGATACACTGGATAAGAGAAGCTGGATTGGATAAGACAGCCCGCTGCAAGCGCCGACGAAAATGAATTGATGGATTGGGTTGGGTGGATTGGGTTGGATGGGATAATATGGATGGGATAATATAAGATGGGTTGGATTGTAAGAAAGGGGTTGTAAGAATGGATTGGTTGGACTGGCCCGCCGCAGGCGCAGAAACAAATGAATTCATGGATTGGGTTTGGTGGATTGGGTTGCGTGGGATATTATAAGATGGGACAAGATGGGTTGGATAAGATAAGCTGGATTGGGTAAGAGAGCCCGCCGCAGGCGCCGAAAACAATTAATCATGAAATTGGCGACATGCGTTAGCGCCTGGACGCCCGGGATACCCAGGACACCCGGGACACCGCCCGGCCCAACTGGGACACCTCCCAGCCACCGGCGGACGGGAAACGGATTTTGGCTCCTACTGACACCCGGGACACCCAGGACACCGCCCGGCCCAACTGGGACACCTCCCATCCACCGTTGGACGGGAACGGACTTTCGCTCTTACTTCGACCTAGCTGCAGGAGGATCACGCGCAGCTTCGCCTCGCCCGCACGCGCGACACGAACACGAAACCGAAACCGATTTCCCGGTGGGGGGTCTCCGTTTCACTGCGATCTCACTCCCCAACCTCCGATTTGTTGCTGCTCGCGGCTGCCGGAACGGCCATTTCGCTTGATATTTGCTTGCAATTCAGCAGCGCAGGAAAAGCCGTCAGAGCAGTTTTGCCGCTACTCGGGGAGGCCCCAGTACCCTCCAGAGATTTCTGGTCGGGGCAAGTTTTCTGGTTGGGATATGTGCTCGGGGAGGGCTTTTCGGCCACATCCGTTCCAAGGAAGCATCAGGAGATACTTATCTGCATGTGGATATGCATTCGGACCAGGACTCCTGTGCCCTAGACGCTAGACGTGCCCAGGATTCCTGCGCCCTAGACCCCAGAGAGGGGTGGGGCAAGATTCGAGGGCCCTAGACTCCAGAGGGGGGGCAAGACTCCTGGGCCCTAGACTCCAGAGGGGGGAGACAAGACTCGCAGGCCATTTACTTCAGGGGGGGCAGGGGCATGACTCCTAGGCCATGTCTGCACGTGGGGGGGGCAGGGACTCCTAAGCCCTGGACTCGAGGGTTGGCCAGGATTCCTGGACAATGCACTCCAAGGGGGTTTTGCAAGGCTCCTTGGCTCTAGACTCCAGGAGGGGGGGGGGGGGGGGGGCACGACTCCTGGGCCCTACACCCCAGGCGTGTCCTGGACTCCCGGGACATAGGCGCATGGGGGGTGCCCAAGACTCGTGGGGCCTAGACCCCAGGGGTGCCCAGGACTCCTGGGCCCTAGAACCCACGGGCGTGCCCAATGCTCCTGTGCAGTGGGATCCAGTGGTGCCCCCCAGACTCCTTGGCCCTGGACCTCGTGGCCAGGCGAGGGGCGATACTCCTTCGCCCCGGGTTCTCGTGGGGAGGGAAGGGGGGGGGGGGGCTCGATATTCATAGGGAAGGGAGGTAAGGGGGGAGAGAAGGGGGGGAGAGAAGGGGGGAAGGGGGGGAGGGAGGGAAGGGGGGGGGGGCTCGCTATTCATAGGCTCTGGGCTCCAGGGGGAGGGGGAGGGCAGTCCTCGTGAACTCTGGACCCCGGGGCGGCGGGGCCGATTCCAACTGGTGGGGGCCAGGAGTGCGGGGCCCTTGACCCGAGGGGGTTGCCCGCAGCTCCTGGACCCCCCAGATTCCAAAGGGGGGGCGGGGCGAGATCGCCGTGCCCTGGGTCCCACGACTCCTGGACCTTCTATTCCGACTGGGGGGCAGGAGGAGTTCGGGGCTCTGGACCCGAGGGGGGGGCCCACAGCTCCTGGACCCCAGATTCCAAAGGGGGGGCGGGGCGAGATCGCCGTGCCTCGGATCCCACGACTCCTGGACCTTCTATTCCGACTGGGGGGCAGGAGGAGTTCGGGGCTCTGGACCCGAGGGGGGGCCCACAGCTCCTGGACCCCAGACTCCAATGAGGGGCGGGGCGAGGTCCCCGTGCCCTGGATCCCACCACCCCTTCGCCATGGCTGGTGCGATCCATGGGCTGCGGCTTCGGGGGCGCCGTGCACGTCTTGCGCCATCGGCTTCGCAACCCATGGGTTGCGCGGCACCATCCATGGACCGCGTCATGGGTGAATGATTGTGGCCTTGGTTGCGCCATTGGTTTCGTCATGGCTCGGGTTCTCCGCGGGTTGCGCGGGTTGCGCCATAGATTGTGTCGCCGTGGGTGCCGCCATTGTTTGTTTTGTAAGTTGCACCATTGGCCCCGCCACATGGTGCGCTTTCGGTTTCGCGCTTGTTTGCCGAGTATGACCAGGTTTCCCATTGGTTGCGTCACAAGTTGCGCCTGGATCATACGCAAGCTTACAATCGATCATACGCAAGCCTGCTGGTGTTTGCGCCGTGGGTCGCGCACTCGGCGGTCGAAGATAAACAGGACTGTTGTTGGTTGCCGCAAGGTGTCGCACTGGGCGACCGAACATGAAACGCCGTGCTATTGATGGCGCCAAAGGTTGCGCACTCGGCGGCGGCCTACAATTGGTTTCGCCCATGGGATGCGTACCCACCAGCTGGGCATAGATCGGCCTAACGCTGCTCTCGCCATCAGTTGCGCATTCGACGGTTGAAACTAGTCAACAGGCGCTACCAGCCAGTGGGTTGGCCACCCAGACTGTCATTCAACCATCAAGTTCTGTTACACAGTGAGTCAGTCGGCCGTTTCACTTTGCGATGGGCATAAGCGGGGTGTACCCGACATAAGACGGCCAGCAATCGGTTGCGCCATGGGCTGCGCGCTCGGCGACCAGACATACATGGCGTGCAAGTGGCTGCGATACAGGATGCTTGCCCCGTGGCCAAATGGCGAGGGCGTGCGGATATGGACTTTGCTCGCTGCGCGGGGCTCCCTGCTCCCCCCTCCTCCCTTGAGAGCCGGGCCCTTCGGTCTCCGGGTGCCCCCCGTCGGCCGTGCCAGGCGCAGTCTTCTCCTCTCCCTCGGAGTTTTGCTCCTGCTCTCTCTGGGCAGCAGCCGCCAGATCGAATCATCGGGCCCCTGGCTCTCCCTTCTGCCGTCAGAGCTTGGATCGCTCTCCCCAGAGGAGGCGTTCCAGAAAGGGCCGTGCCTTCCAGGGCTTGCCACATGACCACGGAGCACACCTCGTGCCCTGCCAGTGCGCGGCGACGAGGGGCGGGGCGGGACGGGAGGGCTGCGGGGGCCCGTGCCGCAGGATGCTCGGCGAGCCGTCCACCCGCCCGAGCCCGAGCGAGGTGCTGGCCGCCATGTCCGAGCCCGTGGCGCCGGAGCGCCGGAGGGTGGGCCTTGCTCGCGGAGGGCCGGAGGAGGGAAAGGCACCCGTACCGCTATCATGCCCTCTCCAGGGCAGGTGGATGCCGACGGCCGTGTGCAGAGTCGCTCTCGTGCTCGTGGCCGCTGGTAGCCCCCCACTGATATCTGAGATATCACCTTTTGGGGACCAGCTCAGCGCTGGCACGGACAAACAAACGGGGTCGCCCAGGAACGTTTATATATATAGATATATAGATATATAGATAGATATATATATATATATATATATATATATATATATATGTATTATATATATATATATATATATATATCGGAGGTGAGGGGGTGAGATCGAAGTGGAACGGAGAGCCCCCCACGGGGAAATCGATTTCGGTTTCGTGTTCGTGCGTGCCGTGCGTGCGGGCGAGGCGAAGCTGCGTGGGCGGGCGAGAGAAAGTCTCCCTGTGGCTGAGGCGCGGCCGGACCAAATGATTCCCTTCCGGGCGGCCGGGGGCCCGCGGTGTCCCGCCGGTGTCCCGCGGTGTCCCGCGATGATGATGATGATGATGATGATGATGATGATGAGATGATGATCATGATGATGATGATGATGATGATGATGATGATGATGATGATGATGAGATGATGATGATGATGATGATGATGATGATGATGATGATGATCATGATGGGATGATGATGATGATGATGATGATGATGGTGATGCTGATGATGATGTTGCTGCTGATGATGATGATGACGATGATGATGCTGCTGATGATGATGGTGATGCTGATGATGATGATGATGAGGAGGAGGACGATGAGGTTGATGATGATGATGATGATATGATGATGATGGTGTCCCGGTGATGATGATGATGATGATGATGATGATGATGATGTCGATGATGATGATGACGATGATGATGATGCTGATGGTGTCCCGATGATGAGGATGATGATGATGATGATCATGATGATTATGTTGATGACCATGATGATGACGATGATGCTGTCCCGATGATGATGAGTATGATGATGTTGATGTTGATGATGCTGATTATGATTGTGTCCCGATGATGATGATGTTGATGATGATGAGGTTGATGTTGATTAAGGCGTCCCGATGATGATGATTATTCTGATGGTGATGATGATGATGTTGATGATGATGGCGTCCCGATGGTGATGATGATGATGATGATGAGGATGTTGATGCTGATGTTGGTAATGATGATGATGGTGCACCGATGATGACGATGATGCTGATGATGATGTTGATGATGCTGATGATGATGATGATGCTGATGCCGATGATGAGGATGAGATGATGATGATGGTGTCCCGATGATGATGACGATGATGATGATGATAACGATGGTGATCATGATGGTGTCCCGATGATGAGGCTGCTGCTGCTGATGATGATGATGATGACGATAACTGTGTCCCGATGCTGTTGATGATGATGATGATGATGATGATGATGATGATGTTGATGTTGATGATTGTGATGATGGTGATGATGATGATGGTGGTGTCCCGATGATGTTGATGACCGATGCTGTTGATGATGATGATGATGATGATGATGATGATGATGTTGGTGTTGATGATGAGGATGGTGTCCCGATTATGATGATGTTGGTGATGATGATGTTGATGTTGATGTTGCTGTTGATGATGATGATGACGTTGATTGTGAGAGTGGTTGTGATATCGATAGTGAGATCGATAGTGAGACCGAATGTGATATCGATTGTGAGATCGATTGTGAGATCGATTCTGAGATCGATAGTCAGATCAATTGTGAGATAGATCGAGTGAGATCGATTGTGAGATCGATCGAGGGAGATCGATCGAGCGAGACCGATACTGAGATCGATAGTGAGATCGATAATGAGACCGATCGAGTGAGACGTTGGTTCCTCCCCCCCCGAACCTCCTTATCACCCGAAGGGTGGTCTTATAGGTGTATATATATATATATGTATGTATATGTATGTATTATACCGCTATCATTCCCTCGCTGCCCCCTGTTTGGGCCTCCTGGGAGGCCCTCGTCGCCACCGCTGGCTTCGCCTCCTGTCAGAACGCACCCCGGGAGAGGTGCTGGGAGCAGCGGCAGCGGTATCGGTACCTGTTGGTCTCGCAGAGGGCGCCCGAAGGTAGCCCAGGCCAGCCTCAACGCAGAGGGGGACAATGGTGCCGATGCCGAGATCCTGCCTCGCGTTTACCTTTTTCTGGCCTCCTGGGTCGCGCTCGTCTCCCCGGCCTGATTCGCCTCGAAAATGCTTGTCAGAACGCACGTCCGTGGAGTGGCGTATCGGTATTGGTTGCACCGAGCTCCCAGGGTACCGCTGGCACGAGAGGTAAGATAAGAGCAACCCCGCCAGGCTTGGAACGGTACCCTTCCGTTCTCTGCGTTCGGGCCTTCCACCCTCGAATTGTATTCGTCGGGCATGGGGAGCTCCTCTGGCTGCCCCGAGTTCACGAGACATGGCCCAGTCCAGAGCTGAGCAGGGGCACCGCGTCCCAGAGCCTGGGGGGCGCTTGGTCGGTGTTCCTGCGAACTCCTGGCTCCATACGGTTTGATTCCGAGCCGTCTTCCTACGAGCCGAGGCGACGCCCGCGTCCGTGGGCAGGGCTTGTTGGGATCTTAGGCCGAGGTCTGCAAGGGCGTCCGCGGTCGATCCGGCTGCGCCGCAGTCTTTTGCGCTCTGTCGGTTCGCTCGGTTGCCGCGTGGTTGCCTCCCTCTCCGCTGCTTCCGGTCGGCTCGGATTCGGTCGGTTTCGGTTTCGCTGCCGGTTCGGGCGATTTGGGCTGCGCTGTCGCCATGTTGGGGCCTTTTGCTGCGCACGAGGTTCGTGGTGTTTCCAGCGCGCGTGCGCCCCCGCCCTCACTGGCACAGAAAACGTTCTCCGAGGGACTCGAATGGTCTACCCGAGTCAAAGGGAACTAGGCAGGACGGGATGGAGTCCAGGGGAGGGGAGTCGGGGCGCAGGTTTAGACATGGAGGGTCACTTCCAGAATGCTCGGCTCAACGGGGATGATCGTGCTCAAGCCCTCAACTGCCCTGAGCATGCATCTCGCCCTCTGTTATTTCATTTGCGGTGGCGATCGGGGCAACTCGCTACAAGCGCGCCTTGTTACGACATACTGATAATTGGGAGCCCAGTCTGTGGCTGGGGCGTCAGGAGGCAATGCTGCGGCGTCGCAAAGCCAGTGGAAGCAAAAGGGCGATAAGGCCGACGTTATTGAGCACAGCCATCATGGTTTTAGATCTGACGCGGGAGGCATCCGCATCTTCTCGAGCTTTCTTCTGGCCTCTTTTGCCGTGGTACTGGAAGGCCCTGGTCCACTCGGGAAACACCATGGGGCCGTCTAGGGCAAATCTGGGCGCTCCTATCCGCGGCCCGCCCCGTAACGCCCAGGGGAGCGTTCTGGCCCCCCTTCGGAAGATACACACAAAGACTGGCCTGTCTCGAAGAGCTCCTTCGCTAACGCCCGCAGGGCTGGTGGCACTGCCGCGGCCGTGAGCTCTTCTGGTGGATCTAGTTCGCTTTGTGCTGAGCCATTGTTGATCCGACCTTTCTCGAGGCCGACATCGACTCGCAGTTTTGGGTGCGAGTCGATGTCGGCCGCGAGAAAGGTTGGCAGAAGTCTGGCTTGCCGCTAATTGGACGGGAGGCATCTGGAGACTCGCAGGCGGGCATTGCAGTGCCATGGGGGGAAGGGAGATGCATCATGCCTGCTCGGCGCGCGATGGGGCGCGCTGCTGGCCGCCACGGGGACGACCGACAGTTTTTTTGCGCTGCTTTCGGAACTCTTACACGGGGTGTTGCAGAAACAGCTCTCTGCCTTCGAGGATAGAGATGCCACCTCTTCCTCGGCGGAAGGGCGGTGGAAGGCTGGCCGCCTCCGCCGGCGGAAGGCGGCGGACGTACAAGACGTGCCCCCAAGAGATGAAAGCAATTTTGGGTTCAGAGTTCCCGAAAACGCCCACGCGTGGGGACCTCCGGGGCGCTGATGGGGCAGGCCGACGTGCCAGGACGTGCCTCCCCTCGGGCGCCCGCGCGCCGCCGGGCGCTCCCCAGGACGTGCCCGCCGTTGCGCGCAGCCGCTCCCGCAGCGCGGACAGGAGGAGGCGCGAGAGGCGCCACCGCACGACCTTGGCGACGACGACGACGACGACGACGTCGACAATGACGACGACGACGCTGGCGACGACAACGACGACAGTCGACGAAGACGACGACGACGACGTCGACGACGACGACGACGACGACAACGACGACGACGACGACGGCGACGCTGGCGACGACAAAGACGAAAGTCGACGAAGACGACGGCGCGATCGACGACGACGATCGACGACGACAGCCAACGACGACGACGACGCCGGCGACGGCAACCGCGACGACGAGGACGCCAGTGACCACGACGATGACGCCGGCGACGACGACGACGAGGAGGACGAGGACGCCTGCGACGAGCAGGAGGATCATGAGCAGGAGGAGGACGACAGCCGGGAGCACGTCGGCGGTGGGGGGTTGAGGCGAGGAGGAGGACGGCCAGGAGCACGGGGGGGTGGAGGCGAGGAGGAAGGGGCCAAGGAAGGAGTGGCGGGGGGGCAGGAGGGGCTGGGCAGGGAGGAGGAGGAGGAGCAGAAGGAGCAGGAGCAGGAGGAGGAGGAGCAGAAGGAGGAGGAGCAGGAGGAGGAGGAGGAGGAGGAGGAGGAGGCGGAGGAGGAGGAGGAGGAGGAGGAGGAGGAGGAGGAGGAGGAGGAGGAGGAGGGCGGCGAGGACGGCCAGGAGCACGTCGGCGGCGCGCGGCGGCGGCGGCGAGAGGCGGCAGCGCTGGCAGCTGGCGTCCTCGGGCAGCGGGGGCAGCGCCGCGCCGCTGCCGGCGCGCCGACCCGCCCGCACCCGCCGTGCGCCGCGGGCCGCGCAGGGCCGGTGGCGGTCGACGACGACACTTCGACGACGACGACGACGACGACGGCGACGACGACGACGACGACGACGACGACGACGCCGACGCCGACGCCGACGCCGACGCCGACGCCGACGACGACGACGACGACGACGACGACGACGGCGACGACGGCGACGACGACGACGACGGCGACGACGACGACGACGACGATGACGACGACGACGACGGCGGCGGAACGCCTGCGACGAGGAGGAGGGCGGCGACGAGGCGAGGAGGGGTCGGGTGCTCGCTGGGGTCTGAAGTGGGCCAGCATGGGTCCGGGCAGCAGGGGAAGGGGGGGAAGGGGTGCGAGGTTCCGGATTCGAGCAGGTGTTCTCTTTTTTCGGTATCCGCGGGCAGCGTGCGGGCCCCAGTGCCGTCAAACTTGGATCCGCAGTGTACAACTGCACCAGGAGGACCCCAGAGGGGGATCCCAGGACCGATTTTTTTACCGATGTGGCCTCGCCGCCCTCGTCACAAGTAGGGATACAAAGCTGAAGTTGCGCAGGTTCACCTGGTCGGCCATTCTAGAGCGCTTCCGCTACAGTCGAGGCGGACTGGTAGGTCGACCTGGCCAAATCAAGGGTGCTCTTGCGTCCTATGTTCGGCGACCCCTGACTTTTTCATTCATATGGCAATGTGGCCCACGGAAGGGTCTCGTGTCCTCTCGCGAGTCCTCTCCAGCCAGCCTCGATTGCATCAAGCTTCAGATTGGTACGAGCCCGTGTCCGTTCGCATAGCCTGGGGGTGCGGCAGTGGCTCCTCGAAAAGGGAGCGGTTATGGCCCCATGAGGAGAAGCGGACATGATGCTCAGTCGAATTCTCTCGCCCCTGGGCGGGCATATGGTGCGCCCGCGTTCGGCGATCGCCATCCTATTTCCCCACATCCTGAGTGGGATTATTGTTTTTTCTGCACGCCCACCACGCAGTCCCCACGCACCTCCTTTCACACACACACACACACACTCACTCACTCACTCACACACACACCCTCCTCACCATGTTGTCAAAGTCACGATTTCCATCCTCGTCATCATCACCGCACGATCATCATCCATCATACGTACTATCATCCCATGATGGTCACCGCTCCTCCTCCTCTTCCTCCTTTTTCTCCTTCTCCTCCTTCTCCTCCTCCTCCTCCCTTTCCTCATCATCATCGTCATCGTCGTTTTCTATAGACACCCCCGCGCAGGAAGAGTACCCCCACATCATCATCGTGAGTGATGTGCGTGGAAGTCTCCGGCACCATTTGGGGCCCGCAGCTCATGTTGCTAAGCTGAGCGGGCCATCGGAACCTTGTAATTGTCGTCATTATTGGGCCTTAGTGGGCCCCGGAAACTGCAGGGCCGTTTTTTCACCCTTTTTCAAAAAAACGTACCTTGAAAATGGAGACGGTAAAAAAACGGCGACCAGAAACGGCAACAAAAATTGCTCCAGGATTGGAACCGGAGCGGGAACCCGCAAAAGAACGGCGACGGAACCGTTAGCAAAAAACGGTGTCGGAACCGGCAAAGAAACAGCAAAACGGAACCGGTAAAAAAACGTCCTTGTCGTTTCCAGGGCCCTTTAAGTCCTCAGTCATGAATGGGGTGGACGTCTCGAGCGGGATCCTCCTCTGTGAGTTATTTGCGAGGATGTCTCAGGCGGGAACCCCTTCCCGAAGGGGTCCGCAGTTCATGTTACGAATCCGAGCGGGTCGTCGGAACCCTGTAATTGTCCTCACTCTGTGTCTCCTCGGTCCTGACTGTGGTGACGTCTCGAGCTGGAGCCTCGTCTGCGAGCGACTGGCGCGCAGCCTCTGTGGACCGTCACTGCACCGCTTGCGTCGCTCTGAGGGACGTCGGTGGTCGAGCACGCACTGGCGCTAGCACGCGCGCCGAGGATCACTGATGGAAGCGGGAAAAGAAGGTTCCGCCCCAGCACTATGTTGTTCCCATCCTACTTCAGGACCGCACCCCCCAAAATGACTTCGATCACCCAGGAAGCTCTCGAAACGGTGTCTGCCCGATCGACACGTCAGCGAAGTGTCGAAGGAGCATCGCGTCCCGGGGCCCGACGCGAGAAGAGACCCGCCAGCTCCGGCACTCTCGTGGCGCTCGCACGTCGCTCTGGCGACCACGGCCGACGCAGGCTGGAGCATCAGCACCCCGGCAGGCTTCGGCACTGGTGCCGGGCGCCTCCGCCAGCACCGCCTCGGCCGCCGCAGCGCCCGCCGCCCCCGCGGCGGCGCCCGCCGCGGCGGCGCCCGCCGCCCTGCCCCCCGCGGCGCCCGCGGGCCGCGCCCGCGGCCCGCGCCCGCCGCGCCCCCCGCGGCGCCCGGCGGGCCCCGCCGCCCGCTGCCGCGCCCGGCGAGGCGGCGCCCGCCGCCGCCGCGGCCCCGCGCGGCGGCGCGGCGGCCGCGCCGGCCGCCGCGGCGCCGGCGAGGGCGCCGGGCGGCGCCGCGGCCGTGTGCAGCGGCGCGGCTGCGGCGTGGCAGGCCGTGGGGAGGCAGGGAGCGCGCTCCACGACTCGCCCAAAGGTGGCGACCCTCAAGCGTTGGCACAAGGCACGTGCGGCCCCACAGAACGGATCGTGAAGCATCCCCGCGGCGGCTCCAGGCCATTCGCGAGCAGTCACTTTGCGAGGAGTGGAGCGCGCTTGTCCAGGGAGGGTACCCGCAGCCTCGGTCAGGAGGAGGCACAAGTCACGCCAGGGCCCTGGGGTGGCCCTGCCAGGCAGGGCAGCGGTGGCATGCTGGTGCCTTCTGCGTCCTGGGCAGGGGTGGCCAGCTCTCGAGTTCCGGGTCGCCCGGGTAGGGCCAGAGCCGAGAGTGTCGGAAGATCCCGTCGCGTCGCCGATACAATCGCCGACGCTGCGACATTTGGAACCCTACCTTGTGTCGCCGATGCATCGGCAATGCAGTGCGATCCTCCCGACCCACCCGCTTTGGCCTTACGCAAGAGGCTTACGCCTTTCCGCCGACTACAGAAGAGGATCTGGTGCGGCTTCCGATTCCCTATGTGTTGTTTGCCGCGTCCCGCCGTGCTGCCCATTGGAGGCCTCGGGGGTGTCCTCGTGGGACCCTTGTCAGGGCCCGTGAAAGCGTTTGGGGGCCCGCGTGGGTGCCATCTTGCAGGGGAGGGTTCGCGGGGCCCCATGCGCAGTGCAAGTTGCCCCGCTTGGGCCTCCCCGGCCCTTCGTGGGGCCCTCCTGCAAGGGTTTTTGGCTGTCTTGGGAGCCGTATGGGCAGGCTTGGGGCCCTCTTGGCCATCTTCGGACCCTCGTGGCTCTTGGGGTCCTTCATGCCGTCTTGGGCCAATCTGGGGGGCCTTCTCGGTATGTCTCGGGGTCCCGAAATGGCTGATTGCGGAAATCATCCACGAATCCGTAGAACATCTATGATTTGGGCTTCTGGATGTCATCTTGTGGATCCTGTTTGACCCTCTTTGGGTGTCTGCCAGGCCATCTTGGGCCGTATCCCAGGCCTGACTGGGTCTTTATGAGGCCTCTCTGGTGTGTTGGAGCTCTTCTTGTGCTGTCTTGGAGTGCGCTCTGCACATCTTGGGGGCGACGGACGGTGGATTGACGCGGCTCCGAGAGCCCTGGAAGTGGGCTGACGGGTGCGTATGGGGCCCCGCCCCCCTGGAACGGGGATGTTCGACTCCAGGAGCGGGGGAACCATGGAAGGGGGAGAGTCAATCACTCGGTAAGCGGGGGTCGGCAGATTTTGGCGGCCTTCATGATCGCGGGGGGGGGGGGATTGCAAACAGTCCATCCGACGTCATAACTATACGGCGCCGATGGCTCCAGGGGCCGATCGGTTTCGTCCCAGGGGCAAGTGTGTATCTCCTCCGGGTCACTTTGTTGATGGGCTTTGGGTCTGCAGCGGGCCTCCTCAACCCAGAGGCCGAGCACTCTGAAAAGCCAGCCGGTCCCAAAGGTGGGGTATGGGGTTTTGTTGTTCGGGTCCTGGGGCTAAGCGCCAAAAGGTCTTTAGTTTTGGTCCCCCCCACCTCTCTCTCGGTGGTGAGTAGGCTGGTCCGAAATCCTCCTCCTGCCTCCTCCTCCTCCTCTGGCAAAATCATGAGTTACCCCCTCATGGTGGGATACAAGTCCTTCAATAAGGCCGCCGGGCGAATAATTAGTTGCCCCGTCTATTGGGGGGGGGTTGTAAAGACCTTTCAGGGCGACCTTTGCATCTGGGAGGCAGGGTGGGCATCTTCGGCTGGTTTGTGGCGACCCTGTGGCTTCCCCAGGCCCAGGCCCAGGCCCAGGCGGTCACTGGCCTCCTCATGAGGCCTCACTCGGAGCCTCTGGGTGCCCTCTCGAGGCATCTTGGGGGCCTCCCTCGGGGCCAGTCGGGGCTGTCTTCGGCTCCTCATCGAGCCCTGCTGGGCCCCTCGAGAGGCTGTCCCGGAGGAGTCGTTGCCGAGGATCCCCCTGGGCCAGGCTCCGCTCGCTCGGCGCTCGCGGCACGCGTTTCGCCCTATACCTCGGAGGCCTGCGCCGTTCCGCCGACCTCCGGAGGGGGGAGGAAGTCCACGGGGAGGCTCTGGGGAGGCTTTTTGGGAGACCGTTGGGGAGCCGGAGGCGTTTTCCCCTGTACCTCAGAGGCTTGCGCCATCCCGCCGACCTCCAGAGGGGGGAGGAAGTCCACTGGGAGGCTCTGGAAGGCTCCTCCTCCTCCTCCTCCTCCTCCTCCTCCTCCTCCTCCTCTCCTCCTCCTCCTCCTCCTCCTCCTCCTCCCCCTCTCCTCCTCCTCCTCCTCCTCCTCTCCTCCTCCTCCTCCTCCTCCTCCTCCCTCCTCCTCCTCCTCCTCCTCCTCCTCCTCCTCCTCCTCCTCCTCCTCCTCCTCCTCCTCCTCTTTGGGAGACCGTCTGGGGAGCCCCTGGGGGAGCTCGCGGCACGTGCTCGCCCCCACGCTGCGCTGCTCGCCCGCGCGCAGAGGGGGGGTGCTCTGGCGCCCGCCCAGCACGGGGGGCGCCGTCGGCGAGGCCTGGCCGCACGCAGGGCCCGAGGTATGAAGATCGAGGTCGCTTCGGGGAGGGTGCCCATACTTCGACGACACGTAAGATCTGACGAACGAACAACACACCCATACCCATAGGGGGGTCGTTGGGAGGAGGACTGGCTATGGGTATGGGTGCGGGTTGTCGGACCCTGGGGAACGCTCCCGTTCGAGCGGGGACCTCTATCCGACAACACGCACCCATAGCCCTCTCCGACACCCCTGTGGGTATGGGTGTGTGCTGTTGGTTCGTCAAGATCGGGGCTGGACAGACCACCTACCCTGACACGTCGATTAGTGAATTGTCCTTTTTCGGTTCTCGAGAGGGCGCCGCGGCCGTTCTTTTCCAGGCTTGCGCCCGCCAGGTTTTGGCCCGAGGTCGTTTTCAGTAAACCACGTTTTACTGAAGGGAGGTCTGTCCATCCCCGATAAGAGTGACCTTTTGCCAGAGTGACCTTTGGTGCAGGCTCATCAGGTTCCCCCCGATCGCCGAGCGCGATGCGGCACAAGCGGCCCGCGCCCTTGGGTTCGGCTCCCTCGCGCCCCCAAAAGCTGCGCACAAAATGTCACTCTTACCCAGGGTCACTCTTACAGGCACAACAGTTAAGTTGATCCGGGGTGTTGAAGTCGCAGGAATGGCGTTCTTGCGCGATCCAGGATCGTCAAGATGAAACAATCAGGTTGATTTGTGGCGTTGGCATCCCGAGAGCAATTCTTTGGCATGCTTCAGGGTCGTCAAACGGATGTCATCCAACGAGGCAGTCCCTCAATGGAAATGAACCGCTGTAGTGGCCTATGAAGAGGGAGCTTGGAGGGACGGTTTATTCTAATATCGTTGATGATTCTTGGGTTTACACTGGTCCTTCTCCTCTTTCTCCTCCTCTTGCTTCTCCTCCTCCTTCTCCTCCTCCTCCTCCTCCTCCTCCTCCTCCTCTCTCCTCCTCCTCCTCCTCCTCCTCCTCCTCCTCCCTCCTCTCTCCTCCTCCTCCTCCCCCCCCTCCTCATCATCATCTGTATCACCCTCCTCCCGCACCCCCTTCCTCTCCTCCTTCTCCTTCGACCCCATGGTTCTCTACTTCGTCCCCTCCCTGCCTCCCCCCCCACCTCCGGCATCCAACGCGTGCTCCTTCCCGTAAGTGTGTATGCTTCTTCGAACCGCCCCCCCGCTGCCCCGCCCACAGGCGCAGGAGGACGGCGTGGACTCACCTCCTCTGCCCCTGCTGCCCCCCGCAGTAGAGCCGCCTGCAGCTGGTGCCCAGCGCGCCGCGGCACAGGCGGTGACGACTGGGCAGCATCCACCGCCACCCCGTCCTCGGCCTTTTCTTTGGGGAACAGACAATGACATCAAAATGAAAGCTCGAACGTCCGCGCGAACCTCCGAGTTCTCAAGTTCATCATTGCTTGTTCCCCTATTTCTTGCTCTCCTGGGCCGTCTCGGGCCCCCTCTTGGTCGCCTGGCTGCAACTGGGCCCCTCTGGGTCCGCGGATCCGATCCTCGAACGCCGACGGACGACGATGGCGCCCCTGCCCCCCATCGGCGCAGGTCGGACGAGGCGAGGACCAGGATGAATCCGTTCCAGAGCGTTCCGGAACGCTCTCGGAGGGTTCCGGACTTGCTCTGGGAAGGCCGCGGCTTCGCCTCAGACGACGACGCTCCTGCCCCCCCCATCCGCGCAGGCGGGCGGCGCGGAGTCCCCCCCCCTGCCCCCGGTGCCCCCCGCGCCGGAGCCGGGCGCCGCAGAGCGGGGGGCGCAGACCGGGCCCGAACCACCGCCGCCCGGCCCTCGGCCTCCTGCGCGCAGGGCCCGTTTCGATCCGATCGAGCTTGTGGATCCTCATCCTCCCTCCTCCTCGCTCCTCCTCTTACTCCTCCTCCTCCCTCCTCCTCCTCCTCCTCCTTCTCCTCCTCCTCCTGGTCCTCCTCCTCCTTCTCCTCCTGCTCCTCCCTCCTCCCTCCTCCTCCTCCTTCTCCTCATCCTCCCTTCTCCTCCTCCTCCTCCTCCTCCTCCTCCTCCTCCACCTCCCAGGTCGGGAGTGCCACACCCTCGCTTGTGGCTGGCGTTCGTGGGTGCACTGCAGCAGATGGGAGACAGAGTGGGAGCGCAGACGGTGGCGAAGATGCGACAGTGCATGGACGGTGCCAGGGCGGATCAGACGTCCAGCAACGATGCGCTCGCGAGCCGAGTGAAGTACTGCAGGGTGAGCCACACGCGCGACAGGTCGGTGATGAAGGTTTTCCCTCGAGTCCAGCCAGACGGGCATCCAGGCGTAGTTGCTGGCAGCGCTGGTCCAGTGCGGCGCCTCCATCAAGAAGGGCACCCCGCCCAAGAACCACCAGGAGAGACTCTTGCAGCTGGCGCTGGACGGCCTCGAGGATCTCTGACGATGCTGATGAAGAACATGGAAGCGAGTACGAGACTGGACAGAGCGGGGGCCGAGAGAGAGTCTCACGAGAGAGAAGTGAACCACGGCCGCCGCCGCTCCGTCGCCACGCCCGAGCTGGAGTTGTAGTGGACCCCGCACGTTTAGGCAGGGACTCCAGCCTCTCCCGACCTCCTCCCCCGTCCTCCGTGACGTCGTCGAGCCGTCCTTGTCCTTGTTTCTCCTCCTCCTCCTCCTCCGCCCTTGATCACGCAATGTACGTACCGTTTAATCCATGGGTCTCGGAGCCGACCTAGGGCCCAGTATTTTTTCTCTCGCGTTGCGTTGTTCTTTGGAACTTCGTGTCTATATTGTTCCGTTTCGTTCCTGGAGCCCGCCTCTGAGAATCCCAGTTTAGGTTTGTTGAGTGCGCGGCGTAGCCCAGCCCCTGGGACATTTCCGATCTGCGTTAGTTGTGGCGCGCCTGAGCCCTCCCCGCCGTTAGATCGCACCGCTGACATAGCGCACTCTAGTCACCTGAGCCGACTCTCTGATGTTCGATATTCACACAGCTCAGTCAGACAAGTGTACCTGCAGAGCTCGGAAGCCGCCGCCGCCTCTTCCTCCTCGTCCTCCTCCTCCTCCTCCTCCGCCCCCTCCTCCTCCTTCTCCTCCTCCTCCTCCTCCTCCTATTCCTCCTCCCCCTCTTCGCCTTCTCCTCCTCCTCCTCCTTTTCCCCTTTCTCCTTCTCCTCGCCCTCCTCCTGCGCATCCCACTCCTGCTGCCGCTCACGACGCTCCTGCCCCTGCTGCTGCCGCGGCTGCCGCCTCGCCGCCGCCGCAGCCCTTGCCGCCACAGCTGCCCCGCCCGGGCCGATAGGCGGGATGGGCATAGGGGGGACGGGCATAAGGGGGGATGGGCCGGTAGGAGCGCGATATCCCCAGCCTGCTCAGGAGCTTGCGGATTCACTATCGGGGCCCTGTGCTCGATCTATCGGTGATGTATCGTCGGGTCCAGGTCCATGTGCACCCCCTATGCCAGTCTACCCCTATCGTTGCCCTTCAATCCTGATTCCAACCGGCCCGGCCCGAGGCGAGTCCGATATTCCGACGAGCCGACGCGGCCTGGTGTTTGCACGGCGTTGTTGCGCATCTTGGCGCAGCCGATTCGATACTACCTCGTTTGCCCGAGCGCACATTCCGATCCCATGCGATGTTTTTTGTTCCCCACATCCTAAGTGGGGTTCTTGTTTTCTCTGCACACCCTCCGCGCAGGATCTCCTCCTCCTCCTCCCTCTCCTCTGCTCCTCTTTGCTTCCTCCTCCGCATCATCATCACCATCACCATCACTCCCCACTCATCATCATCATCATCACCATCAGCATCACCATCACCATCCCACGATCACTCACCATCATCGGCATTGAACGATCATCATCATCATCATCATCATCATCATCATCATCATCATCATCATCATCATCATCATCATCATCATCACTACTCGCTGACTTGAGGCCTGAATATGGAGGAAGTCTCGAGCGGGAGCCTCGTCTGTGAGTGAATTGCGAGGAAGTCTCAGGCGGGAGCCCCCTCCCTATGGGGCCCGCACTTCATGTTTGAATCCGAGCGGGTCATCCGCAACGTGCAACTGTCGTCACTTTTGGGCTCTTGAGACTTGAATATGGAGGAAGTCTCGAGCGGGAGCCTCGTCTGTGAGCGAATTGTGAGGAAGTCTCAGGCGGGAGCCCCCTCCCTATGGGGCCCCACTTCATGTTTGAATCCGAGCGGGTCATCCGCAATGTGGAACTGTCGTCACTTTTGGGCTCTTGAGATATGAATATGGAGGAAGTCTCGAGCGGGAGCCTCGTCTGTGAATTGCGAGGAAGTCTCAGGCGGGAGCCCCCTCCCCATGGGGCCCGCACTTCATGTTTGAATCCGAGCGGGTCATCTGCAACGTGCAACTGTTGTCACTTGTGGGCTCTTGAGACTTGTATATGGAGGAAGTCTCGAGCGGGAGCCTCGTCTGTGAGTGAATTGCGAGGAAGTCTCAGGCGGGAGCCCCCTCCCTATGGGGCCCGCACTTCATGTTTGAATCCGAGCAGGTCATCCGCAACGTGCAACTGTCGTCACTTTTGGGCTCTTGAGACTTGAATATGGAGGAAGTCTCGAGCGGGAGCCTCGTCTGTGATTGAATCGTGAGGAAGTCTCAGGCGGGAGCCCCCTCCCTATGGGGCCCGCGCTTCATGTTTGAATCCGAGCGGGTCATCCGCAACGTGCAATTGTTGTCACTTTGGGGCTCTTGAGACTTGAATATGGAGGAAGTCTCGAGCGGGAGCCTCGTCTGTGAGTGAATTGCGAGGAAGCCTTAGGCGGGAGCCCCCTCCCTATGGGGCCCGCACTTCATGTTTGAACCCGAGCGGGTCATCCACGACGTGCAACTGTCATCACTTCTGGGCTCTTGAGACTTGAATATGGAGGAAGTCTCGAGCGGGAGCCTCGTCTGTGAGTGAATCGTGAGGAAGATTCAGGCGGGAGCCCCCTCCCTATGGGGCCCGCACTTCATGTTTGAATCCGAGCGGGTCATCCGCAACGTGCAATTGTTGTCACTTTTGGGCTCTTGAGATTTGAATATGGAGGAGGTCTCGAGCGGGAGCCTCGTCTGTGAGTGAATTGCGAGGAAGTCTCAGGCGGGAGCCCCCTCCCTATGGGGCCCGCATTTCATGTTTGAATCCGAGCGGGTCATCCGCAACGTGCAACTGTCGTCACTTTTGGGCTCTTGAGACTTGTATATGGAAGAAGTCTCGAGCGGGAGCCTCGTCTGTGAGTGAATTGCGCGGAAGTCTCAGGCGGGAGCCCCCTCCATATGGGGCCCGCACTTCATGTTTGAATCCGAGCGGGTCATCCGCAACGTGTAACTGTCGGTACTTTTGGGCTCTTGAGGCTTGAATATGGAGGAAGTCTCGAGCGGGAGCCTCGTCTGTGAGTGAATTGCGAGGAAGTCTCAGGCGGGAGCCCCCTCCCTATGGGGCCCGCACTTCATGTTTGAATCTGAGCTGGTCATCCGCAACGTGTATTTGTCGTCACTTTTGGGCTCTTGAGATATGAATATGGAGGAAGTCTAGAGCGGGGGGCCTCGTCTGTGAGTGAATTGCGAGGAAGTCTCAGGCGGGAGCCCCCTCCCTATGGGGCCCGCACTTCATGTTTGAATCCGAGCGGGTCATCCGCAACGTGCAACTGTCGTCACTTCTGGGCTCTTGAGACTTGAATATGGAGGAAGTCTCGGCGGGAGCCTCGTCTGTGAGTGAATTGCAAGGAAGTCTCAGGCGGGAGCCCCCTCCCTATGGGGCCCGCACTTCATGTTTGAATCCGAGCGGGTCATCCGCAACGTGCAATTGTCGTCACTTTTGGGCTCTCGAGATTTGAATATGGAGGAAGTCTCGAGCGGGAGCCTCGTCTGTAAGTGAATTGCGAGGCAGTCTCAGGCGGGAGCCCCCTCCCTATGGGGCCCGCGCTTCATGTTTGAATCCGAGCGGGTCATCCGCAACGTGCAATTGTCGTCACTTTTGGGCTCTTGAGACTTGAGTATGGAGGAAGTCTCGAGCGGGAGCCTCGTCTGTGTGTGAATTGCGCGGAAGTCTCAGGCGGGAGCTCCGTCCGTATGGGGCCCGCACATCACGTTTGAATCTGAGCTGGTCATCCGCAACGTGTATTTGTCGGTACTTTTGGGCTCTTGAGGCCTGACTATGGAGGAAGTATCAGGCGGGAGCCTCGTCTGTGAGTGAATTGCAAGGAAGTCTCAGGCGGGAGCCCCCTCCCTATGGGGCCCGCACTTCATGTTCGAATCCGAGCGGGTCATCCGCAACGTGCAACTGTCGTCACTTTTGGGCTCTCGAGACTTGAATATGGAGGAAGTCTCGAGCGGGAGCCTCGTCTGCGAGTGAATTGTGAGGAAGTCTCAGGCGGGAGCCCCCTCCCTATGGGGCCCGCGCTTCATGTTTGAATCCGAGCGGGTCATCCGCAACGTGCAACTGTCGTCACTTCTGGGCTCTTGAGACATGAATATGGAGGAAGTCTCGAGCGGGAGCCTCGTCTGTGAGTGAATTGTGAGGAAGTCCCAGGCGGGAACCCCAGGAGGAAGAGGAAAGGGCAAAGGGTAAGCTAAACAGATTCTCATGTGGGGTCCTACCGTCGGAGTAATTCGGTGCTCATCGATCCTCGCCCGTCTCGTTCAAACATCACGGCGTGATGCTCGTGTTGGCAGGCTCATCGGCTTCTCGGGGGTCCCTTACATGGACCCCAGGGCCGTCAAATGACGGCTCAGGGCGAATAGCTGCGGTCAAGACCTGCGGGGGTCCGCGTTGCGAGCAAAATTACGGCGCCTTCCTCCCGCGACACCTCCTCGTCCTCACCGGAAATCTGGCGACCTGATTGGTCGGAGTGTCGCCTCCAGACCCGTTGCCCCCCTCCTCCCCAGGGCTGGCCTCTCTTTAACCCGTCTCTTGGATGCCATTGGGGCAGAAGCCGGCCGCCTCTGGGCATCTGCGTCGTCCTCCTCTCAGGAGAGGAAAAAACACATAGACACAATTAATCTTCGATTCCCTAGAAAATATGAAAAAATATGGGAAGTGGGGGGGAAGACAGAAACCCAGAAAATATAGGAACATATGGGAATCTTTTTATTTGTGTGTATTTATTTGTGTGTCCTGGGGCCCCTTCATCCTCTCTCTGGGCCAGTCGAGACAACGGCAGCCTTCCCGGCAGGCCAGAGTCGGCCCCCAGTGCCCCTCCATGGGTCCATCCTGGCCCGTTGGTCGACGCGGCGACGAGAAGCCCCGGGAGGCCCAGAAAGGGCGAACAAACGCTAGGGAATGGTCGCTGTTGTCTCGATGGGCTCTCCTCCTCCTCCTCCTGTTCCTTCTCCTCCTCCTCCTCCTCCTCCTGTTCCTTCTCCTCCTCCTCCTCCTCCTCCTCCTCCTCCTCCTCCTCCTTTTCCTCCTCCTCCTCCTCCTTCTCCTCCTCCTCCTCCGCCTTCTCCTCCCTCCTCCTCGTCTCCTCCTCCTCCTCCTCCTCTTTTTCCTCCTTCTCTGGCGGTGGTGCGGGTCTCTCGCGCAGCCCGGTGCAGGGTTGTCTGGGAGACGGCAGACATGTCTGTCGCCCCTCAAAGAAAACGGTTCTTCCAGCGGCGGCCGACTGTCTAAGACAGCGGCCACTCCCGGGGGAGAGGGGACTGCCGGCTGGGGCCTAGAGTTCCCGTTGCCATTCTCCGTTGTCTACTTCTCATTATCCTTCTGTGTTCTCGTTCTCGCTCCTCCTCTCCTCCCTCCTCCTCCCTCGTCCTCCCCCCTCCTCATCTTCCTCCTCCTCCTCCTCCGTCCTCCTCCTCCTCCTCGTCCTCCTCCTCCTCCTCCTCTTCCCTCCTCCCTCCTTCCTCCTCGTCCTCCTAGCCCTCCTCCTCCTGCTCCTGCTCCTCCGCCTCTTCCTCCTCCTCTTCATCCTCCTCCTCCTCCTCCCCCTCCTCCTCCTCCTCCTCCTCCTCCTCCTCCTCCTCCTTCTTCTCCTCCTCCTCCTCCTCGTCCTCCGTCGCCCCAGCGGAGCCGGCGGAGCCGCCGCCACCAGTCTCGCGGAGGCGAGGTACGCGCACCGAGGCCACCGCCTCCGCCCCCGCCGCCGCTGTGGCAATCGCCGCAGGGCGGTCCCCCGCCGCTACCGCGGCCGGCCCGCCTGGCGTGCACGGCGGAGGCTCGGCGGGCTCTCCCGGCGCCTTCGTTTCAAGCAGTAGCGAAGGGTCCTGGTTCGCCACCCACACGGTAGTGTTGGCCGCTCGTGTGGGCCGTGTTCGGCCTTTGGGGGTCCTCGCAAGGCCTTGGGACCGTCAGAGAGCGACTCGGGATGCAAGCTCGGGGTTGGGGAGGAGGAGGAGGAGGAGGAGGAGGAGGAGGAGGAGGAGGAGGAGGAGGAGGAGGAGGAGGAGGAGGAGGAGGAGGAGGAGGAGGAGGAGGAGGAGGAGGAGGAGGAGGAGGAGGAGGAGGAGGGGGAAGAGAAGGAGGGCGAGGAGGGGAGGAGGAGGGCGAGGAGGGCCAAGAGGAGGAGGAGGAGGAGGAGGAGGAGGAGGGAGCAGCAGGAGGAGGATGAGGACTAGGAGGCGACAGGAGGAGGAGCGAGCAGGAGAGGCGGAGGGGAGGAGGAGGAGGAGACGGCGGCTCCGCCGGCTCCGCAGGTGGCGACGGAGGAAGAAGGGTGAGGAGGAGGAGAGCGGAGGAGGAGGAGGAGGAGGAGGAGGAGGAGGAGGAGGAGTGAGGAGGCGGAGGAGGAGGAGGAGAGGAGGAGGAGGAGGAAGGAGGGAGGAAGGGCGGAGGAGTAGGAGGAAGTGGAGGGGAGAGGAGGAGGAGGAGGAGAAGCAGGAGGAGGTGGAGGCGGAGGCTGAGGGAGGTAAGGGGGAGGAGGAGAGAGGAGGAGCTAGGAGGAGGAGGAGGAGGGAGGAGGAGGAGGAGGAGGAGGAGGAGGAGGAAGAGGAGGAAGGGAAAGAGGAGGAGAGGAGGAGGAGGAGCGAGGAGAGAAGGAAGAATAAGCAGAAGCAGAAGAAGGGGGAGGAGGAAGGGAGGAGGAGGAGGAGAGGAGGAGGAGGAGGAGGAGGAGGAGGAGGAGGAGGAGGAGGAGGAGAGGGAGGAGGAGGAGGAGGACGACGAGGAGGACGACGAGGAGGAGGAGGAGGAGGAGAGGGGGGATGTGAGTTGACAACAAGATGTTTGCCCACGGGCCCTGGGAACTCCCGGGGGCTCTCCGCTCCTCTTCCTGGCTTTCCTCCTTCTCATCCTCCCCCTCCTCCTCCTCCTCCTCCTCCTTCCCCTCGTCCTTCTTCTCCTCTTCTCCCTGGAACGCCTGCCAGCCGATCGTAGTCGCAGTCGTAGTCGCAATCGTAGTCGTCGCTGTCGTCGTCGTTGTTGCGCGGCGGGTGCCGCGGAAACAAACATTAGGTACCCCCTGCTGTTGGGATCCCAGTCCGTGGATAAGGCCGACGGAAAATAATGTACCCCCTATTGGGGGGGGTCGAAAGGCCCTTAGAGGTTATGGGGCCACGAAACGTGTCAGGGATGTGCCGAGATTGGTACAGGGCCGCTATGCGGACGCTGCCAATTTGGCCTTCGAAGGGGCTCCCTCTGGGGCCACGAAACGTTTGAGAGGTGTGCCGAAACGGATGCGGGGCCACGATGCGAACGTTGCCACTGGGGCTTTCGGTGGAGCTCGATATGGGGCTACGAATCGTGTCACGGTTGCGCCGGTTCATGGGCGAGTGTGCCATGTGAACGCAGCCGTTGGGGCGTTCGGTGGAGCCTCTTATGGGGCCACGAAGTGTGTGGGGGGGGCGTGCCGAATCAGGAGCGGGTACGACCTGCGAACGCAACCACAAAGTTTTTCGGATGAGTTCTCGATGGGGCCACGAAGCGTGAAAATGGTTGTGCCGACGGGGGGGGATTACGCCATGCGAACGCATCCACTGGGACCTTCGGTGAGGCCCCCTATGGAACCACGAAACTTTTGAGGGGTGTGCCTAAACGGATACGGGGCCGCCATGCGAACGTTGCCACTGGGGCTTTTGGTGGAGCCCGTATGGGGTCAGGAAACTTGTGAGGGGCGTGCCGAATCGTTTGTGGTGACGCCATGCGAACGCAGCCGCTGGTGCCCTTCGGTGAAGCTCCCGATGGGGCCACGAAGAGTGTGAGGGGTTTGCCGAATCGGGTGCGGGTACGGCATGCGAACGCAGCCACTAGGGTCTTCGTTGGAGCCCCTATGGGGCCACGAAGCGTGTGAGGGGTGTGCCGACACAGAGACACGCGGAGGGCAGAGGCAGGGAGAAGAGGAGGACGAGGAGGAGGAGGAAGGACGAGGACGTGGGGTGTTGTCTCTTCGAAGCGAGGACCCAAAACCACTGGATGGTTGTGAATACGTGGAAACATCACATGTATTGGTTCGATGGTCATTTTCGGGTACCTCCCTGGCCCCCCCCCAACCAGATCTGTTGGATTCCAGTTCGAACGAAATTCGATCTTTGTTTGTCTCCAGGTGGACTCGACTTCGATTCAGGGCGACGTGCCGTGAGACGCGCGACCGTCCTCTGAGACTTCGAGCTGGGGGGGCGCTTGTCCGGAGAACGAGAAGGGACGGACTCAGTTCTGGGGAGGGGTGGGGTCGAGACTTCTGCGAGCCACGGGTTGCACGACGGACAGCATCGGATCTGTTTTGGCGGAGGGGGGGGGGCGGGGGGCTCCTTCCTGCTGGGTGCCGCTGCTCCGCCTCCTCTCATCGGCCGGGGTCAGGAGGCTACCCGACTCCATATACAGGGGGGGCCCTGCAGAAGGAACCCTTTTCGTTGGGGAGGGGCTCGGTGTTCCTTGATTGTTCTACAGTTTGCTTTCTGTTTTCCTGAGGTATCCCATGGGAAATCGAAGTTCAACTTATGGGAGGAAGGGGCCCGTTCCTTATTTAGGGTTCCTTAGGTCAACGCCCTGACTGTATTGGGCAGAGTTGGCGCGCGGGGGGGGGCAGGTGTCTGCGGCGAGGATGGCTGCGGCGCGGCTGACGTTGGCGGGGGGTGCTGACGCATGGCGCCCCAAAGAAGGCACCGTCCTTCAGGAGCCACCCAGGGCGCCGTCGGGTGTTGCTCTCCATCCGTTGCTCCACTTCGGTGTCCAGGGGTGTTTCTCGCGCTCTGGGTCAATCCCAATGGGATCTGGGGCGGAAAGCTACCCTGGGAGAACGGGGCGAGACTTCAGGTCCCAGTGGATACTGCTACACTAGCACATTCGATCGGTTGTCTGGGAAAATTGTTTTCTCGCCTTCGACTGGATTTGACGGAGAGAATGCGGAAGCAGTGCGAAGTAACACCATGGTTCACCCGCCAGCAGAAGGACGGAAACAGTGAGCACCCACACCCCAGGAAAGGTCAACGCAGGGTGTCCGTGTCTTCCCAAGTCGGCTGTATCATTCCGACGGCAAAGTATAATTGCGTTGCGTAGTATGTCTGGGCCTTGTGGTAGGATTTGGGCCTTTTGGAGAAGGATGAATCAGAGGTGTAGCATGAGTACTAATTCGTCTGTGCTGAGTTGCACGATCATCGCAGACTTCGTGAGTGGATGTCGAAGCCAAAGCTCTTCTGGTCTGCCAGGGTGTCCCGATAGGTGGAGGCAAGCCCAACCTCCCATAGTCTATTTACAACCGTGCTGATGTATGCAGGCCGGGCGAGGTGTGCAGACGAGCGCGGTGCGCTCGCGCGCGTTTGATGACGACGCGTGGGTGCATGGATGGTTCCGTTGTTGGGCTTTTGGTCGTTTGCTTCTTCCTTCTTCTTCATTTATGTCGTTGTCCTTCCTCGCTCGTCCAGGCAGGAGTGTCGCATCAACATTCTCGTTTGCACATAGGCCCACGACCGTGCCCAGCGGTCTTGCTCTGCGCCGCCTGCCGGATCCTCATCGTCGGAAATTGGAACGTATACACTACCAGCGGCGGGCTGTTTCTTGGATCCCAGGACTTTTTGAGGGTCGGGGGCGACGCTGGGGTGGTGTGGTGTATACTTTTATCCCCGATGTTTCGGGAAAACAACTAAAAATGTATACACCAGTGTCCCGTAGACACCAGGATCCGCGTTCCTGTGCGAATTGCAGCGCAGGGTCGGGAAAAGCGTCGGTGCATGGAGCTCGTTTCCCCACATCGCTGGTCCGCTGGCCGAGCGCATGTTTTTTTTTTTTTTTGTTGTTCGGAAGACGGGTGCGCACATGGCCCTTCGCTGATCGGGGGTGGGCATACCTCCTACCCTGACACGGCGATTCAGGAATTGGCCGTTTTCGGTTCGCGAGAGGGCGTCGCGGCCGTCATTTTTGCGGGTCCAGGTCCGTCGGTTTCGGTCCCAGGCCGTTTTCACTAAGGGGAGGTCTACTAAAGGGAGGTTTGTCCACCGCCGACGCGTGCGCCCGCACGCGAGGCCCCCGCGCTGGCCGCGGCGCGCCACCTGGAGCCTGGCGGCCCCGGTGCGGCGGTGCCGCCCGCGCTGCCCGTGCCGCCGTGCTCGGGCCAGGGCGGGGGGGGAGTGGTCCGGAGTAGATTCGGGAGTGGACAGGACCCCCAGCAGCGACACGTCGATTAGTGGATTGTCCGTTTTCGGTGCTCGAGAGGGCGCCGTGGCCGTTATTTTCCAGGCTTGCGCCCACCAGGTTTGGGCCTCAGGTCGTTTTCACTAAACCATGTTTTACTATAGGGGGGTCTGTCCATCCCCGATATATGGACGTCAGTTCTCAAAGGGGGGGGGTGAAGGAGTCGGGGGTCGACAGACCTCCTACCCTGACGCGTCGATTCGCGAGCTGGCCGTTTTCGGTTCGCGAGGGGGCGTCGCGGCCGTGATTTTTGCGGGTCCAGGTCCGTCGGTTTCTGTCCTAGGTCGTTTTCACTAAAGGGAGGTTTAGTATAGGGAGGTCTGTTCACCGACGAGGGAGCAGCTTATCGCACATGAGGCTTCGAATGTCCAGAACAGTGGCTGGAGCTTTGAAGGCCAAGCAGCTGTGCTGACTCAGTTCAAGGCCTGAGGCATCGGAGTTTGAGCCCGTGGACCGTCAACGCTATGTCGTAACTGCAAGCGGTGATTAGCGGGGCAAGGTTCCTGAACGCTCCGTTTGCAAAATTGGCCAACCACCATGCAGATCAATGTTCAGATCTTGTGTAGGAGTAATGACTCGTCCCCGCCACCCCCAGATCCCGAGTGTCATTGATTCGGCGCCGAATGCAGTTTTTTTTGAGTGTCCCACCCCATTGAAATATTCGCCGAATTGGGAACGATGCTATACCTATGTGTAAACATATCAATGTAGACTTACATGTATACACATGAATCTAGGCAGTTGTACGCGTGCATGTACGTAGACCTGCACACGCACACACATGTACTTATGTATACACATACATACATATAGTACATACACATGTATCTATTTAGAGGCAAGTATACACATTACATACTGTGTGTTTTATATGTGTATGGGCGTTTGCCTATTCCCGCACCCCTGCTTGCTGACATTGATGCGCTTGTGCTCTTGAAGACTGCGGAGCTCCTTTTCTGTCGATGATCAGTTCAATTCTCGTTTTCTCGAAGGTAGTGTACGCGACAAGCAGCATACTGTTCTGTGCAGAAAGCGAGACCGCGCGACCCAATCATGACCATTATCCGTAAGGGCTTCGCCCCCTGCCGCCGGCCCCCTCTCTCGGAGAATGGGCCATGGAAGAGCTAAGTCATGAGGTCTTGGCGCTGTCGTGAAGCAGTATCGAAACTTCATGCGAGGCCGATTCGCAATCAGCAAAACCAACTGATCACAAGAGGGGTTACCACACCTGGCGATTGGTAAGACGTGTATGGTTTACGGGCTTGGTTACCACACCTTGCGATTAAAGGGCCGAGGGAGTTCTCGCAGTTTGGGTTACCACGCCTTGCGATGGATGTGCGTGAAGGGTGGCACCGAATTTCAGAAATTGGCAAATCCCATGTGTTTTTGGACCCTGACCCCGCGGATCTGCGTGAGGGGTGGCACCGAATTTCAGAAATGCGGCAAATCCCTTATGTTTTTGGACCCTGACCCCGCGGATCTGCGTGAGGGTGGCACCGAATTTCAGAAATGTGGCAAATCCCCTGTGTTTTTGGACCCTGACCCTGCGGATCTGCGTGAGGGGTGGCACCGAATTTCAGAAATGTGACCCCGCGGATCTGCGTGAGTGGTGGCACCGAATTTCAGAATATAGCAAATTCCGTGTGTTTTTGGACCCTGACCCCGCGGATCTGCGTGAGGGGTGGCACCGAATTTCAGAAATGTAGCACATCCCTTGTGTTTTTGGACCCTGACCCCGCGGATCTGCGTGAGGGGTGGCACCGAATTTCAGAAATGTGGCAAATCCCCTGTGTTTTTGGACCCTGACCCCGCGGATCTGCGTGAGGGGTGGCACCGAATTTCAGAAATGTGGCAAATCCCTGTGTTTTTGGACCCTGACCCCGCGGATCTGCGTGAGGGGTGTCGATTTCGAGCCCCCCCAGCAATTCAGACAACGCGCCCAGGGGGTGCTAAAAAGCCGGTTTGGGCCTCCCCCCCCCTCGCGCGGTCAATCAACTAGTTACAGTAACCAGCAATACGCAGAACTGTAAAACTGGAAACTACAAGCTACAACTGGTACAGGAAACTGCGAATCCCGCTCCTCGCAGCCTGGTGGCCCCACAAGGGGGCCGGCAGATGTCACGAACGGTCTCTTGAGCAAGCACTTGCCAAACTGGCGATGCCCTGCGTCCAGACTCTCTTGGTCCGTCTTAGGCACCTCTTGGGCTGTATTGGGTTCTCGGAAAACCTTGAAACAAGCTGAGGAGAGCCAATGATGTTTGTCTATGGAGGCTCTCTTGATAAGCCTCTTGGGGGCCGGGAGCGTTTTTGGCTTGCTTTTGGGCGTCTCGGGGACCGCTTGGACAGTCTTGGGCGCCTCGTGGGGCCCTCTTGGCTATTCTGCAAAGGACCTGAGGACACGCCCACTCCGTTCCCAGGGGCACGGTGGCGGATGTCACAAACTGTCTCCCGAGCAAGCACTTGCCAAAATGGCGATCCCTCGTGTCCAGACCGTCAAATGCACTGGTCAGAGCAACCTGTTCTTCCACGACCCACCGTTGGCATGGGCTAAGCTTTCGTTTATGGCAGCGTAAGTTAGGACAGGGCAAATGGTACAGTAGAGTCGGGTAGAAGAGAGTAGAGTTGAGTCGAGTAGAGCAGGCCAGACAAGAGTAGAGCATACTAGAGACATCAAGGAGGGATTCGATTAGAGTTGAGTATAACATGAGGAGAGTAGAGTAGAGGAGAGTCAATCAGGAGTGGAGTAGGGTAGGGCAGAGAAGGAACATAACATGATATAATAGAGAAGGTTAGGGTAGGAGAGGGTCCTGCCCGAACAGGAGGAATAGGAAGAGGAAAAGCATAAGGAGACGGCGGGTGAGAAGGATATATAAAGAATTGAGAATTCAATCAGGAATTGAGAATTCAACTCGTATCACCTCGTTTCCAATTCTAGACGCATCGCGTAACCCCACCAGCCCATCCAGAAACGATGCCCATGCGAGTTGCCCAGTTCAGGCGAGTGTGGGAGACGCTGGATAAATGCTGGGACGTCGTCATGCCCCAAGAGGGAGAGGATGGAGGAAGAGGCAGAGGAGGAGGAGGAGGAGGAGGAGGGGGACGAGAAGGAGGGGGGGAGGAGGGAGGAGAGAGACTGGGGGAGGGAGAAGGAGGATTTCGCGGATGAAGAAGAGGAGGAGGAGGAGGAGGAGGAGGAGGAAGACCAGGAGGCAAACCAGGAGGAGGAGGAGGAGGAGGAGGAGGAGGAGGAGGAGTAAGAGGGCGAGCAGAAAGCCCTGGGGCCGCTTGGACGTGTCTGGGAGCCTCGCCGGATGGCTGTCGAGAGCTTCTTGGAGTCATCTTGGGGCGTATTGAGGGTCTCTTGGCAATCCTGGGGGCCTCTTTCTTGAGGTGTCTTGGGCGCCTCTGGGGAACCTCTTGGAGCCTCCTGGAGGTCTAGCGGAAGCCTCTTGGGGACATCTGGGGGGCATAGTGGGGGCCTCTTTGGGCTTTCTGGGCACCCCTTTGAGAGCCGTCTTGAGGCACCCTTGGGATCCTCGGTGGCCACCTTGGGGCCATCTGGGAAAATATCGATGAAAGGAGGGGGGCTACCTGGTTGTCTTCTACTGCATGGCCCCCTTTTGGCTCACACCGTACAAGTGAAACTAGCTGTGTTCCCCACGCGGTTTTCGGGGTAAGAGACGTTACCCTGGTTTTTTTTTGAGTTGCACGGTCCTTTGCTGGGTTTTCTCACCCTGTTTTCGGGGTGGCACGTGCCATCCTGGTGTTGTCTTATTGCATGGCCCCGTGTTGGCCGTCAGGCTACACACGGAGCAATTGGTATTCCTCTGAAGGTTTTCAGGGCGAGACGTGTCATGTTGGTGCTGTTCTGTACGCCATGGCCTAATGGTGGCCTTCAGAGTGCAAGTGGAATCACATTGTTGTCTCCCGCATTATTCGGGGTGACACGCGTCACCGTGGTGATTTCTTATATTTTATGGCCCCCAGCTGGCCTTCATATTACCGGTGGAGCAGTTGCTTTGTGCCACGCCTTTTTTTAGTGTGGCACGTGCCAGTCTGGCGTGTTTTTACGCTGGATGGCCCCCCGCGTAAACCCGCAGGATACAAGTGAACCAGCGTCTTTTTCTCACACGGTTTTGTGGGTAGCACGTGCCATGTTGGCGCTTTCTTCTACAGCATGCCAGCATGGCTGCCGTCAGAATACAAGTGAAACAGTAAGTTTTACTCACATGGGCTTCGGGGTGACGCGTGTTAGTTTGGTGCCCTCCTGATCTGCATGGCTCCATGTGAGTCCTCTTACTGCAAGTGGCACACTTAGTTCTCCCCACTGGTGGTTATCATACGGTTGTCGGCGTCACACTTCCATTAGATTGCATGGACCCGTGCTGACACTTTGAATTCAAGTGAAACGTATGGTTTCTCGCACACGATTTTCGGGGTGGCACGTGCCACCACTGCATGCCCAGAACACAAGTAAAACAATGGGTGTGTCTCACACCGTTCTCGGAACGGCACGTGCCTGCATGGTGCTCGTTTAAATTGCATGGCTCCGTATTCACCACCCACCGAACCACCCCAGCCCAACCCGAAAGCTTAGATTTACCATCGATTTCCAGTGGGGGGGGGAACATCAAGAAAACACATGTGGAACCTTTACCCCCCCCCCCAACTCGAAATTCGGGTCTTCGGGTTGGGTTGGGGTGGTCTGGTAGGTAGTCACATATTGGCCCTCAGAGTACACGTGAAAGAGTTGGTTGTTTTCTTAGGTTGGTTGAGGCGAGGCCACGTGTCACCTCGGTGCGCTTTATCTTGCATGGCCCAGCGTTCGCCTTCAGAGAACAAGTGACACAGCTATGCTTTCTCACCTTGCGTTCGGGGTGCACGTGTCATGTGAGTGTTTTCTCATACTGCGTGGCCCTATGTATGTCGTCCGCATACACGTGGGATTTGGTTTGTCTTACGCGGCTTTCGGGGCGACGTGTGTCTTTTGAGTGATATTTGTAACTTCCACAGGCGCCTTAATACAAGTGATGCATTTGTTTGTTCAGCACGTGGTTTGCGAGGTGGCACTTGTCCCTTTGGTGTTTTCTTACACTGCATGGCCCCTTGTTGGCCATCAGAATACAAGTCTACGCATGTTCTTTTCCCCACGCGGATTCCGGGCTGACACGTGTCACCCTGGTGCTTTCCTCATACTGGATGGCCCATGCTGGCCCTCAGAATGCAAGTGAAACAGGTGTATTTGTTCATACCAGACACGTTTCACCCTGGTGATTCCTCATACTACGCGGCCCCATGTTGGCCTTGAGACTACAAGTGAAGCACCTGCTGTTTCGGACCCACTTGTCCGAGTGACACGGCTCACCCTGGTACCCTTTGACATTGCATGGCCCCAAGCTTTCCGTAACAATACAAGGGGGGCCATTTTTGCCTCGCACGGATTTTCGGGGTGACACGGGTCGCCCCGGTGTTGTGCTCAGTGCACAAGGGGAACAGTTTTCTGTTCGCACGGTTTTCGGAGTGTCACGTGTCAGAGCATGTGTTTGGTTTCTTGACTTGGTCAAGAAACGAGGATACCCATTTGTCGAACACAAAGAACTTCTGTCATGTTTGTAGAACTGTGAAGCCGGTTTTCACAAGCGAATGCAAAGCATTGGACTTTAGTTGATTATTGTTCTGTGATTTTGGTTCGAAAACGAAAAACTGCGGTTTCATGGTCGTAGCGATCGGGCATATACGCGTTCAGAGTGCCTGACCCAGAGAGAGTGTCAGTGCAGCGGGTGGTCCCTGAACGCGGTGTCTTTCCAGGCCAGGGTTGCAGGGCGTGGAGGGCGCGGCACGACGCCAGGAGGGGGCGCGCAGGCACTAGTCTTGGAGCGCGGAGCGCCAGGTTGGCCGCGGGGACGTCGCCCCAGCAATCCGATTTGCCCCGCCCTTCCTTTATTCTGATATGTGCCCTGAAGCGCAGATGCCCACCATGAATACATGTACAGGTTCTCAGAATAGCTTACGAGCTATAGCGGTTATGTTTGTGAGGGTGCCTCTTGTATCTTTGTTGGCAAACAGCAGGCAGCAATTACCAGAATCGCACCAACTACCAAGTCGTTCATTCAAAAAGTCAACGGTGGCGACAAGAGCCTGTTCGCAGCATCTGGTGCACTGCTCGCCTCGCGTGCGTGTGGTGTGCATGTCTCCGCCCATCTTTTCTCCACAGTTCGCCTTGGCGCCCCACGCGTGGCGTGGCTGGCGCTCGCCGCTCGAAGTCGGACCATACATGGTGTCGCTGGAACCGAGAGCATTTGGAAACCGCGACCGCTTCAGCCTGGCGCCCCCCTCAACCGTGCATCCCATGTCGAGGATGGACGCCGCCTCATCGCACATCTCCGAGGCCGGTCCCGATGCTCTTGGTATGTTCTGGCCGAAAGCCCCCGCCAGTCTCTGATGATGTCCAGCGCCCACTCGACGTTCTCCTCTGGCCTTTGTTGCGCCATGGTCTCCGGCGGCTCTTTGAACATGCTCTCGATCAATGCCATCGCTCTGTGCGCGGGTTAGGGGAGGGGGGGGGGTTTGCCGGGGGGAGGGGGGGGGTCCAGCAAGGGGGGGGGATTTTCGGAGGGGGGGGGACCCCGAGTTCCGGAGGAAGAGGGGGGGGGAATTTTCCATTGTAAAGCAGCGGTGGATCACGCTCTCTCCATGATCTCGATCAATGCCATCGCTCTGTGCGCGTGCAGGGCCGGAGATCGCCCCCCGCTGCGGGGAGCGGAGGCGTTTGGAGCCCTCCGGAGCCGCGCCCGGCGCCGCGCCCGGGCGGCGGGGCCGGCGCAGGGGGGCCCGCGGCTGACCCGCCCGCTCCGCAGCAGCTGCCGCTGCAGCACCAGCAGCAGCCCCTGTGGCGCGCGGGGGGGGGCCCAGCTTCCCTGACCCCCCTCGAGCTCAGAGGAGGAAAAGGTACCCATACCTCTACCCCCTCGCCCGTTTTCCCCTCCCTTTTTGGGCTTCCTGGGAGGCCCTCGTCGCCACCGCTGGGTTCGCCTCGAAATCTTGGTCCGAACGCACCCCGGGGGAGGTCCGGGGAGTAGCGGTATCGGTACATATTGGTCTCCCCATCGGGCAGCGACAGGAATCGTGACGGGACGTGTGTTCGCCGTTTTCGGCCTCCGGGGACCCTGACCGGGCCTCGCGAGACCGTCAGAAACGGCTCGGGACGAAAAACTGGTCCTGGGGAAAGTGTCGGGACTTCCCGGGACCCCGTCTGAAAAAAATCAGGACATCGGATCTCCGGGCGCCAACATCAATATTGGCGGGTGCTTCCACCGAGGGACGACGAGCCCGATCTCGGCGATGGTGGTCATATTCGGGCTTTTCCTGGTGGCCGACATGGGACCAGCAGTAGTAAGAAATCGGATCTTCACTCGCCAGCGGAGGCAACCCCCTGTGTTGGTGTTGTTGCCCGCTCGACGACAGCTCCGTCTTCGAGCCGTTCTCGGAAGCCTCCCGATTCCACCTCCGCGCGTCTCGAACATAAGAAACTGCCGGAAGCCTTCGGCAGTGTCCGGGAGCCAGAGCGAGGGCAGCACACAACTGTAGCGGTGCCGAGGTTGTCCCGAATTGCTGTGGCCGCCTGTGCTCATGCCAGCGGTTTGAACGCTAGATGAAGTGGGCGGCGCGGTGTGCGGCGTCATAAGCAGAGCACAGCAGGATGAGCACCGCAGGATGAGCTGTCGGGAAAATCCTGAATCCCTCGCGCGGCGCGCAACGGTTGCGTTGTCTATGTCGTCCAGACGTCCGCCCCGTCGGATAGTTACGGGGCGAAGTTCGAGCGGCGATGTTCCGACGTAAATCCGACCTAATTCCGACGTAAATCCGGCGTGGCGCCGACGTGGATCCGATGTAGAGTGGATCTCGAGTTGCCGCACGAGGCCTCCAGGAAGCGCCTTACGATGGGAACGTTAGTTCGTCAGTTGTTGTTGCGTCGACGGATTTCGTAGCATGAGTGTCGATAACGCGACAACATGTGATGATCGTCTGTCGCGTGTGCGTCTGTCATCCATGAATAATGGCCCCGTGGAGGCAATAGCCAATCGATCATATGTTGTAGTGTCGTTCCCCTTACCTAGTCACGCCCACCTTCTTGTATACAAGGTTGGTAGCGCGATCGGTGTCGTGCGTCTCGGGCTCCCTCGGAGGATTGATAGAAGCCGCCAAGCTGGCGTGGAATGATAGTTTTAGTTTTACGCTTTGGTGGTCAACTTGGATTTTTCCAGAGGACTTTAGTTACAGAGGCGAGGAGCAGTAGAAGGGGAGTAACATGAGGAGAAGAAGGGCGAGGAGGAGGGAGGGCAGCGGAGGAGGAGCAAAGATGGTGGTGGCCGGGCCAAGGTTTTTCTGACCGTCTCGAGGCCCGATGCGAAGCATCGGCTGCATTCCCTCAGGGGCCCAATGTTCAGCTCAGCCCCTCCTGTGTCCCTCCTCCTAGATCTGGATCCCCTGCCACCCCTGTCCCAAATCGATGTAAAGTGGGTGCGTGCTCACGATCCAGACTTTGTCGCCACGCGCATTTTGCAGTGTTCCCTGGCTCGTTGTTCCTACGAGCAGTTCGTTAGACCACCTGCGACCAGAGGCTGGACGTCCCAGCCTTGCTCTCGAAGTGTCCGATCCAATCGTCCAGCCAGCCCTCGCACCACCCCGTCACCCTCCCCCCGTTCCCTCCGGATTGTTTTTGTCCGTAACCCCCCCTTTGCGCAGTCCTTTTCTCCCCCTCCCCCCTCTCTCCTCACCTCGTTGCCCCAAATCCCCGCTCGCAGTTCTACTCCCTCTGCATCCCCCCCCCCCCCCCGCTCCATCGCCCGTCTTCCTCCGCTTCTTCTTTCTCTGGAGCGCTCTGTCTCTCCCTCCGGGCCAGGCCCCCCCTGGTCTCGCATCTGTCGGGTCCTGCAGTGTTTTGCCCTCGCCGCCGCCTGCACCTGTGCAGTGCGGCCGCCGGCGCCCCTGTGCGCCCACCCGTGCCCGGCCCCACTCCGCGCCCTCTGCTCCCTGCCCACCTGGCCCGCTCCACCATCTCTGTGGAGCGGTCGCCCCTGGGCCTGGCACCCCCCGCTCGCCTCCGCCGCTCCTGCCACTGTGCCTTCCCCGCCGCCTGTGCACCCGTGCACAGTACGGCAGCCGGCGCCCCTGCCTGCATGCAAGCGCCTGCCCGTGCCCCCCCCCCCCCCTCCGCGCGGCACGGGCTGGTTTCGCCCGGCTGGTTTCGCCCGGGC
>CAUYUJ010015534.1:193266-208266 GCA_963575745.1 Prorocentrum cordatum | reverse complement strand
CGGAAGCCCATTTCAGGCACGCACCCGAGGATGGCGTAAGACAGTTCGGCCCTGTCGCCCCGATGACGATGATGCTGATGACGATGACGGTGATGACGATGATGCTGCTGATGATGATGGTGATGGCGACGATGATGACTGCAGTATGAGTTTGTACGGTGACATGATGATGGTGCTGACGATTATGGTTATGATTATGATGGTGCTGATGGTGATGATGGTGATGGTGATGATGAAGATGATGGTGATCATGATGATGAAGATGATGCTGATGATGGTGATGGTGATGGTGGTGATGATGATGACGACATACACATGTGTGTATATCTATATATATATCTAAACAAATATAAGTATACAGACATTGATGAACACATCTGCGTGCGCAACCAGCGAGCCCGCCAGCGGGCCCCTGGGGCATAACACTGCAGCGGCTCGTAGACGGCAGGCAGGGGCCTTGCAGCACAGTGCGCTGTGATCATGTTGCGTGCTGCTATCTGCAAGATCTTGGGAGCGGACCGCTTCACGGAGGATGGCGCTCCAGAGATGCCCCGTGGGGCCCGCCTTTCGGTATTTGTTGCTCGGAGCGCCCAGGAAAGGGGGTGCTGACAGATAGGTGCGCTCGCGTCATATCTGACGTCCTACCCCTCCAAGCCATCCCTCACCATGGCGTAGATCCCCGATCGATTCGCACAATCGGATGTCGCAGCATGGCATGGCATTACATGGTATAACATGGTGTCGAAGATCAGCGCGCAGCCTGACATAGCATGGCGTGGCGACATCCCAGAGTGGTGGGGGGGGGGTTCCGCGGCCCAACAGATCAACGGACCTGCACCGAATGTGTAATCTTTTCCGATGTTTTTTTTTCAATGGGGGCATTTTCTAGCTTTTGGGGCCTATTTGGAAGGACCAGCAACCATGCGGTGGCATGGCGCTGGAAATAATGAGGCCAGCGCTGCAGCGGGAGCACGATTCGGAACGAGCGGAAGCGCGGAAAAGAGGCCAGCGTTGCAGCGGGAGCACGATTCGGAACGAGCGGTCGGCCGAACGTGGAGCTAGCGCTTCAGCGAGAGCAGCATTTTGAAAACAAAAAAAAACTCAGCGCGGAAGCGCGGAACTGAAGACGCGTATCCTGGCATGGCATGGCGTGGCGACGCCCCAGAGTAGTGGGGGGTGGGTTCCGCGGCCCCAAACATCAACGGATCGACACCGAATGTGGAATCTTTTTCCGATGGTTTTTTCAGGTGGCATTTTCTAGTGTTTGGGGCCTATTTGGGAGGACCGAAGGCCATGCCGTGGCATGGCGTTGGAAATAATGAGGCCAGCGCTGCAGCGGGAGCACGATTCGGAACGAGCGGAAGCGCAGAAATGAGGCCAGCGTTGCAGCGGGAGCACGATTCGGAACGAGCGGTAGCCCGAACATGGAGCCAGCGCTTCAGCGAGAGCAGCATTTTGAACAAAATTCAGCACGGAATCGCGGGAATGAGGACGCGTAGCCTGACATAGTTTGGCGTGGTGACGCCCCAGAGTAGTGGGGGGGGGCTTCGCGGCCCAAAAGATCAACGGACCGACACCGAATGTGTAATCTTGTCCGATAGTTTTTCTCAAGGGGCCCCAGGGGAGGGAGGAGAGTAGTACTCATATTGTGAAATTGTCCAGGGGTGAAGTTGGCGTCATTCTTTGGCAAATCATGAACGCCTGTTGTTTGAGCGTCTGTGAGTCGATGAGATTGCGCCGCGTCGGCGTTTATTTCGCGCTGATGAGCGTCGGTCCAGCGTCGATCCAGCGTCGATTCACACGAGCCGACAAGATGGTACGGGAGGCTCCCATGAGTTGCCACCGAAGGTCATGGCTGGTGCCATGGTATCTGCCTGGATTTCGTAGCCCCCTCCTCTCCGTTCCCCACGTCCCCTGGCCCCCCCACCCTTCTTGGACCGCATCCCTCGTGGACGTCCCCGAACGAGGAGGAGGAGGAGGAGGAGGAGGAGGATGAGGAGGAGGAGAATGCGGAGAATGAGAAGTAGAATGAGGAGGAGAATGAGGAGGAGGAGGAGGAAGAGGAGTAGGAGGAGGAGGAGGAGGAGGAGGAGGAGGAGGAGTAGGAGGAGGAGGAGGAGGACGAGGATGAAGAGGAGGAGGAGGAAGAAGAGGAGGAGGAGAAGGAAGATGAGGAGGAGAATCGGGCTCCGCGCCTGCTCCTGTGCGTCGTCGCAACCGTCTTGGATGGTATTCGCCCATCCTCGTCCTCCCCCGAAGCCCTTCCCCGCGGCAGGAACGCACTGTTTTTGCAAATCGCCCCCTTGACCCCGATTTTGTTCTACGCCGCCACCCGTCCTTTCTCCGCGCCCCCCCCCCCCCCCCCTGCAATTTTTCTCCCCTGAGCATCGTCTCACCCATCCCCATCTCCACCGGGACATCGCACGCTGGCCCCACCAGCGAAGCCCAAACCTCCTACGTGAGGGTCGGTCACGCGAAACCCGAACGCACAGGCGTGGAGGCTCCCGGGCCCAAGGCCCCGCGGGCCCCCCCCCCCCCCCCAAATTGGATGGAGGACGACGGCTGCGGCGGCGGCGGCGACGACGACGGCACTGCAGTACCACCCCACAGGAACAGGCCCCCGACCAACCCACGCCCAGCGGGGGGGGGGACCCATCGCGCGGTGAGGAGAGGGGCGGGGGCCGAAGGCATCCGCATCAGAGGGTGGGGGGGGAGAGCCCTGGATTATAGATCCTGACCCCGTTTGGTAAGTCGGCCAGCGGGGCCAGGACCACGCCAGTGTGGATAGGGATCGGTTAAGCTAGCATGCTCACATCCCCCCCGCCCCGCAAAGCCGTGTCCGCCAAAGGCGATGCAGCAGCGGACGCCAGAGCACCCACCGCCGACCGCCTGGCTGCAGCCGCCGGACGCAGGAAGTGAGCATTGGCGCAGCGTCGAGACTTGCCTGTAGATCCACCAGGGGAATGTTTAAGAACATGTTGTGATTTGCACGAAGTGGTTTGTAGAACAGGCCTGGCTGAGGCAGTCCTCTTTGTAACCATCGGCGGTATGATCTAAGAACCTTGCTTTTGTTAGTAGAACGTTTTTTCCTGAGAACATGTCATGGTATGCCTACGGCAATGCCGGGACAGTTGGTTCCTGCTCAGCGACGACGGACGGCGTCGCCGTCCGTCGTCGCCGGACACAGTAACGACAGACCACAGACGCACGACGACGGACGAGGGATGTCGTCGTCCGTCGCCCAGATCTCCAACGACTCGAGCAGATCAAGCCAGCAGCTTTCTTCAAAGACTCGGGTCTCTCTGAGGGCCCTGGCATCGATCCAGCACATAGTCGAAGGTCAACACTCGTTCTTGCGATGGGTGGCGCACGACCTCCGCGGTCCGAGGAACCTGAGGAGGAGCAGCAACCTCCTGCTCCTCCTTCCACGTCATCGCCCTCCTCCCTCTGATTTTAGCACCCCGCCCCCTCCTCCCACTACGCGGGCGGGGAGGAGTGCGAGGGAGTTCGGGGCAGCCCGTGGGAGCTCGAGGACGCCGAGGAAGGATAGGGACAAGGGGGCTCGAGCGCCGCGGCGCGCCGCCTCGCACCCTCGGCCGCCCCCGGGCCGCGGCCGCTGGCCCGAGATCCTCGGGGCTGGGTGCCGCCTGCGTCCCCCCGCTCCCCGGGCGCGCCCTGCCCTCCCCGAGCGCGTTTTCCACCGCTCGCAACAGGAGGCGCCTGCCCTCCCAGGCGTCTCAGAGAGCACTCGTCTGCTTCGACGCGGTAAGTCGCCTGGGCGCCTGGCTCCCACGCGTCTTAGAGAGCACTCGTCTGCTTCGACGTGGTAAGTCGCCGGGCGCGCTCCACCGCTCGCCAGGGCGCCTGCTCCCAAGCGTCTAGAGAGAGCATTCGTCTGCTTCGACGTAGTAAGCCGCAGGTCCCTCGCGGCGGATCCAGGCCAACTGCGAGCAGTTACTCGGCGAGTGGTGGGACGCGCTGCTATGCTCGCTTTGGCTCCCTCGCGTCTCGGGCCCGCACCCGGGTGCGGCAGCGGCAGCTGCGCGCCAGCCTGAGGCGTGCCTTCGGGTTTCGATAACTTCGGGTCTGTCGCACGCGAGGGAAGCAGCACGAGGACCCTGACCGAGGTGTCGTTGGGTCTTGCCGACACCAATCTCAGTCATGGTCCATGCCGACCGTCGTCGACCCGCGATGATTCCCCACGGGGCGAAGATGGCCAATCTCGGCACTGACGTTTCCGCGCTCAGTCTTGGTCATGGTCCTCGTACTCTACCCTTCCACACAATGACGAGCGGGCTCGGCTTTCTCGGACGGTGGTCTCCGCTCCTTTGCCAGCGATCGATGGGTCCAACGCATGGCTTGCCCCCAGCGGGGGTCAGGAACAGACTGGGCACACATGCGTGAGGAGCAGCCAGTACAGCGGAAACCCATGCCAACCTCCAGGGTGCCAAGGCTTTCTTGGGCTTCGATGGTTCTGCTTTGGAGAGCGTGACGCTCCCACACCAAAAAGCCGTGCACGTCCTGGGCCCTCAGGGTTGGGTTTCTCCGGGGAGGGTCTCGTGGCCGAGCCCTTGCGGTGCCCCAGAGAACAGAGGACGAGAGAGAGGGAGGCCTCCCCTGAGGCGAAAGGCCTCCCCTGACCGTGGCCCCTGGCCCCCTGCAACAACGCCTCCGCGCGGCGTGCCGCGCGGTGCCGTCTCGCCGCGGTGCCTTTCTTGCTTTTGCCCATGGGCTGCCGCCCCCTGCCGCAGGAAGGCCAATCGTCAATGTTAACGCAACTCGGTATCGTTTAACCAATCAAGTCCCCATCCCCATCCCCAGCCCCTTCGAGACATCAACCAAATTACCACCCAAGTTGGGGATACACCCCTCGAAACCCGAAGGGAACGACCTGTATCCCCATCTAGGGGGGTACATCGACCAGTGGGGCCCAGGCCACGCCGCTGGGGATGGGGATCGGTTAAACGATACTCAGCAACGCCGGCCCGACTCGGCAAAACCTCCTTGCCTTGCTGGGAAGGCCGAAGAAGAAAACACTGCATAAGCATGAACTGTTGGCGCTCCGCGCGGCGCCTCCGGCGCTGCCCCTGGCGCGCTCCGCGCGCCAGGGAGGGGGATCCAGCGCAGATCCAAGAGATCCGCGCGGAGCGCCAAAAGTTTGTGTTTATGCAGCTTCGTCTGCTTCTAGAAGGACCGCCACCAGCGGGAGAGGTCCAGGGCGCGCCGCCACAGTGAGGACAGGGATCGCGGGGGGGGCCCATGGACGGCCTTCCCTATCTCAGCCGACGTGCGTCCAGTGTGTACCCGCAAACCAGCCAGCTTCCGACTGGCTGTGCCTCTGCACAGCAGTACGTGGCACAGTTTTCCTAGCGTGACGAGGCATGTCTTTCGGCGCACGGGGACACGGACAAGGGTCTCGCATCCGCATTTTGTCAGGCGCGATGTGTCTCTGTAACTACCCGTGTGCCCGTACACGAAACCGCCACCCGGTTGTGACACCAGCGACACTGTGCAGCCCACCCAGCATGTGCAAGTGGCTGTTTCGAGTGTGTTTGTGCTTGGCATGGGCGCTTTGCTTGTCCTCTGGGGCGGATGGTCCAGCGGACGCGCACCAGATGGATTGGCCCAGGGCGGAAGCCTCTGCCGCAGTGGCCTGGGCTGGGTGCAAAGGTCACGGTGGGTGTGGCACCATCCGCCCCAAGAAGGCTTTAAATAAATGGGCAGAGTCTTTTGCAGTTCGGGCGCGTAGGTGACCTGCGGTTGTCGAATGTGGAGACCCGTTGCCCCGGCGATGTTCGAAGCTGGAGCTTACCCTGGATGTGTCTTACCCTACCGGCTAAGTGCGGAGCAGACTGGCCAGCGCCAGAGCTCACTTCAGCGAAGTGCGGAGCCTGTGGCAACCGCCGCCGGCCAGTTCACAAGTCGACGATGGGCATTTGGCATCGCGGTGACGAGCATGAGCGCCCCACCTGCCACCTTTGCAGCCTTGCCGCCTGAACTGGCAGCCCAGGCATGAACGGGCTTGCTGTGTTGTGCTAATCGCTGGACGTCCTATGCGGCGGTCTGGCACACGTAGCGTTGCCTTGCTTCTCACACGCCCCAGTTTGTGCGTGCTGGCACCATGGGCTCATCCGCCGATCGTCCAATGCTCCTCGACGTTTTAGTTGGCAAGGCCCGGTTTGGGCGATTCAGGAAGTGCTGGCGGGAGGGACTCGGCGTCGTTTCGATGAGTTGTCCATGGGCTCACCCGCCGACCCTGGCCCGCTCCGCGCGCCAGTCAGGGAAGGGGGACCCCAGCGCCGATCCACGGTATCCCCGCGGACCTCCGAAAGATTCCTTTGATATGCCGCTTGCTCTTCCCCTCGTCCTCAAGACGCGAAAAACGGATATGAGAAATACAAGAAAGGGGACACACATTAGGAGGCGGCCAGGGGGTTCGTGCCTCATCGGCGCTGGTCTCTCTATGTCCCCTACGTGGGCGCCAGACGCTGCTCTGTGTTTGTCATCCGTGTAGATGGCTCCTGCGGGGTATGACGTTTTCTGCCCTAGAGATGTATGCAGGTGTTTGGATCGAATTTTCCTGGGCGGCTAGAGGTGTTCCCTCACGTTTCTCCTCGACGTCGTGCGGTATTCCGCTGGTTGCCCATCTGATTACGCTGGTGATGTGGTTCTCTTGGCGCTGCTCTCTTGGCTTTTTGGCTCTCTTGGCTCTCGATCCTCCCCCTATTTCTCGACACGGGGTCCGGGTGGTGTAGAGGACATGGGGGCGGGGGGGCTTGTCATCGCTTGGACGTGTGCCGTCTTCTCGGCGGGGCCAGCGCCAGAGCATGCGGACCGTGTCGGGGCAGCCTGGGCCGGGTTGAAATCAGAAGCCACGCGCGAAGCCAAACCACGCACTGTTTACCAGCCTCGAACGTATCCCTATCCTTAAGATTGACACGCCAAAAGGCGATGCCAATCTTAGGGATGCGCCCTCAAACAATAGGGGAATCCCTAAGATTGGCATCGTGATGAGGAGGTGCCCAGCATAGGGATAGGGATATGTTCCAGGCTGGTAAACTGTGGGCTGGACAACCGAGCGACTGCAGGGGGGGGGGGGCAAGGGTGAGGACGGGGTACCGGAAGGAGACCTCCGGGGTCCCCTGAGGCCCACACAGAGGCCTCGCGAACGGGCAAAACACCCCCCGAGAGCCCTTGTCCTGGATCCCCCTCCTTCAGGCTTGGCACGCGCAGGAGTGACTTGTCGCCAGAGTGACCCTCTGTGACGGCACATTGGGGTCCCCAGATGGCTGCACGGGATGCGAAGGCAGCGCTTGCGAGCTCTGTTTGCCCCCCCCCGCCTCCGCGCCCCCCGAACGCAGCACACCCCCTGCGTGCCGTAGCCATTCTGGCTCAAGTTTTTCCGAACGCGTGCCCTCGAGTCTGCTCTCAACTTGAGCAATGTCTACCTCCTCTCTCGGCGACGCTTTCCGCGCTATTGACATCGACGGGGATGGGAAGATCTCGCTCGAGGAGTTCCACGCAGCCATGCAGCGGGGCGTCGTGACGACTGACCTGATGTATTCGGCGCCAGTAGCGGATCCGCAGATGACCATGGAGCCGATGGGTGCGCCCCAGCAGGCCGCGGCTGAGCCCGTGCAGACGTGCGCTCCGCACGGAATCGCCACAGTGCGGACAGTGCGCCTGCTGCGCGAGACGGAGCCCGTCGCGGCTAGGGCGCCCACGGCGGCTCTGTTCGAGCCTGTGGAGGCGGCGGTCCCGCGTATCGTCACCACCATGGCCCCGGTGGAGCCAGTGCACGCGGCGCCACTGCCGCTCGAGGCAGCCCAGGCGCCCGCGGAGCCCGTCGGGGCTCCGGTGGAGCCCGTGGGGGCGGCGGTCCCCCGCATCGTCACCACCATGGGCCCGACCACTGTGGCGCCGGCCGTGTACGTGACCCCGCGCGCCCCGCAGCCAGCGGAAGCGGTCCAGGCGCCCGTGGAGCCCGTCGGGGCCCCGGTGGAGCCAGTGCACGCGGCGCCACTGCCGCTTGAGGCAGCCCAGGCGCCCGCGGAGCCCGTCGGGGCTCCGGTGGAGCCCGTGGGGGCGGCGGTCCCCCGCATCGTCACCACCATGGGCCCGACCACCGTGGCGCCGCCCGTGTACGTGACCCCGCGCGCCCCGCAGCCAGCGGAAGCGGTCCAGGCGCCCGTGGAGCCCGTCGGGGCCCCGGTGGAGCCAGTGCACGCGGCGCCACTGCCGCTCGAGGCAGCCCAGGCGCCCGCGGAGCCCGTCGGGGCTCCGGTGGAGCCCGTGGGGGCGGCGGTCCCCCGCATCGTCACCACCATGGGCCCGACCATTGTGGCGCCGCCCGTGTACGTGACCCCGCGCGCCCCGCAGCAAGTGGAAGCGGTCCAGGCGCCCGTGGAGCCCGTCGGGGCCCCGGTGGAGCCAGTGCACGCGGCGCCACTGCCGCTTGATGCAGCCCAGGCGCCCGCGGAGCCCGTCGGGGCTCCGGTGGAGCCCGTGGGGGCGGCGGTCCCCCGCATCGTCACCACCATGGGCCCGACCACTGTGGCGCCGGCCGTGTACGTGACCCCGCGCGCCCCGCAGCCAGCGGAAGCGGTCCAGGCGCCCGTGGAGCCCGTCGGGGCTCCCGTGGAGCCAGTTCACGCCGCGCCACTGCCGCTCGAGGCAGCCCAGGCGCCCGCGGAGCCCGTCGGGGCTCCAGTGGAGCTCGTAGAGGCGGCGGTCCCCCGCATCGTCACCACCATGGGCCCGACCACTGTGGCGCCGCCCGTGTACGTGACCCCGCGCGCCCCGCAGCCAGCGGAAGCGGTCCAGGCGCCCGTGGAGCCCGTCGGGGCCCCGGTGGAGCCAGTGCATGCGGCGCCACTGCCGCTTGAGGCAGCCCAGGCGCCCGCGGAGCCCGTCGGGGCTCCGGTGGAGCCCGTGGGGGCGGTGCCCCAGGTCGAGGTGCGGGAGATCATCAAGGAGGTTCCAGTCGTCACGATGCGCACCGTGGAGAGGATCGAGGAGGTGCCCCAAATCCAGGTCCAGGAGGTGATACGGGAGGTGCCCACGGTGCAGGAGGTAGAGGTGATCAAACAAGTGGTTGTCCCACACATTCAGGAGGTCATCAAGGTGGTCCATGTGCCGCATGTCCAGACCATCGAGAAGATTGTCGAGGTTCCGCACATCCGGCGCACCACGCGGGAAGTGGAGGTGCCGCAGATCGAGATTCGCGAGGTCATCAAGCAGGTGTTCAAAGAGGAGGTGCGCGAGGTTGTCAGGGAGGTCCCCAAGGTTGAGGTGCAGACCGTCGAGAAGATCGTGGAGGTCCCGCAAGTCCAATACCAAGAGAAGATCGTCGAGGTCGTGGAGGAGCGGGTGGAGGAGGTGATCAAGCAGGTGCCGACGACCGTCGTGCAGGAAGTCGTGCGCGAGGTGCCGCGCATCCACGTGCAGAAGGTGGAGAAGATCGTGCACGGCGCGCCTCAAGTGCAGACCGTGGAGCGACTCGTCGAGGTCCCTCAAGTCAGGGCCGTGGTCCTGCCGGCCTCGGGGCTGGCTTCCGAGCCTCTGTGGGCGCGCTCCGCGACGGTCGGCATCTAGGGCGGAGCCGAACCTCGGGGCGCGCATATCGAGGCGTGGAGCCGTGCGCCACCGTGACGGCGGGTGCGCAGCTGCGTGAAGCGAGAGGGCAGCGAGGCGTTTGCCGGCCCAACAGCGGCCCAGGCTGTCGGAGTGCTGCCTTGCAATGACTTGTGCACACGGTGACTCGACCAGACCCTCGTGCTGAGGCGGAGACGGGAAAAGAGGGTCGCCGCTTGCGAGGTTGGTACGGGGAGGGTGCCCAGATGTTCTTCGTGTTAGTTTGATGTTCTTGTGCATCCGGGGGAGGGTACCCCAGAGTGTTCTTTGTCTTTTGGGCTCGCGGAGGGTCTCATGTTCTTGAGGGATGTTGGCCTGGCCTGGGTTTAAGTCGGGCCTGTCCCTCTACAGGAGGAACATTCCCAAATCATCAACAATACGCAGGGGACGATTGTTCTAGTATTTGTTGCTATCTTTGAAGATGTTATGACTGTTGTTTCAATTTTCGACCACACTGCGCCTGTAGGAGGACACGCACGAGCTGAGCCTAGGAGGCCCGACTGTGGTCGAGGAGGGCGGGGAGAGGCCCCAGCGCCAGCCCCCCCCCCCCGGGGCCCCGAGGATCCGCGGCGAGCGCGCCCGCCGTGACGTGCAAGAGCAGGGGCGCGCCGCCAGCGCTGCCGCTGCCGCCAGGCCGGCTCCTCGTCTCGGGGCGATCGACATGCGTACGGAAGCAATGGGCACAAAGTCTTGAGCAGGGCTCGCTGTCGGCGTCGCGGCGGTCGTTGCCCACTTGAGGCAGAAGGCCGCGTGCCCCACAGCGGCCACTGTCGGTATTGGGCAACACCTGTCGTTGGGCATCGTACCCGTTTTCCCCGCAGCTCATTTCGGGCGTCCAAGCTCTCCGCGCCGCCGCCGTCGCCGTTCAACGATGCGCTGTACCAGCCGCTCAGCTTGGCATCGCTTGGACGTGTGCATTTTTCTTGACGAGGTCCGCGCCAGAGATTTTGGACCATCTTGGAGCACATCTTGGACCGTCTGGAAAACAGACGTGCACTTCAGCCATGGCTTCAGCTTCAGCTGCGGGCGCACTGTGACGCGCCTTCGGGCTAGCTCACCAGAGTCGGTTTGAGGTGCCCCCCCCGCCCCCCGCGCGTCGCCGCCGTCCCCGCAGCCCCTGGCCGTCGCCAACACGCTCGACGGCTCAACAAATAAGACAGTCTGGGCGCCGAAGCAAATGCCTTCCTGGGCCCAACAAGGGGCTCCGGACTCCGGGCCGTGCCTGGGATCCAAGCGCGAGGGACCGTGAAGGGAGGCGACGCCGACGACGACGACGGCGGCGGCGGCCACGACGACGACGCTGACGCGGGCCAGAGTCCTCAGGGATGGTTTTTGGGGTCTCTTCGGATGTCTCTGGGGGGCCTCCTGGGAAAAATTGTTGGGGCCTCTCGAGGGCCTCTTGGGGCGCCCTCTTGAGAGCCTCTCGGGGGCCCCTTCGGGCTTCCTGGGGACCTCTTGTGGGCCTCTTGAGGCCAAGGGGCGGGAGTTCCGGGACCGCAAGGGGACCGCGCGAGGGTTGCGAAGTTGCGCGGGGGGGGAGCGTATCTGTGTGGCGACCCCCCCCGGGACCCCCCCCGGGACATCCCACGGGGACCCTTCCCCAGCGCGGGGAAGGGATCCAAGGGAAGGGGTTTCCCTTCGATTCCACTCCTATGTTGTTCGATTTTGTTTTGGACGGCGCGTATCAGCAAGGGGCCCAGGCAAATGGAACAGAGGAGGACGAAAACGACGACTCCAACGGAACAGCCCGACTCGAACGGAAACGCCCCTCACACACGCCGACAGGGTCGGCGGATTCAGCTATCTCCTGGTCTTACGATGACCATACGGAAGGCTTTTTCCGCCACTCGCGGCCTCCTGGGGGTGGTTTTGGGCCTTCGGGAGCGGCAAGGCGACTTCAGGATGATAAGCGGGCCCTGGGGAAAGGGTCGAGAGGTCGGGGGCCCATGCCTCGAAAAGTCGAGCCGCTGGATGTCTGGAGATTGTTTTTTTATCCTCTGGGGGGTAACGCTCGTTACCCGGGCCTCTCCCCCCCCCCCCCCCCCCCCCCCGTAACGGTACCGCTCGTACGCGGGGGGGGTCTCGGTCTTCCCCTCCAACATGCTGGTGCCCGAAGGCATGCGCACTGTGGTGTGGTGGTCGCAGGCGCACTGTGGGCGCTCGCAGGCCATTGCGGCGCTCGCATGCGCGATGCTGGTGCTTGCGGGCTTTGCGCTTGTACTCGAATCGTCGTCGTCGTCGTCGACGGCGCCCGAAAAACGGCCTCCGGAGTCCGACAAAGGTCGTCGTCGTCGTCGACCTCGTCGCTCGTCGCTCGTCGATCATCGTCGTCGCGCGCGCGGGCGCGGGCGTGGTGCCGGGACCACGCGGCGGGCTTTGCGCTTGTACTCGAATCGCAAGCCACTGTGGTGCTCTCAGGCAGAGAGTGCTGCTCGCGCGCATACTATGGCGATCGCAGAGCGCCCCTGCCTCGCCATACCCCGCCCAGCCCAAGCGTTACCGTTACCCGAGGGGCACGACCCCCCCCCCCCCCCCCCGGGTAACGAGCGTTATCGGCCAGAATAAAAAAACAATCTCCTGGGGTTGTTTGGGGTCCCCATGCAGCAGCTTCCTGGGTTGCCAGTCTGCCAGCATTTTGCTACAGGATGGTGCCGATCACGGACACCAGTACTTGCCCATTTGGGGCAGGATTTGATGTCGGTGTCGTCACGCACGTTGCGCATTTGAGACAAAAAGTCGCCTGCCCAACAGTGACCGATGTGGGTGATGGACAACGTTTGCCGTTGAGCATTGTACCCGTCTTCTCCGTACCCGTTTTGGTCGCCCCTGGGGCAGATGCTTGCAGTCAGCGTAGAGGAGCTGGAGGAGGTTGGTGGGGAAGGGGCGAAAAACCGATCAGACAAGCAGCCCCATGTAGCCAGAGGTTCCCTCCCGTGCACTCTAGGATGGAACCCCTGAGATGTGAAATTCTGAATCGGTGCTGGTATATATCCTTGGTCGGAAGCGCACCCTGACACATGTCCCGCTTCACCCGTACCCATCCCGTTTGCTCCGGCTCAGCACCGCTTAAGGTGGTTTCGTCCCTGGCCTGATTTTACTTGGTACACTCGAGCATCTGATCAAGAAACCTCCTCCCGCAAAGCTGGGCCAGCGTTTCTCGACCAACTCGCCAGAGACCTGGCCCAGTTTCTCGAGCACGTTCGCCCCTCCAGCTTCAAGACGAACAGTTGGCCCAGGCTTGGCTGGAGAGACTTCCGGACGGCTGGCCCAGATGTCTTCAAGGATGATTCTCTTGACCACGTCTGCAGCTGCTTCGCCTCATCCCAGGAGTTGCCTCCCGACGTGCCCCCGCCTCGCTTCCCTCGTGGCCCCCGCCGGCCGCCGCCGCTCCCTCTGCGGCGCCCCGCCGCCGCCGCCCGCCGCGCCCCAGGCGGGCCCCACCCTCTGGCCGGCTCCCCCTGGCTGGCGGGAGGCGTCGCCCCGGCGCCGCACGCGGCGCGCCTGGCCGTGGCCCTGGGCGGCGCATGCGGCGGCATCCCGCGGCCATCTCCGGGCGCTGAAGGGCTCGGGGCGCCCGTCGGGGTGGGGGAGGGCCTCGGGGGGGGAGGACGAGAGGGGAGCAGCCCGCCCGCCCGCCCGCCTGCCCCGCCCCTGGCCGCTCTTGCCCTCGCCAGGGGGGGAGGGCGAGAATGGGTTCGTTCGATCTCGGCTGCCTTCCGCCGCACGCGCTGATTTTGTCCAGCTGGCGTTTCTGCCTTTCTTTCGGCTCTCGGGTGCCGTTGCCGGGCCCCCTGACCAGCAAGCATGGATCCGGGACCAGGATTTCTTGGGCCGCGAATTGACAATCATATCGGAGGATCTCAGGGCCTTCCGTCGATGGATCAATTGGTGCTCCAACGGGTGGTCCGTTGTATGTCTGTATATATGCATGTAATCGTGTACCGCTGTAATGCACATATGCATGGATATACGATGGTGTGTATGAATGTATGCATGTATGTGTGTTCGTTTGTATGAACGTACGTGCGTATGTATGAATGTATGTGTGCATGCATGCAGCTATGTATGTAGGTGTATACGCATGTGCTACATACCTGCGAACCTGCAAGTCTGCATGTTTGTGTGATGGTAAGTATAGCTGTGTATATGCAGATGCGTGTATTACTGTCTGCAGGTGTGCGTGAATGCATGTGTATATCGATGTGTGTATGAATGTATGTGTGTATGTATGGATGTATGTCTGCATATTTGCATGCATGTGTTAAGGTGTGCATGTGTATGTTCGCGTGTAACTATGCATGTGTGTATGCATTTTCATATGTATGTACGTATGTATGTGTGTGATTATATGTAGGTGCGTATGTATGTATGTTGGTGGGCATGTAAGTATGGCTGGATCTATGTATATATGTACGGTTGTGTGTATGTGAATGTGTGTATGTATGTAGACAGTAGGTGTGTATGTATGTATGTATGTATGTATGTATGTATGTATGTATGTATGTATGTGTTTATGTATGTATGTCTGTAGGTGCATACGTGTGTGTATGCATGTCTGTATGCACGTATGTATGTGTGTATGTATGGGTGTATGTATGTATGCAAGGTATGACTAATGCTTGTATGCATGTGTATACACATACGTATGTATGTATGGTGTTATGTGTGTGCATTCATTATGTATGGATGTACGCATACATTCATGTTTGCACGTATGGAAGTAGGTGTGAGTATGCATGTATGCATGTATGCATGTATGTAGATACATATACATATACGTTATCTGTATGTATGTATGCATGTGTGTATGTATGGATGTATTTGATCCGTGTGCCCCCTACGCTGTCTACCCTCCGTTCCAGAGTTGTTCTGGCTCGTGAGTTATTGGCCCCGGGCCAGGCTCCCCTCTCCCGCGTCGCGGTGGTGCGCCCGCCGCGGCGCGGTGGTCGCAGTGCGCCGTGGCATCCGCTCGACGCCGTCGCGCGGCCTGTCGGCGAGCCTGTGCCACGGCACGCTGCGTGCGCTCGGTGCGCCGAGCACGAGCGCACTCCAGGCAGGGAGAGGGATGTTGCTCGCGGAGGCGGCGTCGCCGCCTCGGTCGGGGAGTGCTCGACGACGGCCTGGGGCTCGAGGTTGTCGAGGACGACGTCGAGGCTGCGACCGCCTGGGAGGAGCTGGAGCCGTCGCTGAGCCGACGGTCTTCGACCCGAACTCGTTCTGCATGAATACAGGCTTCAGCGACGGTGCGGAGCAGCAGTGCGATTTCGCTTGGCTGGCGCAGCGGGTCGTGGCCGCCACCGAGCAATTCGTGGATGGGAGGCTACTCTTTAGCGACGATGCGTACTTGGACTGGTGGCCGGCGTCTCC
>CAUYUJ010015534.1:113266-190766 GCA_963575745.1 Prorocentrum cordatum | reverse complement strand
ACACGAACACACGCACACACAGACACACAGACACACAGACACAGACACAGACACACAGACACACAGACACACACAACCTTACACACAACCTTCAACACACAACCTTACACACGGACGAACACACACATATACGCACTCGCACACACACACACATTCACACACGCACACACACACACACGCGCACACATACAGACACAGACACAGACACAGACACAGACACAGACACAGACACAGACACAGACACAGACACAGAAACACACACCACACACACACTGCCCACTGGAAAAGAGTTGAGGGGAAGGAGCGGGAGGAGGCCGAAGCGCGGGAGAACGGGGGGAGGGCGCCCCCCCCTCGGCATCCCCTAGGCGCTCACTGGGCAGCAGGAGCACCAGGAGCAACGTCAAACAGGATCGTAAGGATGAGCAGCTTTCGAAGGGCTCCGTTTCGCCCTTGCACATTCGGACCGACACTTCTCGCGGGCCGTTTGCGTTTCGAAGGCTTCAGCGTCTTGGACGTCCGAGGCCCCTGTTTCCCTCGTCGCGCGTCTCTGTGACGCCGTGGCGTTGCAGCGTGGCGGTGGTGGCGGGCGGGTGGGCAGAACCCCGTCGGCGCACACATCGTGGTCTCCGGCGAGGAGGAGAACACGTGGATGAGGAGGAGGGGTGGCGAGGAGTGCGAGGAGGGCCGGAAGGGGAAGGAGGAAGACGAGGAGGAGGGGCGAGGAGGAGGAGGAGGAGAACAGGAGGAAGAGGAGTCGAAGGAGGAGGAGGGGAGGGGGAGTCCGACCCCCCCCCCCCCCCCGGTGGGCGCTCGCCGCTTCAGAGCCCGGCCGTCTGTGTCGGCGCGGGGCTGGTCGCCGTACTGAGGGGGGGGGTAGTGCTGCGCGTGCGTATCAAAAAGCGTGCGGCCGGCCTCCTCCATCCTGCTCGCGCCTTGCCTCGCTCGTTCTCCCTTCCTCATTCGCTTCTTCTCCTCCTGATCCTCCTCACGTCCCTCCCGCGAGGCTGCCGTCACTCCGCCCCTCTTCCTTCCCTTCGCTCGTCTGGCCCGACGGTCCTCGGGTCGCGTGGCGGCCCAATGGCTTCCTACCCCGTTCCCCCCCCCGATAGCACGCTGCACGCCTCGGCCCTCGCGAGTTCCCGTGGCCGAGCACACTTTGACGCCAAGACGCAAGGAGGAGGTCATCGACCAGCCCGCATCACCGCGCCCGCCCCGCTCCCTCCTCCCCCGCTCACGACGTTTTGCTCTGTCCTGGCACATCCGACCTTTTCGTGTCAGCGTTGTTGTTGTCCCTGTGCCACTCGCATCCTCGCTCTTTCTCTCTCTCTCTCTCTTTATCCCTTTTTTTTTTTTGTTTTTCTCTCTCTCTCTCTGTGTCACACCCTCCATCGCCCCTTATTCTTCATTTTGTATGCATACAAGGAGGGGATGCACCGCATCTTTCCCTACAGTCTCCTTGCTTCCTCTGCTAGGCAATTAGGTCCGCGGGAAGCAAGGCCCGCTTTAGAGGTGAAGGGGCGCTCCTCTGTCGCCCTGTGTCCGTCTCCTCCTGGCCGCCGCGTGCGCCAACGCTGCAAACCAGCGGGGCCCACAAGGGTGTGGCGCGAGGGGCCGAGCTCCTACGAAGACGGTGCGTCTTCGTTGGAGGCAGGGGCCTTCTCAGACGGGCCTGGAGGCTTCTGGTAAGGCTTCTCGGGAGCCGCCAGGCTCTTCTCAGAAGGCCCCTGCCTTCTAAGAAGCCTCACTGCATTCTCACAAGACCGCCCCCCCCCCCGCGCCACCCTTTTTGGGGGCGCCGCCAAGCAGGGACGGATAGGGTCATGGTCAGCCAGTCCAGGTTGCGGAGGGTTGGCTGGGCCGCTCTGGTCTTCTGCTCTCGCTGGATACCCAGACTGGTCATCTGGCCATCGAGGTTCTCCCTGGCTTGCATGTGAGCTGAGACATCGCAGGCGATCTCTCGCGCTCAATCGCCGAGTTCCGCCCCCAAAATGATCTGACCGTTCGAAACAGAAGCGGAACTGGGGGATATACCCTGGGGCACCTATCCGGACACACCCTTATAGAGGATGGATGCCCCCCCCCTTATAGTATATCCCCGAGTTTGTCCCCAACTTCTTGCCCAGCCGAGTCCCACAACGTCGGGGGTTGGGGTCGCCATGCCCCCCGCCGGGACAGGACACCGTGTGAGGGTGCAAAGATGGCCGTGGTTTGCGGCTTTGGCCGGCGGGGTGCCGGTCTCCGTTGGGGGTCCGTACAGGAGCGCAGGGGAGCTACGGTCCGCACTCCGCCCATGGCGAAGAGCGAGGTTCGGCGACACACGTAGGTGAGGCGACGAAGCTCCCCCCCTCCTCTCGTCTTCTTCCGCAGGGTTGCCCTCACAACTCGCTCGGGGCATGGGCCCGTTCGGCGGCTGGGCGGGCGGTTCCAGCTCGGCTCACGGGGGCCCTCTTCCTCGGTTTGGCAGGTGGGCGCCGCATGGCCTCGGGGCAGCCCCCGGGTGGCCTCGGGCACCATCTCGGATGGCCCCGCACACGCTCGACAGCCCGCGCACGGCAGGCGCCATCCGTAGGCTCCGCGATTTTCTGCCATTCTCCCCCCCCTCGCACCACCACTCGGCGGCGAAGCCCGAACCCTGGCGTCGCCGATCAACGGTTCAGGCAGCTCGATGGGCGGCGGGGGTAGGGCTCGGAATTCGTCGAGCACGTGGGGAATCCCGGACCCCACCCCCGCCTTCTATCGATTCGTTCGGCAGCACATCATGGGAGCCTGGTATACCCCTCGCAATTCCGTCAGAGTACAGAAGTAGCGGCGACTCGCGTCGACTATCGACTGCTAATCGATGAGCTAGCGCCGAATCAGTGTCGGTTCAGCGTCGATCCAGCGTGGCTCAGCGACGAGTCGCAAGAGCCGACGAGATGGAACGGGAGGCTCTCATGAGTGGCCGCAGCAGGTTCAGGATGATCGAGGGCTGGCAGGGGTGGGGTCCGGCTGTCGCCGCCTACCGAGGAGCGCCTGGCTTTCCACTGCGGGGCCTTCGGGAGGGCGTTGGCACCCTCTCGGCGGGCAGACGGCGGCTGGCCAGGCTCTGTGCCGGGCGGCTCGCGGAGGGCAGATGTGGAGATCCCTTGGGCCTGCCAGGTGGGATCTGAGCACGCAGATGGGGTCGGAGGATCACGGCGCATCGCCGATGCATCGGCGAGGCGGCTCGATGGGGTCAGATGGGGCTGGAGGATTGTGCCGCCTCGCCGATGCACCGGCAATGCGGCTCGATGGGGTCAGAGTGAGCACATGGGATCTGGAGATCGCGCCGCATCGCCGATGCATCGGCAGTGCGGCTCGATGGGGTCAGAGTGCGTAGATGGGGTCAGAGGATCGCGCCGCACCGCCGATGCATCGCCGATGCATCGGTGATGCATCGGTGATGCGGCGCGAGCCTCCGACCCCATCCACTCCGACCCCATCTGGGAGGCCTCTAGCTCCCGCGGGTTGCCCAGCACTGCGAGCCGTGCAGAGGCGGCCGCAGTTTGGCCGCCCCGAAGGGCGAATCCGCATCAGCATGCGCAGCGTGCAGTTGCCAGGTCGCGGCACGAGGCACGAGGCACGAGGGCAGGCCGTTCCCGCACGGCGCCCTTCTGTCTTTGAATTTCCTTGTCGTTCGTTGGGATTCATTGTTTTTTGTTGCCCAGTTTGACCCTGTCGCGATGGTTGGGCATGCCGAGAGCCTATCAGTGCAGGCACGTAGTCTAGCTTGCTGCACGGCGTGGCCTCTTCGGGATCATTGTAAGCAATGCCTGGCTCAGAATGGCCTCCACCAGAGAGGTACACGAGCGCAGCTCAATGGCTTATGACTGCATGTATCATTCCCCATGTCCTAAGATGGGGTTATTGTTCCCCATATCCTAAGTATGGGGTTCTTGTTCCCCATATCCTAAGTATGGGGTTCTTGTTATTGGCGGACCGCGCCGGAGGAGAGAACGAGAGAGAAAGAACACACCACTCCTCTCACTCAGACTCACTCACTCATCACTCAGACTCACTCATCACTCAGACCCACTCATCACTCAGACTCACTCATCACTCAGACTCACTCATCACTCGGACTCAGTCATGACTCAGACTCATCACTCATCACTCAGACTCACTCATCACTCAGACTCACTCATCACTCAGGCTCACTCATCACTCAGACTCACTCGTACTTGTACTCATACATTCACTATACTCACTCAGGTTCACTCATCGGATGACACACACACACTGATGTTGAGGATGTCTCAGGCGACTCTGTGGCTTCAGCACTCCTAAGAGGAGCGGCGGGGGGGTGTTGCACTCGGCCCCTCTCGCGGGATTTTGTGGGGATGTCTCGAGCAGTTTGCTTGTTTTCTGTCCCAACATCCTTCGCTTTCGGAGCAGATTTGGAGGATGTCTCGAGCGAGGCGCTCATTTTTACGTTCCTAAGGGGAGCGGCGGGGGGGTGTTTCACTCGGCCCTTTTCGTATGATGTTGTGGGGATGTCTCGAGCGTTTTGCCTGTTTTCTGTCCCAACATCCTTCGCTTTCGGAACAGATTTGGAGGATGTCTCGAGCGAGGCGCTCATTTTCACCCCCCAGGTGGGCCAGATTTTGAGGACGTCTCGATCGGTTTGCTTGTTTCGGTGGCCAGGCTCGTGGGCGCAGATTCTTTTCAGGATGCCACAGGAGGCTCCAACAGGCTCCAGGAGGCCCCAGGAGACCACATGAGGTCCCAGGAGGCATCGGGAGGCCACAGAAAGACTCGAGAGGCCACAGGATGTCCCAAGAGGCTCCAGGAGGCCCCAGGAAGCTCCAGAAGGCCTCAGGAAACCACAGGAGGCCCCAGGAGGCAACAGGGAGCGCCAGGAGGCCTCGGAAGGCAACAGGAGGCCCCGAGAGGCCCCAGGAGCAGGAGGCCTCAGAAGGCAACATGAGTGGCTCCAATCCCATGTGTTTTACGTATGCTCCTATCGATTGGGCCTCACCTGGAGCACGATGCACGATTTTTTGATGTTATACGTATGTTTCTATGTCTTGTCCTTCTCCTGTGTACACAATCCTACATGTTTTACTTATGTTCCTATATATTGGGCCTCTCCTGGGGCACGAGTCCTTGGTGTGTTACGCGTGTTCCTATATTTTGCCTTTCTCCTGTTGCTCTAATCCGCAATGTTTTATGTACGTCTTTTGCTCTCTCTCTCTCTCTCTCTCTCTCTCTCTCTCTCTATATATATATATATATATATATATATATTGCGCCTCTCCTGGGGCACGAAACCTCCCTGGGAGGTCCCAGGAGGCCCCAAGAGGCCCCTGGAGACCCCAGGAAGCCCCAGTACGTTTCGGGAGGCCCGAGGAGGCCCCAGGCTCATGCACAGAGACGCGCTCGTACTACTGAGGCTCATTCACACTCCAATTCATTCGCAGTTAGATTTATGTCCAGACCGTCACAACTGAAGCCCGTTTATTCGAAAGCTCTTGCGCCTAGACATTCACGGCGGGCAGGTCCATGCGAATATATGCACATATGGGGGGCTCCACGCAGTGAGTAATTATTGGCGGGCCGCGCCGGAGGAACAGAAAGAGAGAGAACAGAACACCACCTCAACTCATCTCTCCGACTCACGCATCACTCAGACTCACTCATCACTCAGACTCACTCATCACTCAGACTCACTCGTACTTGCACTCATGCATTCACTACACTCACTCAGGTCCACTCATCGGATGACTCACGCACACTGATGTTGAGGATGTCTCAGGCGACTCTGTGGCTTCAGCATTCCTAAGGGGAGCGGCGGGGGGGTGTTGCACTCGGCCCCTCTCGCGGGATTTTGTGGGGATGTCTCAGGCGGTTTGGCCATTTTCTCTTCCAACATGTTTCGCTTTCGGAGCAGATTTGGTGGATGACTCAGGCGATTCGCTGGTTTCAGCACTCTAAGGGAGGCGGCGGGGGGGTGTTGCACTCGGCCCCTTTCGCGGGATTTTGTGGGGACGTCTCAAGCGGTTTGGCCATTTTCTCTTCCAGCATGTTTCGCTTTCGGAACAGATTTGGCGGATGTCTCAGGCGATTCGCTGGTTTCAGCACTCTAAGGGGGGCGGCGGGGGGGTGTTGCACTCGGCCCCTCTCGTGGGATTTTGTGGGGATGTCTCAGGCGGTTTGGCCATTTTCTCTTCCAGCATGTTTCGCTTACGGAGCAGATCTGGAGGATGTCTCAGGCGTTTCGCTGGTTTCAGCACTCTAAGGGGGGCGGCGGAGGGGGTATCTCATTCGGCCCCTTTCGCAAGATTTTCTGGGGATGGCTCAGGCGGTTTGGCCATTTTCTCTTCCAGCATGTTTCACTTCTGGAGCAGATTTGGAGGACGTTCGCGCCCAGTTTGCGGGGATGTCTCAGGCGGTTTGGCCGGCTGGGCATCTGTCGTTTTCGGAGCAGTTTTGGGAGGATGTCTCAGGCGATTTGCTGGTTTCAGCACTCCCAAGGAGGAGGAGGAGGAGGAGGGAGGGAGGAGGAGGGAGGAGGAGGAGGAGGAGGAGGAGGAGGAGGGAGAGGAGGAGGAGGAGGAGGAAGAGAAGGAGGAAACGAGGAGGAGGAGGAAGAGGACGAGGAGGAGGAGGAGGAGGAGAAGGAGGACAGCATGAACACGGCAGGAGCAGGAGCAGGAAGGGGAGGATGATGTTGTTGATGATGATGATGATGATGATGAGGAGGAGGAGGAGGAGGACGTGGGCAACTCGAGTAGCCAGGGCCAGACGATCGAGGTTCGATGTTCCAAAGTTCTAGGTTTTACTCAAACGCTTCCGCCTCGCTCTCCTTCGCTCTCCGCTCTCCTTCACTCTTCTGCAGTCATACTCACTCATATTCAGACTCAGTCACACGCAGGCCCACTCGCACTTAGACTCGCTCGTATCCGTACTTAAACTTACTCACAGTCAGACTCACGCTCAGAACCACTCATACTCAGACTCGCTGCTGCTCAGACTCATGATCCTTCGGTCCGCTCAAACGCAGACCGACTCACATTCAGACTGGCTCGCATCCATACCAAATACCACCCGGCTCACTCGCACTCAGATTCATTAGCACAGACTTTTTCTCACACTCAGACCCACTCAAGCCCAGACTCACTCATGCTCAGACTCATCATGCTACGATCCGCTCAATCACAGACTGGCTCACAGTCAGATTCGTCCATACTCAGACCCACTCGCACACATACGCACTCGCGCTCATATTTACTCACACGCATACCCACTCACACCCAGGCTCAATCGCACTCAGATTCGCTCACACTCAGAATCAGTCGCTCTCAGATTTGCTATTGGTCGCATTCATGCTTGCAGACTGGGGGAATGTCTCGAGCGAGCGGTTCGCCCTCGCACACAGGCGCCCATTGACAGATATCAAGAGAAATACGTACCAAGATAATGAGATGCGCATATGGGGAGCCCCGCGTCGAGTAATTATTACTTGGGCGCCTCTTACTCCTCCTCCTCCTCCTCCTCCGTAGCCATTTTGGCTCAAGCCATTTTGGCTCGAGCCATTTTGGCTCAAGTAAAACATTTCCCGCGGCAGCTGGCCGTTCAGTTCTGTTCCATTCCATAACTCACAGGACCGCCACGGCTGCCCAGCCCACGGCTCCGCTCCATATCCGCAAGACGAAGCTCACCTTCGCAACATTACTAATTCAACTAATTCAATTGCAGGTATTTGGATTGGCTCTTCTCTCGCTTGGCATCGGACAGGCAATACGTGGCACATTACAGTACAGCACTTCAGAATGGACTCCGGCACTCCCTCCGCTTCATCTCGCAGCGACTCCAAGAGCAGAAGTCAGGCCAGTGGACACCGTCGGGATCGCCGCAGACATCCAGAAAGGCGCGACAAGGGCAGACACCGCGACCGCGATCGACACCGCCGACGTGATAGGGATCGACGCCAACCTACTTCTTCGTCTGAAGGTTCACGCCCTCCGCACAAAGGACACAGTGGACGCTCTAAAGGCCCTCTCGAACGTGAAGCAAATGGCGCCCCTCGAGGATTTCATTCAGCAGCCACTCAAGACGCATGGCAGCGAGCAGCACTGGAAGAACTTGATGCAGCACCTACTTTCCCATCTCAAGAACAAGCTCACTGGCAAGCTCATCAACACGGACAGCGAGAACGACAAGCACGTGAACACCAAGAGGCTCAAGCCGCACGCGACGCCCACGACGCCGCACAGCTTGCCGCCGCCGCAGAAACTTCTCAACAACAAGGGCTTGCTCAACACGCGGCTCACGCAGCGCAGCAGCGCTCTCCTACTACAGCAGCGCCCTCTACCGCCGCAGCCAGCTCTGGACACATGGCATCAGCTGCAGCACCAGCTCATGCAGCAGAAGGCACCGCCACGCCAGCAGGCGGACCGTGGCCTCAATCAACGTTGGACCCAGACATTCAGCGCGAGCTCAAGCAGATCATGGCATCACAAGTGGCAGCAATCAATGCCGCAGTTGGAGAAACCGTATCCGCCTCGCAAACGCAGTTCATTGCCGCTCTACAGCGACACGAAGCAGCTACTACTCGCAGGTTGGACGGGCAAGAGCAATACCTCATGGCCATCAAGATTGCTCAAGCCAAGCAAGAATCACAACATCTGGAAGTCTGGAGTGCCATCCAGCGTATCAATCAGCAGCTCAGCCTGGGCGAAGCCGACGCTCCCATCCTGGACATGGCCAAGCTCTCAGACTGGGATCGCGAGCCCGAGCCCACCATCTACGTTCTCTCCACCGCGCAGCCCGTCGACGCAGCCGCAGTTCGCACGTCCATCACAGAATGGTTGGATGCAGCAGAAGCGGCCCCGCAGCAGTTTCAGATTCACGGTGAAGGACCCAATCGGCGCTTCATACTTCAGCCTCTGGGCGGCCGATCTGTCGCCATGCCCAAATTCGTTGCGCTCGCTCGTGCCCTTCAGCTTCCAGGACGCGGAGGTTACAGAAAGTTCACAGTTCAGACCCCCACCAACTGCGTCATCAATCACGGCCAGTACGTCCCGCTCTACGTCAACCCCGATAAGAACATCAAGCGCATCATAATGGAAACTCAAACTAAAAAGCTACTCGTTCTTTGTCAGACCCACTACCCCACGCACAATTGGCGCGCGCGCCGCGATCAAGGGCGTATTTTCTGCAATACCATCCCCACCGCCAAACTGGAGCTCACTAGCATGGACGCGGCAACGGTCATTCGTTGGAATCAAGATGCGCTGGCCAAGGTTCCTACCAACAAATCCACCATCGCTGCAGAATTTGCCGCTCCCTACAAAGCAGAGGGCACAGTACAGCGGCTTTAACAAACGCTGGTCTCCATGGAGAACTACGACCACAGACGGAGACCATGCCAGACCTCCTGGACCTGATGCACCGCGAGGACATCGGCCTCATCCTCTACAGCACCTTCGGCCAGCACCTGACCTCCAGCTTCCTTGCTCTGAAGCTGCGCACGCACCTCTTCATCCAGAATGTGCTCCACGGGAACCCAGACCAGATCTGCAGCATCATAGAGCACCAGCAGATCTACCTGCGCCGCGACGACAGGCACACGGGGATTGGGACACCCCTGTTGCCCCCGAGGGACGGGGAGCCCTCCAGATGTTGTTTCAGATTTCTCTGGCCTGGAGTGCCCGCCAGATTCGCTTCTTCCGCAGCGTGATCTGCCTCATCCCGCGCAAGCTCTACTGCTTCCCGAACAAGATCGCATTCTCAAAACAGATAATATTCAGAATGGCTCGGTTTCAACTTTCAGCTCACCTTCGGCTTCTTCGTCATCGTCTTCTACCAGCGCTTCTTCATCCTCGTCGGACACCAGCTCATCATTCAACGACCGTCGGTCTCGGACTACTCGTACACGTACACGACCTACTACAGCAGATACGGCAGGCAGCTACATCTGTTGGAACGCTCGCGGGCTACTCTGTCATGGTGATGCCAAGCGCTGGGGAAAGATACGGCAGCTCGTTCCCTTCATGCGCGAGCAGTCGCTCATCGCTCTCCAAGAGGTGCACAGCACACAGCTCGGTCTCGAATCACACCTTGGCAAACTTCCTCACGACTATCAGGTCTTCTTCAGCGGCTTCCCTCACAACCGCGGCAAGGGCGGCATCGCCTTCTGAGTACCGGCGCCTTCGATGACGACGACCTCTACCTCGCTTTGGCCAGTAATACGCGGGAGGGCTGCTGTCCTCCATGTGGCCAACCACACCACGGGCTTGAAACGCTCATCATGAACGTGCACAATCACGACCTGCAGGCTGCGGATATGGATAGAGTGACGGAAGCGCGGCATGCTTCCCGACAGTGGGCAGCGCAGAACCCACAACAGCGGTTATTCATTGCCGTGGGCGATTTCAGCACCAGCGCGGACCCCTCCTTTAACTTCAAGGATCCATCAGCACGTTGGCGGCCGATGACTCCTGATGGACAGTATCAGCGCGAACAAGCGCGTTGGCGCCAATTGTTTGCCTCGCTCACGGAAGTTACGCACGACCTGCCCACGCACTTCTCGGCCAACACACCAGCGGCTACTGCCATAGACCGCATCTTCGTGTCGCTGTCGGGCATCGACCTCGTGAACGTTGACGCTCACCTCAAGATCCACAAAGACGGCGCTGCTTTATCAGATAAAGGCCTCAGTGACCACGCGATCCTGCACTTGCTGCTGGTCAACGCATCGGCGGCGCAGAAGGAGAAACAGGCCATGGATCCGCTCATCTTCCACGATCCCACGTACCAGCGCCACTTCAACTTCCTGAAGGACAACGTCGCCTCGGCAGCTCTCACGCCAACTGGAGCCTGGAAGCAACGCAAGCTCATCATCAAAGAAGCGGCTCGCCTCACTCGTAATCTTCAACAGCGAGCCACCCTACGTGATCAAAGCCGCTGGGCGAAGCATGGGAGGCTGACTACACTACGTGCCATTGCTCGGACGGTTTGGCGAAAAGACTCAGACACGGCAGCACTCCTCATGGCCGCGACGGACATTGGCGGCGCTCACCTTCGCCTTACCGACAACGGGCCCGAGCTCATCAACAGAGACGAGTGCATCAAGCTTATGGATGCATCTGTTACCGCAGACTACGACAGACGCGTCGCCATCGCCACGAAGCGCCAGCTGCAGTCCCACGCCGAGATGCAGATGGACCAGGCCGGCAGCCGCAAGGCCGCGATGCAGCTCACACGCCGGGCGCAGGCCTGGAACCCATTTCGTCGTCGCCTCGTTCTTTCAGGACTTAGGATACCAAAAGAGGGGACACCCACCAATGCCCTCCCCACCACTAGCTCACCCGAGGGCATTTTCGGAGGTCTTCAGAAGTTCTGGCAGCCCATCTTCTCGAGCAAGATCGTGGACCCCAACGCGGTCCAGGCGTACTTGGCCCAGCACCTCCCCGTCTTCGATTGCGCGGACCTGCGGGTTCCAGCTCTTCAGGACTTTCAGAGAGCCCTACGTGAGGTACGTCACACTGCCCCAGGCCCTGACCAGATACCTTATGCTGCATGGGCTACCTCTCCAGGCTCCTCTCAGCTCTTATATGACCTCATGATGCAGATGTTCGAAACAGGCCTGGCCCCGTTTCAGTTCAACGGTTCCGTCTTCGCGCTTCTTCCAAAAGGTGATGAGCCCCAGGACCAATACGCCGCATTTCGTGCTCCAGGTGCCACTCGCCCCCTCTCCCTAAAGAACTGCGACGCCAAACTGATTGCCCACGTCGTGAACATGGGCTTAGTGGATATGGTCAAAGAGAGAACGGTAGACACGCAGCAGGGGTTCGTAAGGGGCCGTGATTTCGGACAACACGTTCTGACGCTAGATTCTGAAGCCCGTAGAGCAGGCCATTCCCCAGCTGCCCTAGATGCCCTTCCCATCTTAGTCAGTTTCGATATCAAAGCTGCCTTCCCATCCTTAGGATGGGAATTCCTGTTTGCTTCTTTGGTGGCTCACGGAATCCCCCCAGGGTATCTCAATGTCATTCGTGCGTTTTACCATTCTCCAGGGGCGTGGGCCCACGTCGGTGGCCAGCTTCAGTACATGTTCGAAATCGGCTCTGGGGTGCTTCAGGGCTGTCCTCTTTCAGGATCGATCTGGGCCCTTGCGTTTGATGCCCCCATCCGTCATCTCGTCCAGATGTTACACCTTCTTCCTGGATCTAACAAGCTCGGTGCCTGCGCAGATGATCTGGGCCTTGTCCTCGATCGCCTTGGGACCCCCCCTTTCCTCCTTCCCCCTTTTCGGGCCATTGCCACTCTCGCAGGACTCGAACTTCATATTCAGAAGACAGTGATCGTGCCCTCGTGGGCCGCCTTCTCACCTGCCGTGCAATCTCTCACTCAGCGCTTGCTCAAATTTCTAGTTCCAGAGTGGCAACACATTCAGATCGCCGAGTACGCCCGCTATTTAGGGGTACTCATCGGTCCCGCCGTCACTCTAGACATCCAGTGGAAGGCCGCATTTGATAAATGCTGGCTACGGGTGGTGCAGCTTGCGGCGAGCGCGCCAGGCCCCTCAGTTGCCATCAAATTATATAACACATGTGTGAATAATTGTGCTGTCGTATCTCACGCATACTTCCCGTTCCCCGCCGCGTTTCTGCGGCATGAACGCGGCACGCTGCGCAAGATTTTACGTGCACCCCCCAACTCCTGGCGCCTCGTCGACCTCCTCGGTACTCGCTCGTGGTCGCCCTCGTCCTCCCCCAACTCACTGGTCACGCTTTCACTCGCAGCTGCCTGGCGCACTGCCACTACCGCGCTTCCCGACTGGAAGCCGCTGCATCGCGCGCTCGTCCTGGCCCAGGACCAGCTCAATCCAGAGCTGTCCCTGGCGGATTTGGGGCAGGCCCGTATTCGGGCCACGGTTTCGCCTGTGGTTTGGAAGAGTCCAGGTATCGTCGAATACTGGCGCGGCCTCGCCGACGGTCAGCCGCCATACGCCGTCTCACTGCCCATCTGGCGCGCGGCACAGCGCGCTGCTGCAGATGAGCACGCCGCTGCCACCAACGAAGCGCGCCGTGCTAGGGTCCAGCGAACCCTTGCTTCGGTCCTCCACTCCTCCCTCTTCCCCGACAAGTTCGCAGAGACCCTAGCGCGCCGCCTCTCGTCGGCTCTCCCAGAAGTCGTGCTCCCTCCAACCCTGCCAACCCGCTGGAAGGAGTTTTCAGAATACCTTTCAAAGAAAGCACCAGCCATCCGCTGGGCTGTCTTTAAAAACGCTAGCGGGAGCGTGGTGGACCAGCCACCGATTCCCGTTTGGACCGCGCCGCACGTGTCTGCTCGGGCGCGAAGCTTGCCCAGACCGTCTCGGCCACTACCTCACCTGTCCCCGCCTTCTGCACTTCCTCGCGTTAACCCGTTCCTTTCTCTCCTCGGACCCCCTCGTGCGAATTGGCCTAGGGACGTCAGAGCAACGCGCAAACCCAGAGCACACAGTTTCAGAAGCTGTTCGCAGGACAGCGCTTTCATATCACTTTTACAACAAACTGCGTATCATTACGCACGCCGCGCCCCGCGCCGCGCTTCTTTACACTACAGGCACTGAGTGCCTAGCTGCTGCACTGCACGCGATGCAGCCATAGACGAGACAAGCGGACGTGTGGACACTTGCCCTCTTCTCGCGTCTTGCCCGCCTGCCCTCGTCTCGTCCTTTCTTGGTACGGTCGCCCCTCCTCCTCCTCCTCCTCCTCCTCCTCCTCCTCAAGACTAACTCATACACAGACTTACTCATACACAGACTTACTCATACTCATATCCAATCATATTAACTTGCTCATGCTCAGATCTACTCATACCCAGACCTACTCATACTCAGACTTACCCATGCTGGGACTCACTCGTACCCAGACTTACTCAAACTCAGACCTTCTCGTTGTCTGACTTACTCAACACAGCAGATTGTGAAGATGTCTCAGGCGGGGCGCTGGTTTCAGCACCCCAAAGGAGAGCCGCCGAAGGGGTGTTGCGCGGTCCCGTTCGCGGTCGTTTTGTGGGGATGTCTCAAGCGGTTTGCTTCTTTTTCTGTCCCCGCATTTTTCGCTTGGTGACCAGATTGTGAGGATGTCTCAGGCGGGGCGCTGGTATCAGCAACCATCAGGGGAGCCGCCGAGGGGTGTTGCACGGTGCCGTTCGCGGCCGTTTTGTGGGGACGTCTCAGGCGGTTTGCCTGTTTTTTGTCCCAGCATTCTTCGCTTGGGGAGGGCGGGGCGCTGGTTTCAGCACCCCTCAGGGGGGCCGCCGAATGGTATTGTATGGTCCCGTTCGTGGCAGTTTTCTGGGGTTGTCTCAGGTGGTTTGCTTGTTTTTGTCACCAAATCCTTCGCTTGGAGAGCAGAACATTAGGATGTTTCCGGCGGGGCGCTTGTTTCAGCACCCCTAAGGGGAGTCGCCGAGGGGTACTGCACGGTCCCGTTCGCGGCCGTTTTGTGGGGATGTCTGAAGCGGTGTGCTTCTTTTCTGTCCCAGCACCTTTCGCTTGGAGAGCAGGTTTGGAGGATGTCTCGAGCGAGGCGCTCATTTTCACCCCCCAGGTGGGCCAGATTTTGAGGATGTCTCGATCGGTTTGCTTGTTTGGGTGGCCAGGCTCGTGGGCGCAGATTCCCCTTAGGATGCCGCAGGGCGCTCCAACATGCCCCAGGAGGCCACATGAGGTCCCAGGAGACATCAGGAGGCCACATAAGGACTCAAGAGTCCACAGGATGTCCCAAGAGGCTCCAGCAGGCTCCAGGAAGCTCCAGGGGGCCTCAGGAAGCCACAGGAAGCCCCAGGAGGCCACAGGAAGCGCCATGGAGGCCTCGGAAGGCAACAGGAGGTCCCGAGAGGCCCCAGGAGCAGTAGGCCTCAGAAGGCAACGTGAGTGGCTCCGATCCCATGCGTTTTATGGATGCTCCGGTAGATTAAACCGCACTTGGAGCACGCATATTTGATGTTATACGTTTGTTTTTATATATTGTCCTTCTCCTGTGTGCACAATCCTAAATGTTTTACGTATGCTCATATATTTCTATATGTTGGGCCTCTCCTGGGGCACGAGTCCTTGGTGCTTTACGTGTGTTCCTATATATTGCCATTCTCTTGCGGTTCCAATCCGCAAATGTGTTATGTACGTGTATTCCTATAGATTGGGCCTCTCCTGGGACACGAATCCTCCTTGGGAGGTCCCAGGAGGCCCCAGGAGGCCCCAAGGGGCTCCTGGAGGCCCCAGGAAGCCCCAGGCTCATGCGCAGAGACGCGCTCGTACTACTGAGGCTCATTCACACTCCAATTCATTCGCAGTTAGATTCATGACCAGACCGCCACAACTCAAGCCCGCCTATATTCGAAAACTCTTGCGCCTAGACACTCACGGCGGACAGGTCCATGCGAATAGCGGCATATATGGGGAGCTTCACGCAGTGAATAATTATGTTTCGTTTGATATTTCATGGTGTGGATATCCCGCGCTGCTGCATGTTGTGTGCGCGGGCTGCTTGCGACCAAGCGACATGGCGACGTATGCTGGACGAGTGTCCTTTTCGCATGCCGCATCCTTCTTCTATGCTTGCGATGTATTTGAACTTTCATTGTAGTGCCATGCATCGATGAGCCGTCATCGTGTTTGACATGCAACAAACACGTCGTTTAGGTATCAATTGCCATCCAACATGCATTGCGACGTTTGCGTGGCAGTGTTGAATTCGATCATGTTGGGTACGGTGACCTGTGATCCTCCAGTCGGTTCGGTGGGCACCACGGCGTGGCCCAACACGAACCATTTTTCGTCGAGAGGTATAGTGCGTCTGCGGCTTACGTTGCAAATCCCCGCAGTTAGTCACGCTACTTCAGCCAGAAAACCGAAGTCATGTGGACCAAGCAAAGGCGTGCCGTGCGTTTGACTTCATGCCTATCCACGCGGGTGCTTCCAGGTCATAAATTGGAAGCGGGAGTCCGTCATGGACACCTTCGACGCTGTGAAGGAGGCTTGAGGTTTATCCGAAAGGTTGGCACATGTGCAGCGCTAGTCACATGCTGTGTCCCCGTTGGCTGAGCCACCGAAATAAGAGAGAAATGCCCCATGAAATATATGATAGCTGATTCCGTTGAGCGATCAGGTGCTTCTCTTGCATCCTTTATGTGCCACTAGCGTTCACAATCGCGTCTGGAATTGGTAAGCGCCCTTCGTACTTCTGGCCACCGCACTTCGGAGGTGTCGCAGCAGGAACCTGAGGTCGGTTGGGGACAGGCTGGAAGAGGGGTAACCATTGAGTGCAGGAAGATACCTTGGAAAGACGCCACGATTGATGGATATGCGCCTGCGGAGGGGAGGCAGAGTGAAGCAATGATCAAGGTTCAGGAGAGGGTGGACCGATGGAGTCAGAGAGCGATGAGGGAGGAGGAGGAGGAGGATGAGTGGGCGGCAGGGGGGAGAAGGGGGGGAGTGGGAGGAGGAGGAGGAGGAGGCGGAGGAGGAGGAGGAGGAGCAGGAGGAGGAAGAGGAGGAGAAGGAGGCGGAGTTTTAAACCCGCGTGCTCCCGCCCGTGAGTGGGTGCCCCTGGTCTCGGCACCCCGCGCAGGCAGAACGGCCCGAGGCGGGGTGGGCCAGCGGCCTCATCTCACGGCGTCGTACTGCCGCCACTCAAAGACTCATGGAGTCGCCCCGTGAGCGGCGGCAGTCTGAAGACATGCTGCCGCCGCCCTCTCAGAGCTTGAGGAGCAGCCTGATGGACGGCCGCAGCCGCTCCTCCGCTCTGCGCTCTTCCAGGGACCGCCCTGGCCGCTGGTCCCTGGACTCGTGGGCCTTCACGGCCGCCTTGCCTGGCGCAGTGCTGTGGCCTAACCCCTCGCCACGCTGGGGTGCATTGCGGCCTAGCCCCTCGCCGCGCAGGGGTCCTCCGTGGCCTAACCCCTCGCCACGCTGGGGCCTGCTGCGGTCTGGCCCCTCACCGCGCTGGGGTGCTCCGTGGTGGCCTAACCCCTCGCCGCGCAGGGGTCTGTTGCGGTCTAACCCCTCACCGCGCTGGGGTCCGTCGTGGCCTGACCCCTCGCCACACTGGGGGTCGGTGCGGTCTAACCCCTCACCGCGCTGGGGAAAGTCGTGGCCTAACCCCTCACCACGCTGGGGGCTGCTGCGGTCTAGCCCCTCACCGCGCTGGGGTGCTCCGTGGCCTAACCCCTCGCCACGCATGGGCCTATTGCGGTCTAGCCCCTCACCGCGCTGGGGTCCCATGTGGCCTAACCCCTCGCCGCGCAGGGGCCTGCTGCGGTCTATCCCCTCACCACTATGGGGTCCGCCGTGGCCTAACCCCTCGCCGCGCTGGGGATCGTTGCGGTCTAACCCCTCACCGCGCTGGGGTACTCCGTGCGTGGCCTAACCCCTCGCCACGCTGGGGCCTGCTGCGGTCTAACCCCTTACCGCGCGGGGGTACGCCGAGTCTCGCACTGTCCCCGTCCTCGGTGCTGCTGCCCACTGGCTCGGGCGAGGTCCCCCGACTATGCCACTCGCTGTGTTCGCGGTTCGCGTGGCATCCGCGGGCCGAGCCCTCCCCCTCGCGTTCAGTCTGTCGGTTTCCCAGGGTATGGGTCCGCTCTGTTAGTTGCGAGGTCCTGTCTACCACACTGTTGGTCAAAAGGTCCGCGTCATGCTCACTGGGCTCGTCAGGGACCTCCGCCTCGAGCCTCTGCGTGCCTTTGGCACTGCGGTCTAACCCCCCACCGCGCAGGGGATTGTCGTGGCCTAACCCCTCGCCACGCAGGGGTTCCATGCGGTCTAACCCCTCACCGCGTTGGGGAAAGTCGCCGAAGAACTTCTCCAAGTCCCGCTGCAGGCCTGTGTCGTCGTAGTCTGCCGTCGTCTCGGGCTGCGCAGTTTGGTGGCCTAGCCCCTCGCCACGCAGGGGAACGCCGAGTCTCGCACTGTCCCCATCCTCGGGGCTACTGCCCACTAGCTCGGGCGAGGTCGTCCGACTGTGCCACTCGCTGTGTTCGCGGTTCACGTGGTATCCGCGGGCCAAGCCCTCCCCCTCGCGTTCAGTCTGTCGGTTTCCCAGGGTATGGGTCCGCTCTGTTAGTTGCGAGGTCCTGTCTACCACATTGTTGGTCAAAACGTCCGCGTCATGCTCACTGGGCTCGTCAGGGACCTCCGCCTCGAGCCTCTGCTTGCCTTTGGCACTGCGGTCTAACCCCTCACCGCGCTGGGGTCCTCCGTGGCCTAACCCCTCGCCACGCTGGGGTCCTCTGCGGTCTGCCAGGTGGTACACTATGCTGTGCTGTACATCTGGGATATGCTGGTGGTTGTCATCGCTGTCCTGCTTGTCTACGGGCTGCTGGAGGCAATCCTCGCTGTTCTCCTCTTCAAGGAAGTGGTCGAGGTCTGCCATGTCCATGGTGCTCCGTCCTGCTGGTGGGGGACGGGCACCCCTCTGCATCCCGTCTGGCGCAGGGCTGTGGCCGAACCCCTCGCCACGCTGGGGTCCTCTGCGGCCTACCCCCTCGCCGCGCAGGGGCCCATGGTGGCCTGTCCCTTCTCCGCACAGGGGCCTGCTGGAGGGTTTCTGCTGCTCCTCCGCCCTTCCCGCCTCCAGGGACCGCTCTGGCTGCGGTACCCTGGGTTCCCTGGGCCTCTCGAGCTCGGGCGCTGGCGTTGCCGTGCGCAGCTCGGCGGGGCTGCTGGGGGCCCTGGCCTCTGGGTTCCTCCTCGGCTGTCTGGCTGGAGCCCTGCTTGGCACTCGCACTGCTGCTTGCGGTCGCGGGCTGCGGCTCCTCACCACTGGCTCAGTCACGCCCAGGAACTGCTCAGCCATTGCTCTGCGCCGCTCTGTCTCCTTCGGGTCCTGCTGCTGTATCTGCCAGCGCGCCTCTCCGCTGTTGAGCCATGCCAGGCGGCAGATCTCCTCCGCCGCTCGGCGCTGGCTGCGCTGGCGGCTCGGCCCTGACACGTTGCTGAACAGCCTCTGGTAGACGCCAGTCTGCAGCGCCCTCGGCACATGGGGCACGCACGCAGCCTGCCACGATGGCCAGCCCTGTTCGCCCTCTTTCTGGCCCCAGCAGCCTGCCAGCGACTGCATGAGCTGCTCGAGCCTGTTCCTCTCGAGCCACGCCACCTCCTGCTCGGGGTCCTGGTCAGCCTCTCCTTTGTTGTGTCGAAGCCTTGGGTGGAGCAGGCCGGCCTCATCGGCTACGCTCACGAACTTCATCAGGTCGGGCCCCACTGGCTTGGTCAGCGTTACTGTCACCTGCACAGCCGTCTGCATCAGGCTGTTGGCGTCGTGCCTCTGATCAGGTCCTGCCATGGTCTCCATCTCCTGGTTGCTCGGCTCACCCTCCAGCTCTGGGGCTTCACTGTCTGGGGTCGAGTCATCATCGTCCAGGTTCTCCGGTGACCACTCTCGGCTGGCCTCCGCTGTTCTCGGAAGCGGCCTGCGCTCGCTGCTGGGGATGCTGTGCGCTAGGATGTTGTTCCTTCTGTTCTGGAAGGCGTCCATGTGCACTCTTGCTGCCTGCTGCCTTGTACCGTACGGGAGGGTAAGCATCCTGGTCATGAGCCCCCGTCGCGCGCGGTGTGTGTTGCGCCAGACTTCTTCGCAGAAGTCCTTGATCTGCTGAAGCTCCTGCGCGGCGACGGCTCTGGTCTGCTCTTGCGTGTCCGTTCCGCCACCCGCATTGGTGATGGCCAGGAGGTACGGTGCGCAGTGCTCCATCCAGTCGTCCATGTCGTCCCAGACCTATTGGTCGACCATGTTCATCCACTGCTCCGCGTAGCCTTCCATGTGGTCCACGAGCCTCCAGCTGGCGTGGACGACAGAGCGCGGATGGCTGGGTGGCTGCTGTGGAGCTGGCTGCGGGCCCCCTGCCTCTGAGCTGCCCCCGTCCAGGTCGATCGCCTCGTGGTTACTCAGGCCGAGCTTGAAATCTCCAGGCATGGTGATCTCGTTGAGACCCTCATCAGCTGGGTCTGCTGCTAGCTTAGCTCCTCTTGGCAGCTTGCCCCTCTGCATGTCCGCCAAGACCCGCCGCCCTGCTGCTGTTGGGGGCTGACATGGCCTTGCCAGCTTCCTTGCCAAGCCTGCCACGATCCTGCTCTCGTGGTCCCCAAGGTAGCTGGTGCCGCCACATTTCTCGCACCAGAGCCAGCCATGGGTGAACTGCGTCTTGTGGGAGACGTGCACCACCTGCGTGCCGATCTGCACCGCCTTGAAGTCAAGCCTGACGTTGCCGTGCTGGTCCTGGTGGCCGCCGTACTTCCCGAGGCATTCTCCCGTCTCTGCCAGCCAGTCTCTGATGCTTTGTCCTTTGGCTGGGCCACTGCGACACGTTGCACACCACCATCGCGGATGTAGCTTGCGCAAGTCGTGTCCCAGCGCTGCGGCTTGCGGCGCTTGGCCTTGGGGCGCTGAGGGGCCTTGTTGGGGTCCTCCACCGTCACCGCCATGTTGATGGCCAGCAGCCGGTTTTGCACCGCCGTGGCGATATGGTCCCTGATCTGCTGCTGCGCGATGATGGCTGGATCCAGTGCTCCATGTTCCGCCCCCCAGCCTGCGTACTTGTCTGCCATCTCGTTTCCTATGACCCACCAGGTGGGACCATTCCACCTCTCCAGCTCGGCTGGGTGCTCAATCAGGTGGCTGGGGATGTGGTGGCCCATGATGGTGTCCGTGCTGTTCTGCAGCTGCTGCTTCGTCTGGAGACAGAGGTCGTAGTTCGTGCTCCTGTAGTCCAGATCCTCATCATCCTTGATCTGCTTGAGTGCGTCCAGGGCGTACTTGCAATCGCTGGCTATGTTGAGCCCCCTGGCTGTCGCCGCCGTGGTGTACCCGATGGCTCTGCTCATGGCGGTGAGCTCTGCCCGTGGCACCGTGTGCGGTTCCCTGATCGTGCCGTACCAGGCGGCCACTTCCTGCGGACGTCCTTGTTCGTCGAACCTGAAAGCCACCACTGCCCAGCCGCAGCGTCTGAGGCGGGGGTCCTTGGCCGTTTCCCCTGCACCACCTGAGCCGTCCGTGAAGACATAGTCTGCTCGAACCTTGTACCCTGACTGGGCTGCCGCCTGAGCCTCTTCGCTGGTGCATAAGATCTGCGCCGCCTTCGCCGCGTCCTCGTCTGGGTCGACCTTGGCTGCCCAGGCCGCTGGCGGGACGCCTCGGAGCCAGAAGTGCAGGTCTTGCCGCTGGTCCAGCGCGTCCTTCGCCTTCTTCGCCAGGTCGGTGTCATTGCCGTGCCCTATCTCTGCGTTGGCAGGGCATGCGTAGTAGCGGTGTTCCTCTGTTTCTATCGCCTCGCCGCATCTCGCGCAGGTGTCGTCGCCTTCTTGGTCGAGGTTGGCCGCCCTGCGACGCTCCCTGGTCCAGATGCCCGCCACCGCTATGGTCTCCAGCATGGCTGTCTCTGCATGCTGTCCTTTGCGCCTCCTCCTCCTCAGGTGGCGCTGCAGCTGATAGAGGTCGCCTCCAGCCTGAAGTCCTTCTCCACTGCGGTGGCCAGCTGCCTGCTGCCAGAGCTGCTGCTGCGCGCTCTGCTGGACTTCATGCAGGAGCGCGCCGAAGTGAGGAATGTCATCTGGCTTGTAGGCCCACTCGTCACCTGCTGGGCTGATCCAGCTGTACAGGCGTCGCGGTATCCAGCCTAACCCAAGCAGCTGCGCGATGACCCCTGCCATAGGCCCCTTGACCTGCTGCCACCTGCGGTTGGGTTCCAGGGCGCCCAGCTTGGCGTAGAGCAGGAGCCAGCTTCTCTGGCACCTCTTGAGCTCCGTCGGGTGGTCGACTATGGTGAGCCAGAACTGCTCGATCTGGTCGCCGATGGCTCGGGTTACTGTCTCTTGCATTCCCCTCTGGATCAGGAGGATGGTGGACGTGCAGCGTCCAGCCTTGTGTCCGCCTGTGAGGAGAGCTGCCTCCGTAGCCCTGACCGACTTCGCCTCCGTGGGCGTGATGCCGTGCGCTGGTAAGTCCCAGGCCTGCTGGCAGTAGGCACCTGCTGAATAGACCTTTGCCGCGCCCCTGGCGTCCGTCTTCGCTAGGCCCTTGAGCTTGGCCACCCTCTGCTTGGCCTTGGCCTGGCGCGCGGCATGGGTGGGTCGCCGCAGCTGCTTGCCGAGGCTGGTGTCCACGCCGAGGTCGCGCACTACACCTGGTTGCTTGTTGGGGGTGCCCAGGCTGTCCAGGATGCTGGCGACTTCTGCCTGGAGGTCCTTGTCCGAGGCCACCACTGCCGTCTTGACGGAGATGGGTATCGAGAGCTGCTTGAATCCATCGTGCACCAGCGTTGCCACGTGCTTGATATGGTGAGTGACCTGCCGCCGCGCACCCTCTACCTGCAGGGCCAAGTCGTCCAGGTACTGCTGCATGACGACGAAGATGTGGTGCCTGTGCGCTGCATCCAGGATGCCATACAAGAGCGGTCTGGTGAGGTCGACCGCTTGGCCACAGCCAGCTACCATGCTGTTGGCAGGCTCGAAGATGTCCGAGAAGAGGCTGTGGGCCATGATGGCCCTGGGCGCAAGGTGCATCTGCACGGCCATTGCCAGCGGCAGCAACGGGCACTGGAGGGCGCTGGCTTTCTCGATCAGCTGGTCGAGGCCTATGTTGTCGTAGAAGTTTGCCGCGTCGTAGAACACTCCTGCTGCATGAAAGCCCATCTCCGTGGCGGCTTCTGCCCTCATCAGTCTGTGCATTGCCACTCGTAGCGCTGAGGAGCCAGCTACTGCCGTATCCCAGAAGCCCGCCGCTGCCTTGCTCCAGGTGGCTACTATGGGCCTCCTGGCTGCGCTCCAGATGCGGCACGGCATGGGCATGAGGCCGATGGGGCGCTCACCGCCGATTCCTGGCTTTTCTTGCCCAGCAGCAGCTCCAGCACCAAGTAGAATTGCCGCGGCCACGCTGGCCGTTGCTCACAGCTGGTCAGGCACTGCACGAAGTCTTCCAGCCCCTGGGCGCCCATGGCCTTGAGCTCTGGAGCCCTCCACCAGTCCGCTCCTTGGCCAGCATTGCGCTTCAGGTGCTGGATGATGGATCCGATGATGTCCTTGCTGATGGGCTCAAGGGCATTCTCTTGGGCCAAGGCAGCCTGCCTCAGCTTGGCCAGCGCCTCTTGGATCCTCTCGGACTTCTGTGCATCTCGTGTCCACCTGCGTTGCCATGCCTCTTTGCGCAAGTCCACCAGCTGCTGCGGGTGGTTGATGACTTGGCCCTCGTGCTCAAGGATGTCCTCCAGGTGGCTGCGCTCCGCTGCCTTGGTGTAGGCGTGGGCCATCTTCGCACTGCCTGCCGTGGCGTCGTGCACCCAGTAGATGTACGCCTTCTTCACCGCCTTTGTGAGTAGCTTGGCCATGCTCTTTACCTCCTCTGCTACCCTGCTGGTCGTCCCTGGGTCCACGAGGGCGCCCTCTGCTATCGCGTGCAGGTATGTGAGGAGGGCCTGCTGCTGGTCCTTGGCTGCACCTTCTTCGTTCAGCCTGCCTGGGTCAGGCTGGTTGAGCTGCTGCGCGAGCTGCCGTCTTGTGTTGATATGCTGCTGCGTCTGGTGGCCGCTGTGGGTGCGGACCTGCAGCTCTCGGCGGCTACTCGGGCCACTGCCTGTTCCTGGAGCATCATGTAGTTGTCTTCGCGCTGCTCCTTCTGGTGCTCGTTCGCCTATAACTTCTCGCATAAACCTCCGCAGGTTAGCAAGCTCCCTCCAATGCATCATTTCCAATTCGTGCCTCCTCGTCGGCTCCTCTCGCGTAAGACCTTGGAGAAAGCCTCGGCGTCGTGGTTCTGCATGTCTCCATGCTCGCTCGCAGAGGTCCCTGATGATGTGGCTGAGGCCGGCCTGCTGGTACCTACGCCTGAGCAGTCTCACCATGCCATTGTTGCCTCCGCCACCCAAGATGGTCTCCAGGAACGGCACGCAGATCTGCATCCAGTTGCTGTTGTCCGTGGGGAGCTGCACCAAGTTATCCATCCAGATGGCCGCCCAGTACTCCAGGTCGTCTCTCATGGCCACGTAGTCTTCCCGCTCCCGCTGGTGCTGGTCATCATTCCAGAGGTCTGGTGGGGGCAGGCCCATATCTCGTTGCTCCTCTGCCTCTGGGCCTGGCGGCGCTTGGTTCTGACTCCCCAGGTGATCGGTACCCTCTGCCTCCAGAGTGCCAGCTGGCTGAGGAGGTGAGCAGTGCGTGTCACCTGGGGCAGTGTTACCAGATCCTGCCGCATGACGACGAACGGTCTGGCCGTAGTCGATGCTGTCCTGCTGCCCCTCGATGAGCTGGTGGTGCCCGTCGCAGTCCTCCTGATCTGCGGTCTCCTGGCGGTACTGCAAGCAAACCTCCTCCTCCTCGAGGGGGTCGTGGTCTTGGACGTCCATGGTGCTGCGTCCTGCTGGTGGGGGAAAAGCAGATCCAGCTGCACGACGGCGAACGGTCTGGCCGAACTCGAGGCTGTCCGGCTGCCCCTCGATGTGCTGGTGGTACCCATCGCTGTTCTCCTGGTCTGCGATCTCCTGGCGGTACTCCAAGTAGTCCTCCTCATCCTCGAAGGGGTCGTGATCTCGGATGTCCATGGTGTTGCGTCCTGCTGGTGGGGGAAGGGCACCCCTCTGCATCCCTTCTGTGCAGCTGTCTGCGCTGCTGTGGGTTGGTCCCACGTCGAGGTCTGGGACGCGTCCCGTGGCGGCGCACTCGGGGGACGGGAACCCCTGACCCATCTCAGAGCAGGGGCCAGCTGCCTTCCCATGGTCCGCTGCGCTCGCCTGCGTGGGGAATGGGTACCCCAAGGAGAGTGAGGAGGGGCCTACCTCTTTCTCTGGACCAGGCCGCCTCGCCCTCATCTCTTGGAAAGCTGCACCCGTCTCGGAGGTTCAGGACGCGTCCTTTGGCGGCGATGCTGGGCTGAGGCAGGGTCGCTCTGGGCTCTCTTGTGCTGGCCCCTCTGCGAGCTCCTGGACCTCTGCCTGAGGAGGGGGGACCTCCTCAAGTGCTGGCTGATTCGCGATGTCCTTGGTGCTACTGCCGCCGCCTCCTGCTGCGCCTCCACTGCCTGCACGCCGCTGCTGCAGCTCGGGGGGGCCCTCACCCCGCTCGGTGGGGGCGCGATCCCCCGAGCTTCCTCCCGGGCTCTTCGATGGGCTCTTGGCTGGTGCGGGAACCCCGTCTTCGTGGCCTACTTGGCTGCCAGACATGACGGGGCCAAGCTCCGACGCCGACGGGCCCTGTCCACCTCCTGAGTCCTCATCGGGAAGTGCCTGGGTCTTGCCCTGTCGACTTGCTGCTGTCTCCTGCGCTCGGGCATCATGGTGCGAGAGCTGCCGCGCCAAGGAGGGGATCTCCGCCCACCACGCGTGGATCTTCCATTCGACCCCTGCCCATGGCGTAGAGGTGACGGTGTCCTTGATGCTCGCGCTCTTGTAGCTCGGGGGCCTGCTGCGCCCGAGATGTCGTCCACGCTCTTCCTCTGGGATGCCGATGCTCTCGCACAGGCTGAGCTCGAGGGTGCTTGCGAAGCGGTCGTGCTGTTGCCCCAGGTCCAGCATGTCCCGCTCCATCATCTTGCCGACGACTGTGCGCTGCAAGTGCTGGGGCAACTCGTCGCAGGCGCGCGCGCTGACCCGCTCGGAGGTGGCCTGCCACAGCTCGGCAGGGATGACGTGCTGGACATTCTTGTCGTAGTGCAGCTGCGGCACTGGCTCCATGTCGTTCTCGTCCAGGTCGCATCCTGCCTCTGCCAACGCTTGCTGACGTCGGCGCATTGCCTCCTGGCCTCCGCGCGCCGCTCGTCTGCAAGCGGCTCTGGACTTCGGCATTCTCTCGACTGTGACTGGCGGCTTTATGGCTGCTGGCCTGCGAAGTACCCTTCCCTTGAGCATGAGAGGCCGCCCCTTCAACTTCAAGCGGATGCCGATGTGCGGCTTCCACGGCACGGTCCTGAGCAGCTCCAGCTGGTCGAAATGCGGCGCCAGGCCCTGCGATATCAGCGCGAAGTCGATGCACCTGGCTTCTCCTACTGCTGGGAAACATGTGGGGGCGCCGTCCTCCGCCGCAGCTACTTGAGCATTCAGCACCCTGGGCCAAATGCTGTTGTTGAACTCCGACGGCGTCATGTTGAAGTCCCCAAGCGCTGCCCATTGCCCTCCCCAGACGGCCATCTTCTCCCGCAGGTCGCAGGGGATGTCGACGTTCCTCTCTCCAAAGCCCGTCCCACACTCAAGGTGGACGAAAGCCACTGCGAAACTGACCTTGTGCAGGTTGGAGATCACCACCGTGGCGTCACTGCCGTCCTCGTGCAGGTAGTGCTCATCGAAACCAGCGATCCTGTCCTGGATGTCCAAGGGTCCTCGCGTGATGGCACACGTGCCTCCTCGAGTGCCTTCTCCTTCTCCTGGCCGTGCCTTGGTCCAGTAGCTGTGCATGCCATTCCTCCTGGGCGCCGCTCTTGCCTTGCTTATCTGCGCAGGCTGGCGGAGGTGGTGCTCCGCGATGCCAATGATGCCCCTGTCCTTGGTATTGTTGATCTCCATGAGGTAGCCCTGTGCCTGGGGGCCCCAGGTCGTGACGTTGAAGAAGTCGATGTGGCACGGGCGGCGAGCCTTCTTCACGCTCGCCTTGGGGCGGCTACCCTGCTGAGTGGTCACCTTGCCCTTCTGCGTCGACGACTGTCTCGGCGCGCCTAGCCTGCGAGACCTTCTCTCGCGCCTCCTGGATGTGGGCCTCCACTCTGGCTCGGCGTTCTTCTGCTTTGTCATGTTTTGCTGCGCCTGCTTCTGGTTGGGCAGCTGCTGCGGCGCCGGTGGGCGCAGCCGCGGCGGCTGTCCCTGCTGCCTCAGTGCATGTGGTGGCACCTCGCTGAGGGGCTGGGCTGGCGGCGCAGACACGCTTGCCTGGTGGGGCTTCTGCTGCTTCTGGGTCTTGCTCTCCGCTCTTTGACAGGCGCTTGGTGCGGGCCTGCTCGAGATGGCGCAGCTGCTCCTGGTGCCTGGCCGTCTCTTCCTCCAGTAGTCGCAGGTGCTTCGCCGTCTCCTCTTCGTGCTCCTTGACCGTCTGGGCCATGCGCTCGCCCTTGGCCTTTGCTGCTCGCCAGACCTCCTTGTCGGGCTCGGACCACTTGTGGAAGTCGTCCGGCTCATGCTCGAACTGCTCCAGGAGGGCTGCCAGAGTTGGCTTCTCGGCTGCAGATTCAGCCGGTGCCTCTTGCTTGCCGACTGTGGCCTTGAGCTTGTCGAACTCATCTTCGGCTGCAATGGAGGCTCCCATGGCTTCACGAAGCTTGCGTTCACTCTCAGCCAAGTACTGCTGGGCACTCTCAACTTGCTCCCCTGCCGATTGTACTTTCTTCTGGAGTTTGTCCAAGCGTCGAGCAGCTGCCTCCACTGCCTTGAATCCAACGACTGGTTGGTCTGCTGGTGGCTTGGCTGCGGCGAGCTCTGGCCAGAGGGCCTCGTAGTGCTGCCTGAGCGGGTCGTCCTTGCTGAGCTTGCTGTAAGCTGCTGCGGCGGCAGCCTTGAGGTCGACAGTCTTGTCGTGAGGTGGTGGCTGGCGTTGGCCTCCTTGTCCTTTCCCGCCTGCACCACCACCTGGCTGCCAACCATCTGCCCAGCTGATCCTGGGCGAGGTTCCTCCTTGGGGCCGTGCTGCCTGCCACCCACCATCTTCGTCACGGAAGACATGTCCGTCGGGGACGAGGCAGGCGAGATTCTTGCCGCAGATGCAGAGGTCGCCCCTGCTGGTGATATTCTTGCAGTAGCGCCATCTGCTGCACCCGTCACACACCACGTAGCTGCTGCGAGGAGGGCGACTGCCACTGCTGCTCCTCTTCCACGGGGGAACCCTCTGGCGATTCGGGGTCCCCGACCAGGCGCTGCCCGCCCCGCGTCCGCCGCCGCCATTCCCCATGGCTGCAGCGGTGCCGCGCGCGCGCCCGACGCCCGTCTGGGAACTGTCCTCGGTCCAGAGGTCTCCCTTCGGCCCGGAGGCTGGACAGCCCCCCAGGTCGTCATCTTGAGCCAAAATGGCTACGGGGAGAAGGAGGCGGAGGAGGAGGAGGAGGAGGAAGACGAGAAACGAGATGAGGTAGCCATGAGGGGAGGAGGGGGAGGATCTGGGAGGGAACAGGGGCGGGAGAGGCTGAAGGGCGAGGCGGGTCCCGCCCGCAGGGGCAGGCCTGGCCCTCCTCGCCGCCCTCCTCGCCGCCCTCCTCGGGTGCTCCTCCTCTTCGTCGGGCCGCCGCCTCTCCCCCCGCGCAGTCGCGTGCCCGTCGCCCGCCTTCGAACTTCTGCCGGCCTCCAGGGGCGCGGGGGCGCAGAGCCGAACGCGCCTCGCCGCGCTACCAAAGCATGCGGCCCGGCGAGACTCGAAGACGACAACACGCCAGACACGTAAGTTTCTGGCGCTCCGCGTGGGTTTCGCGGATCCGCGCTGGGCCCCTGCAGATCCAAGAAATCCGCGCGGAGCGCCAAAAGTTTCTGTATGTAGCGTTCTTGTTCAGCTTCTAGAGACATCACGACTGGAGCTCCAGAGACCATCTTCCTGCTGCGTTGTACGGGCGGGACCGACTTGTGGTGGTCCTGGGGCCCGAAAGACCAGGCGCCGACGCCCGGCATGACGGATGCGCAGCGCCCACAGCACAGGGTCGTCGTCCTCCTCCTCCTCGTCCTCCGTCTCGTCCGCCTCCTTCTGGTGGTCCTCCTCCCCGCCTCCTCCAGAAGCGCCCCGCCCGACGAGGCGATCTGGTGGCAGCAGCCGCGGCCCACTTCCGCGAGACAGCAGTCGCAGGCGCGAGCCGCGGCCTCAGTCCAGCCACGGCGGCCAGTACCCCGCGGTTCGGGGGAGCCGACGTGATCCGGCGAGGGGCGTCGCCTGGGCGTGGCGTAATACCCAAACCCCCTCGCGCCGTGGCAGAAGTCGTGAAGGGAGTTTTTGTTTGTACATATATATATATATAGATATATGCACACATGGGCACGGTCCCTGGGGGCCGTACCTGGCCCCGCTTAAACATATACGCACCTATACATATATAAATATATACATATATATAGATGCACCTGTACAATTTTCATATACAAATACACATACAAACCCAGTGACCATACGCATCTATACATATATGTATATATACATATATATATATGTATATATAAAAATATATAAATATGCACACCTATTCATATATATATATACGCACATAAATGTATACATATATACATATATATATATATATATACATATACGGCTTTGGGGGCTGTTCTCGTGCCGCGGGGCCGAAGCAACGACTTGGGATGACAAGTTTATCATCCGGGGGAACGAGTCCAGGCCGCGTGGGCCCGCGTCATGAGACAATCTCGAGGTGGGGACCACTCGTGCCGACGTTGGGACCCACTGGTGCCCACGTCATGAAACAATCTCGACGTCGGGAAGTGGGTCCAGACCGCTGGTGCCCACGTGGGGACCCATAGCCTCTAGCGTAGTGACAAACAGCATGTAGGCCGGCAGCGAGGGCGGGCGCCAGCGCGTTCGGAAAGCCCCCCTCCCTGGCGCGCGGAGCGCTCCAGGGGCGGCGCCGGAGGCGCCGCTGGGGGGCCCCAACGCCGATCCGGGAAATCTGCGCGGACCTCCGAGTTGTCGTGCTTATGGTTTTGTTTGTTCCCCTAATGTTGGATCGTCTTGCGAAGAATGCGCGCGCGGAGCCCGAAACTGCACGGGGAGCGGACGGACGAGCGATGGCACACGTGCTGCCTGTGCTGGGCCAGGACCGTCGGCGGTCGTCGTCGAGAAGCCGTAGCGCCGTGGGGCGAAACTCGGCGACCTGTGTCCTCCTCCTCCTCCTCCTCCTCCCCTCCTCCTCCTCCTCCTCCTCCTCCTCCTCCTCCTCCTCCTCCTCCTCCTCCTCCTCCTCCTCCTCCCTCCTCCCCCTCCCTCCTCCCTCCTCCCTCCTCCTCCTCCCTCCCCCTCCCTCCTCCTCCCTCCTCCCTCCTCCTCCCTCCCTCCTCCCCCTCCCTCCTCCCTCCCTCCTCCTCCCTCCCTCCCTCCTCCCTCCCTCCTTCTCCCTAGCCGCCGTCGGCCTCCGGGGGCCCTCGCCGGGCCACGGCCGCGGCCGTCCAACAGAGCGACGCGGGACGGGAGAAAATCCAGCCCTGGGGGGTGGGGCGAGGCCTCCTCCTCCTCCTTCTCCCTCCTCCTCCTCTTCTTCCTCCTCCTCCTCCTCCTCCTCCTCCTCCTCCTCCCTCCTCCTCCTCCTCCTTCCTAGCCGGTCCTGGGGGGTGGGGCGAGGCCTCTGGCCCTGGGGTCGGGGGCAAACGATAAGGGGGGGGGGGAGAGACGGGCACACGGGAGGGGACGCATCGACCCCCAATCGCCTTCGATCGCCGACAGGGGCCCGACAGCCCCCGCCTGCCCAGGAAGGTGCGGACTCACCCTCGGGGGCCCCTCGCCGACCCATCGGCGACGCATCGCCGATCCCAGGGCGGTGCCCCCCCCCCCCCTCGTGCTGGTCCCCCCCCCTATCCTTGCCCCTCCCTGGGGGCGGGGGCGAGACCTCCTGGGGGTCACGTTTTTGTATATATATATATATACATATACATATACATATATATATATATATATTAACATCTATATATTCAAAGCATCGCGAGGTCGCCCGAGCGTCGGCGGCCGTGCCCACCGCCCAGGGGCCGCCGCGGTTCGCGGGAGCAGGGGCCGAGTTTTCGGCTCAGAGCGTACCCCGGGGCGTGCGCGCGGGTCGCTGGAGGCATAGGTGTTGGTCGGAGGTTTTGATCGAACTCCTTCTCGTCCTCCTCCTCCCCTTCCTCCTCCCCCTCCTCCTCCACCTCCTCCTCCTCCTCCTCCTCCTCGCGGGTCGTTGGAAGTATATGTGTGTTCGGGGGCCCCCAAACGGGGTGGTGACCACACCGTGCGGTGAGTCGGTGGGGATTCGGGGTCACCGCACGGTTTTGGGACTCGGGTCGTGCTCCGAGGACGTCTCGGGCGACGGGGGCCTCCGAGGTCCCAAGACCGTGCAGTGACGGACCGTGCGGTGGGGTCGTGGGGGAGTTCGAGGTCACCGCACGGTCTGTCACCGCACCGTTTTGGGACTCCCAAGTATAGGTGTTGGTCGGAGGTTTTGATCGACCTCCTGCCCTGACACGTCGATTAGCGAATTAGCCGGTCCCGGTGCGCGAGAGGGTGTCGCGGCCGTCGTTTGCGCGGGTCCAGGTCCGTCGGTTTCGGTCTTGGGCCGTTTTCATGAAGGTGGTTTACTAAAGGGAGGCTCGTCCACCGCCGAATGTGTGGACTCCCAGATCCAAGCCTACTTTAAGCGCCTCCCGACTTCAAGCATCGAAATGCTACTGCATGTTTTTACCTACTTCTTCCGACTGGCGTGTAGCAGTCTCGGCAGGCTTCTCCAACAACGGCGGCCGTGCCCGCGGCTGGGGAGCCACCGCTCTTCCCGCTGTGAAACACGTCAGGACGGACTAGTTCGGCTTGTCTCGGGCCCCCTGTGCGCCCTCACCACTCCGTGGGATCGTCAGGAAGCGACTCGGGCTGAAAGACCGGTCCCAGGGGAAGGGTCCGGACTTCTGGTGGTCATTTGTGAGGCACGTCTTGGAAAAATCGCGACGTCGGAGATCTAGGAGAAGTGAGCTTTCTCGGGAATGGCCTTTGGTGCGGGACCATTGGGCCCCCTCTGACGGATGAGCGCGGCGCGATAGCAGCGTTTTGCGCGCTTGAGTATGGTTTTGTCCCCCCCCCCCCCCCCGCGTCACCAGTAGCGCTCCGCACCAACAGGGCCTAGGTTCGCAGGCAACTTCTCGCGCTCAAGTCCCGAGCCGAGTTTCCCTCCAGAAAACCAGGTCACCCAGAAAACAGGGGGAACTGGGGACGGCGATGCCTCCCCGATTTACCGTTGATGCGGCGCGATCCTTTGCACTTGCTCTTGCCCCATTTGCGCGCTCTCCAGGTGATTCTGCACACCAAGGGGGGGCTTGCCGTCCTGTCCGTGAGATCTCGTGGTCTGCTGGGGCGTGTTAGGATGCAACTCCGTGGTTCAAAACCAGCCTTCGCAGGCGGCATCCCGTCTTAGCCAGCTTGCTGCTGCTGAATTCCAGGTCTGAGCCGGCTTGATCCGGCGGCGTAATGGCCCCGCGGTCGGGCTCAGTACATGCTACTCGTTCTCAGGAATCAAGCAGTGGCGAAGCGTCCCGGCTCGCCTATAGCCCTACCAAACAATGTTCCAAGAACCTTTTTTGTGATTTCCACGAAATGTTCTTAGAACATTTCTGACTTGGACTGTCTTGTTTTATCACATCGGGTCAATGTTTTAAGAACATCGTTTTTGTTCTCAGAACATTTTTGGAATCTAAGAACATTTCGTACTATAGGAATGCCGGGACGGTCGGTCCCTGCTCAACAGGAAAGCCTCCCAGCCTCGGGTCCTGCGCGGGGTCGGTCGACGCCCCCGGATCGCATCTGCTAAGGAGGCCGCGGAGGCTGCCGTGTCAACGCCCTGCGGAGGCCCAGGCCGTGGTCGTGGGCGAGGGAGGGCGAGGGAGGAAGAGGAGGAGGAGAAGATCAGGAGGGAAAGAAACACACAGACACAATTAGTCGTGGACTCCCAGGAAAATAGAGGTAAATATGGGAAGTGGGGGGAAGACGAAAGCCCAGAAAATATAGGGAAATATATGGGGAATCCTTTTATTTGTGTCTATTGATTTGTGTGTCCCTGGGCCCCTCCAAGAAGGAAGTGTGAGGTGTTGAGGTTGGGGGTGTTGTGAAACTTTGCCTTTGTGCGCTCCTCTATAACTCTGTGGGCTTCTCCACTTGTCCGCCTTCCTCTGCCCTTTTTGTTCTTGTGGTGCACGCACTGCGTGCATAATCTTTGTGTCTGTGGTCACGCATGTGTTTTCCTTGTTTCTGGTACGTGCGTTCAGTGGCAACGGCCATCCAGCCAGTGTCGGTCTAATGTACAAGAGGAGGGAAGGAAGGTGGAGGAGGAGGAGGAGAAGGAGGAGGTGTAATCTCCCTTGTGTGTTGTACGCTTCACAGCCTCAACTCATGATCGCCAAGGAAGTCTACAGTGGGAGTTCCAGCATGAACAGGATTCGACCCCATCCGTGTAATTCCTGGAAGTGTTTAAGACGAGCGTGCGCGGTGTTCAGAGAAGAACAATAATCACATTGTCGGTCTGTTTCACTGTTGATCGCTTGTGCGACGAATGTGAGCTGCGTTGAGACGAGGGCCACATTCATTATGAAAACCATAACCCCCATCCGTGTCATTGTGGAGCAGTTCGAGCTGCAGTGTCATGCGCGGTAGGGAAGTCTCAGGTGAAACGTTCTGCCCGCTCTACTGTAAACGCTGGTCGTAAGGATGAGTTATGTACCAAGGTTACCCTTGTATCCTTCCCCTTCGGCCCATCCTTGGCCACTTTCGCTGGCAGCGCCCTGCTCGAACAGTGTCGGCGTGGCCTTCCAAGGCCCTTGCATCCTTCTCGCGCATCCTTAGTATACGCGTTGGCGGGATCTACACATCTGGTAGTTCAACGAGGAGTAGTCGCTTGAGAGGAACATGTGCCGCTAATCCGAGAGGTGGAGGATGAGGAAACGTGTGAGGCAAAGGGTTATCCCATTAAGCAGACTCCCGCGGCAAATCTATTAGCGGAGCAATGCCATCTCTCCCGGATGCAGGCGAGAGTCTGTATGTCGGCACCTGGCGATGTGTCGGAGAGCGACCGTGGACGTCCAAAGCATCATCCCAGTAGGGGAGTGTTAGGAACCCACAGGAGCCGATGCGCCTGACAACGGCAGTGAGACGTGAGATGCATTACACCGCCTTTGGAATTGTAGGAAGCCCGCGGTCATGTATCTTTTCTTCGGCGTAGCCCAAGTTCGTTTGTTTCGGGCGTAACCGGATATATGTTTCGCGAGGTGGCATGACTGACTGACCGACTGACTAGCTGGTCGCACCTGTCAGCAAGCGGTGTTGCCATTGCACCCTGTTGGCAATGTATGGGGCATGATGGGATCTCCAGTGGCCGTCGGGGTAGGACAGGGACGCGGAGGAGCAGGAGGAGAAAGAGCCGAGAGATGGTGAGGTTGAGTCGGGCCTGTCCCTCTACAGGGGGAACATTCAAAAATAGTTGAAAAATAGTCTGGGGACTATGCTTTTGGTATTTTGGGGCATCCTTTGAGCATTTTTGGCGTATTTTTTAAAGGTTCGTCCAAAATCCCCCTGTAGGGGAAAAGGCCCGACATACTGGTGAGGGTGTCTGCACAAGGAGGCGTGGCACGAGCAGAGCAGCACGCACCGCGGACGACGACGGCGACGGGAGGCGTGGGGAGGGGAAGGCAGCTTCTGCACGTCGGCCACGGCACGACGACGCACGCGTGCACGAACGCACACGGCTTCGAGATAGCGCTTTGCGTGAGCACTCGCAGCACGAGGTGCGCTTCGCAAGCTGAGCAGCGTATAACCAGGTGCGTTGCTTTGCGCGTAGGTACTTTTGGGGATGACAGGGGGGCATATAGAGATCAGGATGAAGGGGCAGGTGGAGGAGGGTCGCGACGCGGATTAAATCCGTGTAGGGGGGGAAGGAGGGGCTCCACGATGAAGGGTACAGGCAGAAACAGCGACCGGCGTGGAGAGGGACCCCCCAACCTCACGCAGACGCGCATCGCGCAGGACGCGGCCATCTCTTCCTTTTCTGCAGGTGAGGCAGGCGGCCGAGGCATGCTGCCTGCTCTGTGGGGCGCGGAGCGCGCTCCGGGGCGTGCCGAAGTGGGCGGGGGTCGCCCTGCGGGCTCCACCACTCGGGGCCTCTCGGCGGGGCTCCCCCGTGGGGCACGGCACGCGCCGAGGGGGGCGCGGCGCGTGGGCGCACGCCCTGGGGACCCGCAGGTGAAGCCCCCTGTGGGGCCACGGAGCCGCGCGAGGGGTGCGCCGAGAGTGGCGGGGGGGGCTTCCCGTGGACGCACCCCGTGGGGCCCGCGGTGGAGCTCCCCACGGGGGCCACGAGACGAGCGAGGGGCGTGCCGGGCCGAGGTGGGCCTTTGGTGGAGCCCCCTTCTTCTGGGGCCACGAGGTGTGGGAGGGGTGTGCCGAGATGGCGGGGGGTGGGGGTGGGACCGCACGTGGACGTAGTCACCCGGGCATTCGGTGGAGCTCCCTGTGTGGCCACGGAGCGTGTGAGGGGCGTGCCGAAGTGGGCGGGGGCGGCCGCATGTGGCCTTGCCTAGCAGGGTCGCAGGCGAACCTTCTGGTGTGACACGATACGTCTGAGGGGTGTGCCGAAATTGGGCGGGGGGGGCGTTCGTTGAGCCCCTATGGGGCCAAGAAACGTGTGATGGGGTGTGCTAGATGTTTGTTTGCCTACAGGGGCCGTCGGTGGAGCTTCTTGTGTGGCCACGGGACCTGGAGGGACCTGGTTCGGGAAGTCTAACACGGCGTTTGACGCAACCCACAGCAGTTGCGAGCAGCGCGGGAAATGTCCCGTGAGGGTGTGCCAAAATGGACGAGGAGATTGCATGCGATACCCTACCGCTGAAGCATTCCGTATTTTGCGCCATGTGAGTCCTACAGCCTATTTTATATCGTGGGATTTTGATACGGGTACGCTGGAGTCCCCCGACGGATGAGTGAGCCGCGGCAGCAGCGGCTTGCGCGCTTTAGTTCTGTTTGCCCCCCCAGCGCCGCCAATAGCGCCGCGCACCAACGGGCACTCGTTCCCAGGGTCGCAGGCGATTTCTCGCGCCCAAGCCCCGAGTTCCGCTCCCGAAAATAAGTCGCCTAGAAACACGGGAAAACTCTGGCTGCCGATGCCCCCCCCGATGCATCGGCGATGTGGCGGCGCGAATTTGTGGTCCTGAACATCAAGGGGGGGCTTGCCGTCCTGTCCGTGAGATCTCACGGTCTGGTGGGAGGCCTATCTCAACATCGGCTCATGTGCGCCATGTGCGTCTCACGATATGAAGGCCATGCATCCATGAAGGACGCGTGGGCAGAGAACGCGCTTAAAGAGTTGCCAGAACCGCGTCCAGCGCGCCAAGCCAGGGGACGGGGAGAGGGAGGAGGGGAGAGGGTGGACACAAAATGCTTCATGCGCTCGCATGATCCAGCTTGTGCACGGATTGTGCCCACAGTTGTCCCGGTCTCCCTTTGGGTCCCTCTGTTTCGGATGCATTTGTTGGGAGGTCAAATTCTGATTTGTCCATGGTCCGCAATCCATCCGGCTAACTCCCGCTTAACGCGGCTTGATCTGCGGCCCACTCCGGCGTAACAGCCCCCCCGTGGGGCTGAACCTTCCCTCGTCCTTCCGACGCAGACCTCCCACTAGTTGCTTCCCAACCCTGTGCGTCCTAGACGGCCCGTTCCTATCTCGGGGGGCCTGTCTGCCCGCAGGACTGGTGCCCAGTGGTCTCTGCCCTGACCGGGCAGCCAGGAGGCGTTTTTTTTCAGCCCTCATTTGGGTCACCGCCCATTTGTTACCGCCCGGCCGGCTAAAGAGGGCATCTGATTGCGGGCCGCTCCCGAGGTCTCGATCAGGGACCCCGTGCGTGGTCGAGGGTCGCCGTTGCCAGAAAAGCCCGTTCGTTTCTGACTCAGCGTTTTCGTTTGGTCATGGCTGCACTCTGGGTGGGATATAGTATATAGATCGAGGGGTGGGCGACTAACCTTCCGACGGAGCTTGCCCATCCCCCCCCCTCACTCCCTCCTCCAACTCCTGTTCCTCCTTCTCCTCCTCCTCCCCCTCCTCTTCATCCTCCTCCTCCTCCTCCTCCTCCTCCTCCTCCTCCTCCTCCAACCCCCCCTTCACCCGTTCCGACAGCACGTGCCCCATCCAGAGTAGTCGTGTTGGCTCAAGATGCAGCCCCGTCCACGCGGCTCTTCTCCGCGGCCTTCTTACGCGCTGTTCTGCCAGCATGATGTCTGCAGCACGGGCGTTAGATCAGTCCTCCTTGGACGCGTCGGCACCAGCAGCCAGGGGTCGACCAACATTGTGTTCTGGAAATCTCGTGGATGATTGTCTTGTCGCTGGTATTCGTTAGGTTTTCAGTCCAGGGTCCAGGGCCCACCATCGGCCAATCACGACCTCGGATTTGCGCTCAAGCCTTGTTTTGGGCCATCGGCCAGATTTCTTTGCTTCACAGCGCTTCAAAACGACAACAAAACGAAAACGCAAAATGCGGTTTTGGTCGACCCCCTGCCAGCAGCTTCGAGCGGTGAGGAGGCGCGCACCTGTGGCACAGTGAAGTCCTTCCGGGGCGAGTTCGGGTTCGTCTCGGTGGATGGGCTGCAGGGCGACGTGATGGTGCACGTCCGGGATAATCCGGGTCTCGGGCCTCTTCCAGTGGCGGGCGAGGTCCTGGAGTTCGACGTGCGGGACCAAGGCGGCAAGTTGAGGGGCTTCAACGTCACCCGCTACGGGGAGCCCCCGGTGGGCCCAGCACAGGTTGCCACCGCCATTGCAAATGACGTGGCGCCTCCGGAGGCAGCGGCCGCTCCGGAGGGCTTTTTCGAGGGCACGTTGGCCAGCTTCAGAGACGGCTGGGGCCTGATCGAGTCGCCGTCGATGGAGGGGAAGCTGTTCTGCGGAGCATTGGACAACCCAGCTCTGTCTCAGATCTCGCCAGGGGATGCTGTGACGTTTCAGCTCGGGACGAATCCCAAGGACGGCCGGGACAAGGCCGTGAATGTGACTGCCAAGGTCTGCGAGCGCGAGCAGGTGGAATGCATCGGCAGACGGGTCAAAGGCAGGGTCAAAAGCGTCCGCGGAGATTGGGGCTTTGCGTCTTCTACGGCCTTCAGTGGAGACATCATGGTGGGCCAGAAGAACCTCCGCGCCGCCGGCATCACCATCGCGCCGAACATGATGCTGGAGTTCGAGGTCGCCGCCAACACGAATGGCCGCTGCGAGGCCACGAACATCCGCGTCCTCGGTGGAGGGGCGATGGCGAAGGGTGGGCCGGCCGCAGGCTGGGGCCCGATGTGGACAGGTGGGCGGCCTGCAATGACGACGCAGAGCGCAGGTTGGCACGCCACGCCGAGCCACGGCGCCGCGGGGGGCAGGGACCGCTCGCGGACTCCGGTGCCGCAAGGGCCGCAGGGGCCGCAGGGGCCGCAGGGGCCACGGCGGCATGGCAGCGTGAAGAACTTCCGGGACGGCTGGGGCTTCCTCCTCTGCAGCCAGGTGCCCGGCGACATCTATCTCGAAGAACCGAAAGCGGCATAAGCGAAATGTCCGGCGGTCCGCACCGATGTGTTGGATCGGCGCTGGACCCCCCTCCATGGCGCGCCGAGCGCACCAGGGGATGGCGCCGCCAGGCTGCTCCAGCGCCGCTCCGAGAAGTCCGCGCGGGGCTCCCAGACTGTACGCTTTCAGTGGGGGCGCGTGCCAAGAAACCAGTTGGATTTTGCCAGGGTGCCCTGGGTTTCTTGGACTTCGATGGATCCCCAATAAGATCTGGATGATACTCGATCGACAAACTTGGATTTTCATTGAGCAAATCGCGGATTTCAGGGTTGGGTTTTTTGCGGAGGTTTTTTGTGACCGAGCCCCCACTGTATGCCACGTTCTGTTCTTCCTGCGATTGCAACATGAAGGACTCGCCGCAGTTCTCGGGGCCGCCGCTGCAGCCCGGCGAGGCCGTGGAGTTCAGCCTCGTGCAGCGCGGCGGTGCGCAGGCCGGCCGGAACAACGGCGCGCAGGCGGTGCACGTGCTGCGCGCGGGGGGCCCCGGGGCCTGGCCGCCGCGGCAGGTGCCGCCGGCGGTGCCGACGTGGGCACAGGTCCCGGGGCCCAGGCAGGCACGCGCGCAAGCGCCGGTGCAGGCGCACGCGCCAGCGTCGGGCACGCGCTTTGGGACGCTCAGCGTGTTCAAGGACGGCTGGGGCTTTATGTCTGGGCCTGGCCTCGAGCAAGACGTCTTCTTCGGCCTGAAGGACAACCCCCACGTCCTCTCGGCCAACGTGGGCGACTCTTTCACTTTCGAGATCGCGATGGGTCCGAAGGGCCGGCCAAAGGCCGTGAATGTTCAGGAGAGCCTTCTGGGCCGCCAGGTTGCTGGATCGATCAAGACGATCAAGGATGGTTGGGGATTTGCCACGGTCGACGGTGTTCAAGACAGCGTGCTCCTTGGAAAGAAGAACTTGGCTGCTTCCGGCATCGAATTGAATTCGATGCAAGTGGGGGACGCCGTCGTGTTCGAGATGGCAATGGGGCCCAAGGGTTACGAGGCGACCAACATCCAATGTGCCGCTTGATTTGCTTGTCTGTATGGAGGGAGGGAGCGTTCGCCATATATAATGCACATGCCAGAGGGGTGTTCTCCGCAATTAGTGCGGAACTGTGGATTGATCGTTCGATGGAGTCGCCGACATGCACGACAGAGCCAAGCAGGGAGTGTCTTCAGTCTGCGTTGTCTGTCTAGCTGTCGCTGTGCCCTGTTCGTGCCGCCACATCCCATTCTCTGTCCGTCGGTTGCCGACTTGGCGTCGCTATTCCAGGTGGAAGGTGTGCAGAGAGGAGGAGGAGGAGGAGGAGGAGGAGGAGGAGGAGGCAGCAGGCAGGAGTGAGGAGGTCAGGGAGGAGGAGGAGGAGGGAGGAGGCGAAGGAGGAGGAGGAGGTGGGAAAGGAGGAGAAGGATGAGGAAAAGGAGCGGGAGAAGGAGGAGAGTCAGGAGGAGGAGCATTAAGAGGTGGTGAAGGAGGGGGTGGGAGGAGGAGGGAGGAGGAGAAGGATGATTAGGGAAAGGAGTAGGGAGGAGGAGGAGGAGGAGGAGGAGGAGGAGGAGGAGGAGGAGGAGGAGGATAAGGAGAAGGAGCAGCAGGAGCAGGAGGAGGAGGAGGAGGAGAATGGAGGAGGGAAAAGAAGGGTAATGAGGAAGAGGAGTGAGGAAGAGGAGGAGGAGGAGGAGGAGCAGCAGCTGCAGGAGAAGGAAGAGGATGAGGAGGAGGTGGTGGCGAAGGTCTGCCCGTCGTCTCGTCTCTGGCCGGGTCAGGGCGACGGGCGCACTCTGGCAGCCTGAACGGGGTCGCTTCTTCGGACTCGACTGCTTGGCATCGCTCGGACGTATGCACTCGTCTCGGCGTGGCCGGCGCCAGCAAAGCTGTAGCATCTTTCAGAGGAGCAAGAGGTCATGGTAGTGATTCGTTCCAAGAGTTGCAAGGTTTCCAGGAGTTCCCAGATTTGCGACTGTTCCGCACTGGCTGCAAGAACACGGGCAGCTAGATACTCTCGGAAATCTTTGGAACGTATCCTCCTGAGCCCATGTTATCATGACGTCATTCTCACCCTGATCCTGGAGCATCTCGGAGCATCGCGAAAAAACAACGGCGCACCGAACAAAAGGCTGCACGGGGACTGGACGTCCGAGCGATGGCAAGATCGGGCAGCAGGCTCCCGGGCGATCGGGCGAGGCGAAGTTTAGGGTCGGGCGGCGCGGCCCGCGGCGCAGGGGTAGCCCGCACGCACCTCGGTGGGGTTCTCGCGCCCCCGGGGCCGGCTCGCTTCCTGGTGCCGTCGGGCGCCGCTCGAATGGAGGGGGGCGATGCAGCGGGGGCGCGCATCGAGAGACCACATATGCTTTTCGTCAGGGCACCCCGGGCTTCTTCGATCCGTGCGCGACGCGGTGACTCCCCGCAGCCGTGGAAGAAGCTGCTGCGCTCAGGGTGCTCTGGGCCTCCCCTCTGGGTCTCGGCATCGCTCGGACGTGTGCATTTTTTCTCGGCGAGGACCATCGAGGAGCATCCTTGATCATTTGGCGAAAAACCACGCACGAAACCGCAAAAGGCACACGGAATGGACGTCCGAGCGATGGCGAGTGGGAGCGCCTCGCGCGCGGGTTTTCGGGGTGGGGTTTCCTGCGAGGGCTTCCTGCGGCGGCCGCACCCGCGCGGTAATCGGGGGGCGGGTGGGCGAAGAAGACCGGGGGGGGCCCTGGGGGGCCCTGTAGGGCCCTGGGGCGTCGCTCAAGTGGAGGGGGGCGATACTCGGGGGGGGGGGGGGCGAAGAAGCGTCGACCAGGGGGGCCCCCAGGGGGGGCCCTTGAGGGTCCTCGAGGTGCACAAAGGATGTGCACCGGCAGCGCTCCGCTCTGGCAGCAGCTCCCTCGAGACAGGCTCGTGAAGAGCGCACGACGCCCGAGGCACAGTGCGGCGCCAGTCTGAGGCTTTAAGCAGTCTGGATGGGTCTGTAGGTTTGGGCCTCCTCCTCCTCCTTCTCCTCCTTCTCCTCCTCCTCTTCCACCTCCTCCTCCTCCTCCTCCTCCTCCTCCTCCTCCTCCTCCTCCTCGTTCTCCTCCTCCTGCCCCCTCCTCCTCCTCCTCCTCCTCCTCCTCCTCCTCCTCCTCCTGCACTCTGGAAGGTCAGGGCCTTGGTCGCCCCCCATGGCGCAACGCCCGTTGTGCTCGAGGGGGCTCCCGCCCGCCCTCGTCGGCGCCGCGGGGCGGCGAGCTCCGGGGGGGGGGGTGCGAGGGGTCGAGGAGGAGGGAGGGATGGGGAGACGGAGGGCGCCCTCGAGGGCGCGAAGTTATTCTCGCTTCGCGTTTCGCGGTTTGGCTCCGATTCCTCCTCATCCTCCTCTTCTCCCCTTGGAGGCGGCGCGAGAGCGCGAAGTTATTCGCACTTCGCGCTTCGCGCAGCGCGAAGCGCGAAGTTGGGAGCCCTTGGAGACGGAGGAGGGAGGGAGGGAGAGGGGGGAGGGGAAGATTAATGGAAGCGGTGGGGAGGGGGAGGAGGAGGAGGAGGAGGAGGAGCAGGAGCAGGAGCAGGAGCAGGAGCAGGAGCAGGAGCACGAGGAGCAGGAGCAGCAGGATAAGGAGCAGGAGCAGGAGCAAAGAGGGAAGAGGGAAGAGGGAAGAGGGAGGCTGTGGTGGTGGAGCTCCCCTGCTGCCAACATCAGATGGTCGTGGTCGAAGATCTGGAGTTGCCCACATGGCTGACGGCCTCGGCGCCCCACCACTGGGGGGCGCCAGCGACCGTGCCCGTGGGCAACCGTCGGTGCACGACCCCATCGCCACAAGGCACGACCATAAAACGATGACATTCAGACGCTGCAGCTGACAGGACTCCTCTTGCGAAGACTTGCAGCGATCGTGTGCCAGAATGAAAGAGCGAGCTCCCTCCAGGACCGCCCGCAGGTGGAAGAGTAGGACCCCAGCAGAGGAGAGAGCAGCCACTTCGCAGAGACCTGCAACGCACAGTCAGGGGCGTTAAAAACGTCCCTACCCTGGTTTACGAGGAGCTGTGCGCCGAACCTCCTGTGGGCTGAGGGGGTAAGCAGTCTTCGGGACGGCCCCGGGGCCCGGCGCTGGGACCCCCAAGGGCCGAACACGGTGGGAGGTCTGGGCCCCTCGCGCAGAGGTAGCTTCACAAGCGTTTTTGTGTACAGCCCCTCTCGGGGCGTGACCCGTCCAACTGAGGGGCTCGCTCCCTCCGCCAGCGCAGACGACCCCTTGCCTCGCCGCCGACGCAAAACAAATGTGTACAGCCAGTAGGCTGACCACCGTCTGTCGTGTGTCATCGCGTTGGAGGTCTGGGTCTCTTTGCAGCTGCGTACCTCCTCAGCCACCTCCCTTCTCCTCGGCGTTTCCCTCCTCGTCCCTCCTCCCTCGTCGTCGACGTCGTCGTCGCCTTCCTCCTCCTGCTCATCCTCCTCCTCCTCCTCTTCTCCTCCTCCTCCTCCTCCTTCTCCTCTTCCTAAGTCAACCTACTGAGAGAGCAGCGACGGATCGACTGGCATGGCGTGAGTGTGGCTAAACAGTGTTTTAGCGAGTTCGTGGACCGTTTCCGTTTTGATTTCGTTCCGCGGCAGAGGCAGAAAGAAGACAGAACGAAGGAAAACGAACACATAGTAAATATGAGCAACACTGCTCAGCTCGAGCCCTGCATCATTTGATATCGCCCGGACGTGTGCAATATTTTCTCGGTGGGGGCCCTCGAGGAGCATCCTGGATCGTCTTGCGGAACATGCGTGCACGACGCCGAAGCATGCACGGAGGATGGACCCCCGAGCGATGGCAAGATTTGAGTGTGGTTCGAAGCAAGCAATTGCATAAACATGATTTTTTGGCGCTCCGTGCGGATCTCTCGTCTCCGCGCCTGAGCCTCCCCGGCGGCGCCTCTGGCGCCGCCCCTGGCGCGCCCCGCGCACTAGGGGGGAGTGAGGCCCAGCGCAGATAGGAGAAATCCGCGCGGAGCGCCAACAGTTAATGTTTATGCCGCTTTCTTCATTGAATGTTTATGGTACTTATGCTGTTTTCAGACGTTCTTTTTATGGTTATTTTTGGTATATCTGTTTATGTTTAGTGGTGCTTCCTCTCGTCACCACGTTGGAGGCCAGGGCCTCCAACGCGCACGCCCCCGCGGGCGCCCCCGCCAGGCAGAGCCGGCTCGCACCCCGTGCTCGCCCGCGGCCTCGGATGCCTCGCGCAGGCCCTCTCGGCCCGGGCTGGGCGCCGCGCGGCCAGGGCCCGCACGGGAGGGCATGCTGGCGGGGAGTGCCGAGCAGCGGCGAAGCGCCCCAGCTTGAATGAAGTCGGGCATGTCCCTCTACAGGAGGAGATGTTTGACTATTTCCCAACCACCCTGTGGTGTTGAGTCCTCGTTTTGAGGAGACGGTCCCCGCGTTCCTCTCCTCTTCTCCTCCTCTTCCCAATCCTCCTCCCTCTTCCGTGCGCTTCACCCTCCCAGCACAGCGCGTCGTGGCCCCATAGGGAGCTACACCGAAGCCCCAAGTGGCACTGCCCGCATGCGTCCGCGACCACCCAGCACAGCCCTTGCTCCCCGCGTTTCACCCACCCAGTACAGCGTTTCGTGGCCACATAAAGGGGGCTCCACCGAAGGTCCCAGTTGCACCGCCCGCATGCGTCCGCCACCACCCATCACAGCCCTTGCTCCCTGCGTTTCACCCACCCAAAACAGCGCTTCGCGGCCCCATAGGGAGCTCCACCGAAGGTCCCAGTGGCACCGCCCGCATGCGTCCGTCACTACCCAGCACAGCCCTTGCTCCTTGCGTTTCACCCACCCAAGACAGCGTTTGGTCCCATAGGGAGCTCCACCGCAGGTCCCAGCGGCACCGCCCGCATGCGTCCGCCACCACCCAGTACAGCCATTGCCCCCTTGTTTTCACCCACCCAGTACAGCGCTTCGTGGCCCCATAAGGGTGCTCCACCGCAGGTCCCAGTGGCACCGCCCGCATGCGTCCGCCACCACCCAGCACAGCCTTTGTTCCCTGCGTTTCACCCACCCAGTACAGCGCTTCGTGGCCCCATAGGGGGGTCCACCGAAGGTCCCAGTGGCACCGCTAGCATGCGTCCGCCACCACCCAGCACAGCCCTTGCTCTCTGCGTTTCGCCCACCCAGTACAGCGTTTCGTGGCCCCATAGGGAGCTGCACCGAAGGTCCCAGTGGCACCGCCCGCATGCGCCCGCCACCACCCAACACGGCCCTTGCTCCCTGCGTATTGCCCACCCAGTACAGCGTTTCGTGGCCCCATAGGGGGCGGCATCGAAAAAGATATTCACAATTGCGGTACTCACAACTGCATATGGTTGGGTCTTTCGCCAGGCTAAGTTTAATAATGTTTTGGGCATGCCCTGAGTATTCTTATTTTTCGTCCAAAGTCGGCCTGTAGGAGGACATGCTCGACCTAAGGTTTGCCCGCATACCACCAAAACGAGTGTTCCAAGAACCTTTTTGTGGTCTGCACGAATTGTGATCAGAGCGTTTCTGGCCGAAGACGTCCTGTTTTCATGCGCCGTGCCTGTGTTCTGAGAGCATTGTTTCTGTTCTTGGAACTTTTGGGGTTCTAAGAACATGTCGTGGTAGGCCCATGGGAATGCCGGGACAGTCGGTTCCTGCTCAAGGGAGGAGGAGTGAGACAAGCACAAGTAAGCGCTGATTTTGGTGGGAAATTGTGGGGATGGACGAGAAGAGACACATCCAGGACATATTGGGAGCACGGGAAGTCGTCGAATTTGCGTGTCGACTCGTTTGTGTCTCCCTTGGGCCCCCTTTTGCGCAGGGAACCCTACGGAGCCGACCGCCCTCTCCGCTACCTCCGCGGACCTGGGCTTCGGAGCTACTTCGCGTGGCCTTGGCTGTCCTGGGTCAGCGCATCTCTAGAAGGAGGGCGGCGGCGGCGACGGCGACGGCGACAACGGCGACAACGGCGACGGCGACGGCGACGACAACGACGACGGCGGCGACGGCGGCGACGATGACGTCGGCGGCGACGGCGACGACGACGACGACGGCGGCGACGGCGGCGACGATGACGTCGGCGGCGACGGCGACGATCGTGGCGACGGTGGCGACGACCACGACGACGACGTCCAGGGGAGGATCGAGGATGTGTTCTTTCCCGCCCGACACGCTGGGGCTGCCAGATTTGAGACGAAAGGTTTCCGACCTGTCTCGCCCGCCGCGCATGCCGCGGCCGCCAGGCCCCAAGAGAGTCCGGGTGGTCCCTGGCTGGTCTCGCCTCGCCCGCCCAGAAGAATTTCCGCGGCCAGCAGGCCCCAAGAGTCCAGGCAATTGCTAAAGGATCTTCGTTTTGGTCCCCCCCCCCTGTTTTCCCTCGGCGGTGCATAGGACTGGTCCTGAAACCTCCTCCTCCTGCTCCTCCTCCTCCTCCTCCTCCTCCTCCCTTCTCCTCCTCCTCCCTCCTCCTTCTCCTCCCTCCTCCTTCTCCTCCCTCCTCCTCCTCGTCCTTCATGTTGTGCCGCGGGTGCCGCGGAACAGAAATATTCAGTTTCCCCCTATTGGTGGGATCCCAGTCCTTCAATGAGGCCGCCGGACAAATAATGGAGCACCCCGCAATTGCGGATAAGAGTGATGGGGCGGGCGCGGGGTGGGCCGCGGGTGGGTCGCGGGGTGGGTCAGGCGTCGGTCGCGGGTGGGTGGCGGGTGGGTCGCGCGGCTCGCGCGTGGGTCGCGGGTGGGTCGCGTGTGGGTCGCGGGTGGGTCGCGCAGTGGGTCGCGGGCGGATCTCAGGCGGGTCTCGGGTGGGTCGCGGGTTGGGTAGCGGGTGGGTCGCGGGTGGGCCCGCGGGGGGGCGCGGGTGGGTCGCGGGCGCGTCGCGGGAGGGTCGCGGGTGGGTCGCGGGCCAGGTTGCGGGCCAGGTCGAGGCGGGATGACGACAACAAATACGAAGAAACAGCAGCAAACAATCCGCACCGCGGATGCCCACTTCAGCCACGCACCCAGGGACAGTGAATGACCGTTCGGCCCCCGCACTCTGATTACTTACCCCCTCTATTGGGAGGGGTCTATCGACCTTTCAGGGTAACCGCGCCCGCCACGCCCCAAGAGAGTAAGGTTGGTGCCCGGGTTCCTGTTTCGCCCGGCCTGCGCACCGCGGCCGCCAGGCCCCAGAGATTCCGCTAGAGTCCAATGACGACGTAATGGAACCGACCAACCGTCATGGGCAGATAGCCCCACCAGGGAGGCGTCACGCCATCCAGGCGTGCCGACATCACACCCCGCACATACATTTGAGACAGACATGTGGACTATCATGCGCATGCATCGGGAACGTACCTCGCATGCGTACACCAGCATTTTGCATTCTTAACCCTCAACATTTCAATGGTAGCCACCAAGATCAGTCATCGGCCGAGTACAAGAAGGTCCTGTAAGGTCCTGTATGCTCACCATACGCCAACCATATAAGCATCACTACCACACATCAAGCACACAAACGCACACCATCACCACACCAGTGACATGCACCACCAGCACGCTCCAATGAGCGGAATCAGCCGGGCGTATGAAATCACACGCACGCGCCAAGAGTTTGCACCCTATACAGGTCACGTGCCCCAGTCACATGCGGCACGAACATACAACAGCAGCACTCACCACTAACCGTGACGAATACAACGCACCAAACACATACGTTAACAACCGACGCCCAGAAGAGACATCGACCACATACACCGAACGCGCACAACAGAACCAATCACCACGAGGATACATTTGAACCAAACTCCGATACCATCCTCCAATCACAAACACCAATAGCACATCACATAATCATCTTTCGGCTGACGCCAACATACTAGACTAACACCATGCTTCCGCTACACGCGCCACAAGAAGACACCACAGATCTACACCATAACCAGTCACCACAAACACACACACACATGCACACACATACACTAATATTTGGGAGTGGGGAATAGCAGACGCCTGGCACACACATCAATTATACACGCTGGAGGCAAGTCCAGGAAACATGCACGGAGCAGATGCCCAAAGCGTAGAATACACAACAACAGCACGTATCGAGAGCATACACCAATATTTGAGAGCATGGGCACAGTGGAATAACGTAGATCTCCATGCACTGACAGTCCTTGGTGGTGATCGCTCGAGGCAACATCATGCGACTTCGTTCCCCCTGTACCTTCCACAGCGTGTGCATGTGCGAGGGCTCCAGGCGATCCTCCGGTGAGGGCATGCGGGCCCCCGGACTTGCAGTGGCCCCTCGCGGCCCCCATCGTGGAGCGTGTGAGGCTGCTCTAGGTCTCCAGCTCATGAATCGGCGGCGAGCGAGGGGGGAAGTGAGAAGTAGCGGGCCCTCTCAGAAGGCTCGGACATCCCCCGGACTGCGGAGAAGTGCTCCAAGCCTTCCCCGAAGACAGACACACGCCTCCCAGAAGCTGCGAGGGCTTCCGAGCGGCCCCGCCGCCTCCTGAGAGGGCGCCCTCCTCCTCGCCCCCCCCCCCCTCTCGCTCCTCCTCCTCCTCCTCCTCTCCTCCTCCTCCTCCTCCTCCTCCTCCTCCTCCTCCTCCTCCTCCTCCTCCTCCTCCTCCTCCTCCTCCTCCTCCTTCCTCCTCCTCCTCCTCCTCCTCCTCCTCCTCCTCCTCCTCCTCCTCCTCCTCGCGCCCCCCCCCTCGCTCGCCGCGCCCAAGGGAGGGTGTCGTCGCTGGCCTCCTCCGCAGCCTGGCTCGAGCCCTCCTGGCTCGGCCCGCCTTGGTGCCGCCGCGGGCCTCTGCGAGGGGCCGCGGCCGCATGCGGCGCCCCTCCGCGCGGGGCGGCGAGGGGCCCCTCGCCGGCGGCACGCAGCAGAGCTCCGCCAGCACGGCGCGCCCGCAGGGGGCGGAGGGCCGGACGAAAGGGGGGGATTGGGAAAGGGGGGGGTACGAAATTCTTTGCGCTTCGCGTATCCCCACCAGCCCATCTCAAAACAGCAACTCTTGCGACGCATGCCGACAGTCGTGTTTTTCAGGCGTGCTTCCGCCTGCCCCCGCATATCTCCCCTGTTCCTCCTTCCTCCCGCCTCCTTGTACATCCTCCTTGTGGTGGGAGCGGGAGAAGGACGAGGCGGAGGAGGAGGGAGAGAAAGCGCTCCTCGTGGTTTGAGTCGTCTGGGGTTTCTTGTCCTGGTGTGAGTCGTTCGGACCCTTCTTCCGGGTGTGAGTCGTTCGGGCTCTTCGTGGTGTGAGTCGTTCGGGCTCTTCGTCCTGGTGTGAGTCGTTCGGGCTTCTCGTGGTGTGAGTTGTTCGGGCCCCTCATCCTGGTGTGAGTCGTTCGGGCCCCTCCTCCTGGTGTGACTCGTTCGGGCTCCTCGTGGTGTGAGTCGTTCGGGGCCCGCGTCGTGGTGTGAGTCGTTCGGGCTCCTCGTGGTGTGAGTCGTTCGGGCGCCTCGTCCTGGTGTGAGTCGTTCGGGCCCCTCCTTCTGGTGTGAGTCGTTCGGGCTCTTCGTGGTGTGAGTCGTTCGGGCCCCTCGTCCTGGTGTGAGTCGTTCGGGCTCCTCGTGGCGTGAGGCGTTCGGGCACCTCGTCCCCTTTTGGGGCGTCTTGGGGGCCTCTTGGCGGCCCCAGGGGCTTCTAGGAGCGTCTTGGGTGCCTTGGGGGAGCCTCTTCGGGCCTCTTGGGAGCCTCTTGGAGGCCGTTTGGGGCGTCTTGGGGGCCTCTTGGCGGCCCCAGGGGCTTCCAGGAGCGTCTTGGGTGCCTCGGGGGAGCCTCTTGGGGCCTCTTGGGGGCCTCTTGGGGGCATCTTGGGGGCCTCTTGGAGGCCTCTTGGGGGCCTCCTGGGGGCCTCTTGGGGCCATCTTGGGGCCTCTTGGTGCCTCCTGGGCGCTTCTTGGGGCCATCGTGGAGGGGATGGATCAAAGAAGAGGGGAGCTTCAATGAGCGCTGCCCCCTCAGAAGGGCAAAATGAGCCCAAACCCTTCGTAAAATCAATGATTTTGCCTTGAAGGAAGAGGGGAGCTGTAATGAGCGCTACCCCCTCAGAAGGCCAAAATGGGGCCAAAACCGTAGTACAATCAATGATTTTGGCTTCAAAGAAGAGGAGAGCATTTTTTCTGGTCCCCCCCGTCGGGGCCAGAATCCTCGTGAGGGGTGTCGTTTTTTAGCCCTCCCAGGAGTCGAAAAGGACCCCCCTGACCACCCGCGAAAGGACCTCTCCAGGCCCAGGGGGAGGGGGTAGGGGGAGGGGTAAACCCCTCCCCGAAGGGGAAGGAGGGTTGAGAACAGAGCGGGCTCTCTAAACCACTCACGCCCAAAGGGCTGTTGGGATTTGCTGCATGCAGCTGGTTTCGGCCCCACCGAGGGGCCCATTCCTCGGTACATAGCCGCCTCCCGGCGCCGGGAGGCGCCAGGAAAAATCAGGTACGTGAGCTGATTCTCAACCCCCCCGTTTGCTATCCCCCCCTTTCGCCCGACCCGAGAGGCGGAGGACTATGGTCAGGGCTGGCGGCAGCTCACCAGCGTTAAGTCGGGCCTGTCCCTCCATGGGAGGAAGCTATCTAGAAATAGTCAAAAAATGGTAGTAGGTGGGCGATGTTTGGGATGCCTTGTGGACCATTTGGGGGTAGTTTGGGATCTTCCTGTGAGGTGTCGTCCGAAATCCCCCTGTAGGAGGACAGGCCCGACTTAACACCAGCGCCGGGAAGATGTACATCTCGGCGGCGAGCGAGGGGGGGAGGGGAAGCGAGGGGGCGGCGCGCTCAGGCGGGAACCCGGATCTTCCAGAGTGCCAAAAAAGCATTCCAGGCTTATTGAACTATCCAGACTGCTTCAGATCTCGACTGGAATTTAGGTGTCAGGGCTTTGGTGGGCAGGGACCGTTCGAGGTTTTCGGGCGTTTTCGTCGTCTCCCGGCGGCTCTCCAGCTTCGGGAGGCTCCTCAGCAGCTGCGCTTAAGGGCGTTTCGGGGGAGCCCATATCGTCCCGAACGGCCGCTGGGGACCCAAACTATGTCCCGAAAACCACCAGCAGAGGGGGAGGGCCTTCACGGAAGGCTCAGAAGTCCCCTGGCCTTCTGAAACATTTTTGAGCCTTCCCCGAAGGCACAGAAGAATTCTCAGAAGGGGGAGGGATTCTGAGAAGTCCCGCCGCCTTCCGAAAAAGAAGGCCTTCTCGTTCTCACTTCACCCCCTCGCTCGCCGCCGAACATCAGCACCAAGGAAAAGAACGTTTTCGTGGTCGAGAGCAAGAAGGCTGCTGGTTTCGCCGCCTGCTGCTACAACGGTGGCGCCGAGCAGCACGGGCTGCTGGAGGGTGGCGCGTACCAGCTCGCCGCGGAGCTGAAGTGTGTGCCGGGGGAGTCCTGGCCAGACCAGCAGGTGTACCTACTGATCGACTGCCTCGACATGGCGGACCTGACCTCTGGCTGCGATTTCTGCGGCGTGAGCCTGCGGTTCGACACCCGAGAGGTCAAGGTCGAGAGCCACAGGAGGAACGCCACGACGCAGGTGCTGTTCGCGCAGCCCGCCTGCCCGCTGCTGAGGCCGCAGTGCTACGTCTCGGTGGTGGCGGATGTGGCCCGAGGCACGCTGTCACTGTCGCTGGGCGGCGTGTCGCTGATCAGCCACCTGCCGCTGGAGCGGCCGCCACCTGGCTCCGGCAGCGGCAGGGCCCCCGTGGTGGGCCTGGCCGTCTACGGCCGCACGCGCTGCTACCTCAACAGGTTCAAGGTGGCGCCCAGTGCGAGGCCGCCCCCCGCGGAGGAAGCCGCGCAGCCCGGGCGCAGCGTCACCGCGTCCGCTGCCGTGTCGGCGGCCGCCGCGGCCTACGCCGCCGGCGCGCCGGTGAGCGGCGCAGGGGGGGCCGCTCGGGAGGAGATGGACCTCGCCTGTGCGATCGAGCGGGACATCGTGGTCGCCGACCTCAAGGTGCGATTCGAGGACATCGGCGGCCTCACCGACGCGAAGCGCGCCATCAACGAGGCCCTGGTGCTGCCACTGCTGCTGCCCGACTTCTTCACCGGGCTGCGCAGGCCGTGGAAGGGCGTGCTTCTCTTCGGCCCCCCCGGCACCGGGAAGACGATGCTGGCGAAGGCGGTGGCGTCGTGCACCGAGAACGTCACGTTCTTCAACTGCAGCTCGGCGACGCTGACGTCCAAGTGGCGCGGGGAGTCCGAGAAGCTGCTGCGGTCCCTCTTCGGAGCGGCGCGCTCGCGGCTGCCGGCCATCCTGTTCTTCGACGAGATCGACTCGCTGCTCTCGCAGCGCGGCGGCGGGGGGGAGCACGAGGCCTCGCGCAGGTTCAAGTCCGAGTTCCTCATCCACATGGATGGACTGCTGAGCTAGGGAAACGAACAATGACATAGACATCAAAACTCGGAGGTCCGCGCGGACTTCTCGGATCGGCGTTGGACCCCCTCCTTGGTGCGCGGAGCTCGCCAGGGGCCGCGCCGGAGACGCCGCCAGGGGTCTCCAGCGCCGATCCGAGAAGTCCGCGCGGACCTCGGAATTGTCATGCTCATGTCATGTGTCGTTTCCCTATGAGCGACCCGGACCCTGGGGTCGCGCGGGCTGGTCACCTCCTGGTGCTGGCCACGTCGAACGCACCCTGGGACCTGGACGAGGCCCTGCGGCGTCGGCTCGAGAAGCGCATCTATATCCCGCTGCCCGACGAGGCCGCACGGCTACAGATCCTCCGGCAGCACATGAAGGACATCTCGAGTGGGAGATCGACTGCAGGACTGATGCACCCCAACTTCGGGGTTTTCAACGAATCAACCAGACATGCACAAACATATTCTACACTGCTTGTTGAGCTTCGACGAAGAGACCCATTCTGGGGCAAGGCAGTTCTGTAGTCGAGCTCGTACTCGAACATCAGCGTGTCGGAGGATGTCGACCTGCCGGCCTTGGCCGCTCAGACCGAGCGTTACAGCGGCGCGGACATCCAGCTCATCTGCCGAGAGGCGTCCATGAGCCCCATGCGCCGCTTGGTCGACGGCCTCTCGCCGTCGGAGCTCGTGCAGATGCGGGACGCGGGCCAGCTGGCGCCCGACGTGGGCGAGCTGCCGGTGACCGCCGCGGACTTCGAGTCCGCGCTGAAATCTGTACAGCCTTCCGTGAGCGCCGGCGACGTCCAGCGACACAGGGACTGGGCGCAGGAGTTCGGCTCCCGGTGAGCAGCTTCTGTTCGGCGCCAGTCGGGCTTTGCATAATATGGGGTGGGGGCGACACATGGGGTGAAGAGAGGTGCACCTCTCGCACCCTGAACTTGCACCCCAAAACGGGGTTCCTTTGGCGGCAGAGGAGCACGAAAGGTGCACGATTCTCCCCCCGCAGTCGACTGCAGAACTGCTGTACCCCCCAAAGTTGGTTGGTTCGTCGAAGCCAAGAAGAAAGCGCGGAATGCTCCGCTGATCTGCGGAGCATTCTTTGCATGGACCGTAGATTCGACGAGCAATCAAGCTTGGGGTTCATCTCGGCCGCGCGCAGAGGGGGGCAGGGGGAGGGGGGATGGCTCCTCAGAAACACCCCAAGTTCTCAGAAGGCGTGGGCCTTATCTACAGATGCAAGGCCGGCGCCTTCTCAGAAGCAGCCTGCTTCTGAGATGCCTTCCCCCCTCCCCCTACCCCCCTGTGCGCGCCGCCAAGAATCAGTTCTGTGGCCGCCCCCCACCCGAATGCAGCGACGCTCGAGCCGGCGACGACGCGCCGGGGCTTCCCTTGCTGCCGCGCCGCGCGCGAGAGGCGGGAGCCGCGGAGCCTACGGCCGGGATCAAAAGCAGCAGGCCCTGCAGCTCGCAGCATGCCCAGACCTTCTCACGCTCGGGGCGGCTGGAGGAGTGGCCCGCTCGCCCGTGGTATGCCCAGACATCCGGCGTCTCAAAAGCGAGGCGTTCCAATATTTTTCTGCCTCTCTGGGTCCTTAACGGGGCCACAGGGTCTCGAAAACGATGTGTTCCATGGTTTTCGGCCTCTCTGAGTCTCCTCCAGGCCTCTGGGCCGTCAAAAAGCAACTCGGGATGAAACACGGGTCCTGGGGAAGCGGTCGAGAGGTCGGGGGCCCGTGTCTCGAACAACCGAGACGCCGGATTGCTGGGTAGGACGCTGCGTTGACACACGTCCATCGGCAGCCTGGCAGTCGTGTGCACCTCCCTGAACTTGCTCTGGCCCGACCGCTGCCGACCTCGGCTCAGCACAGCATGCATGTGGCACCTTGGACGCCGCCCGGTTCCCCTTTTGAGCCTCCTCGGTCGAGCCCACGCTCCTACACCCCCTGGCAGGGCAGCACCTGCTCAGCCGCCACTCCTGCGGGCAAGACTTGTGTCCATATCCGCTGCAGCTTGGAGCTTCGGACTCCCTTCCCCAGAAACCCGAGGCGCACTGGACATGGATAAAAATCTGGCCCCTAGAGAGTCGATGCTTATCCAGATCCACTGCGCCTCAACCTTGCGGCGCCCCTTCCGAGAAAGTCCAAGACGCACTGGATATGGATATCACGATTGCCCGCAACTCCCAGACAGCCCCGGATGGGCCACCCTTCGCACGACTCCCTTGGGAGCCTGTCGCCGCCAGCGCTCTGCCAGCGAAGATCTCCGCCTGCTCTGGGCGCGCGCTCCGCCTTCGTTCCTCCCCCGCGGCCACCCGGAGGAGGGGGAGGAGGAGGAGGAGGAGGAGGAGGAGGAGGAGGAGGAGGAGGAGGAGGAGGAGGAGGAGGACCAGGTTAGTCTTTGTTCACCCAGGTCTGCCGCTCCGACCATGCGTCCTGAGCGTCCGCCGGAGCTGCGGCAAGCATGTATTCTGGCCTCCTGGGGCCTGTTCGTCGCCACCTCCGGGCCCATCTCCAAGATTGTTGACGCCTCGCGGGGTCCGAGGAGCGGTACCACCCAGAAGCGATGCTCAGGCGACCCGCCACGGCCAGCGACGTGCAGGAGCGCGCGGCGAGGCCAAGGAGTGGCGCGGCCAGCGAGCCGACGCTTGGGATCAGCTTGTGAGCAGACCTGGGAGTGGACCGCGCATGCAGTCGGAACTCTGGAAGGGGGGGAGACGAATGAGGACGAGGCGGAGGAGGAGGGCGGGAATGAGGGATGAGGAAGGAGGGTGTGGGAGGATGAGGATGAGGAGGATCTAGGAGGAACGTAGCGGCCACGGTAAGGGCAGGAGCTGACCATAAAAAATGCGTTCGCGGCATCTTGGGTGTGGCCAGCCTGGGAACTTTGGGAGCCCTTCTGTGAGTATCGTGGTGCCCTCTTGGGCATGGTGGGGGGCCCTCATGGGGAAATCATGGAGGCCACCCATACTCGAAAACCATGCGTTGCGAGTAAAACAAAGGGCCACCGTCGGAGCTCACAACGATCGTCTATTGCGGCTCTGCTGGGGACGTCCTTGTGGCGCGCTCAGGCGCGCTCGGAACCATCGTGATTCTGCTGAGTCGTGTTGCACGACGCGACACACGGCGCTAGATCGATCGACAGATGGCGTCCGAGGTTTTCGGCACGCCTCCCTTGCATGGGAACCGATTCGTATTCGCATCCACTCTCTCAAACACCATCTTCCTACCGCCCTTGCGGGTGGTGGTGGTTGTCGTTTCTTGTTTCGCCCTCGGCGGGAGAAGAGATCATGCCTTCAGCACGCCTTTCTGCTCCGCTGTCGGCTGCTTCCCGGGTCGGAGCGGCCAGACATCCAACCGCCACCATCTCCACCATGCGACTCGGTGTTGGGGCCTCCTGGGAGCTTCTTGTCTTTTGGGGGGCCTTTTTGGGGCCCCTTTGGGCCTCATAGGGGGCGTCTGTTGTCGTCTTGGAGCGCTCTCGCGCAGTTCGGCCCCATCGGAAGCCTCCTTGGGGGCCACTCGGAGCCACCTGGAGCTCTTGCGGGGTCGCCTTCGGCCGTTCTCGGGGCCCCCCCTGGGGCCGTCTTGGTGCTCTATTTGCGGCCTCTTGGGCCGCCTTGGGGCCGTTTTGGAGGCTGTCTGGGCCGTCATGGGCCTCCGAAGGTCCAACAATGCGCGAACTCAACTATCCGTCGACAACCTACTGAACATCAGTGTGTGTTTGCCTCTTGTAGGCCTCTTGGGGGTCCGGCCTCTTGGGGCCGTCTTGGAGGCCTCTTGGGCCCTCTTTGGGTCATCTTGGGCCATCATGGGTTTGTCTTGGGCCCTTTCGGGGCCATCTTGAGCCGTCTTGAAAGCCCTCTGGGGCCCCAAGAGGCCCAAGAGGCCAACTCATCAACTTCGTAGGTGGTACGCCTTTGAGTCCCAGAAGGACAGGGACCCCTTTGGTCGGCGGATGTGGCGTGGCGCCGGGGGAGAGGGGCTAGAGGGAGACACCATGTAATAGGATTACACAGCATGATGCAGTATGCAACGATTGGTTGGACACGTCTGATAAGTTGCATTACAGCCTCTGCGAATCTGCCTTCGGCAGCACGTCGCTTCCAGACGTGGATCCACCCCTCCTGGATCCACGGTGAATTGGGTGACCCGCAGCGCGAAGAGAGTCGTGCTTCGCGGTCTCGGCTGGATGGCTGCCCTTGGAGAATCGAGGCAGCCGCAACCAGGGCCACCCTGGCGAGGAGATCCACTCTGCCTTCCCGAGCTGCACAGCGGAGGTGAGTCCAGCGTGACGCTGAAAAGCAGCGGCACCACACCACCAAAAGGACCCATCTTGTTACATTGCAGCTCCCTAGAGGTTGAGTTCGGCATCGGCGCCGGTATGTCCGTGGTCGGAAACTTGCCTAATCTGGCCAAGGTCCATTTCCGCTTATACTATGTTATTGTCGAAGGAAGCGCCCGAATCAGGGCTGGCCGGAGGGGATGGCTGGGATAGTTATTCGATGCGTAGTTCTTGCATGAGAGCTCGGAGTTACACGTGTTTCACTTCGGAGTTGGCTTTATCCGGTTAAATGGTTTTTGAGTCGTGCTGAAGATCGGGGACAGTAAAATGACTACGAAACTATGGTCGCAACCGCCACCGCGCAAAGAACACTGGGCAGTCTCGTGGTAGGGTCGCGAGCGTGAGCGCTGCACAACATGCGTGCGCTGTGTTTCTGGCGACGGCCCTATCCTAGATACTTCCGTGTGCACGTGCGGTCCACAAAAGGGCCTTGCCTTCGAGGACTGAAAGGCGGCGGCAGGCCGGCGGAAGGCGGCGGAAGTATGACGTGGCCGCCTCCGCTGGCGGAAGCCGGCGGAAGGCTGGCGGAATCCGGCGGAAGCAAAAGTTGCGCCCCCAAGAGAGACTTTGGACACCCGAAATGGGTACCGAAAGAATGGGCACAATGCCCAACAACAAATGTTGTCCCAAACCAACAGCGGCCGCTGTTGGGCAGGCGGCCTTCTGTCTCGAATGGACAGGCCGCGGCGGCGCGGACAGCGAGTCCTGTTCAAAATGAACAGGAATTGCTGTTGGGCATTGTACCCATTCTTTCCGTGCCCATCTCGTTCGTGCAGAGAGACGATCGCATGTTTGGATTCAGGGCTTTGGAATCGGCCATCTGCCCATTCGGCTGCGGTGGCGCTGGCACTGCGCTCCTCCGCTCTCCCTTGCCCGGCGCGGGCCCGGCCAGGGCGGTCCCCGCGCGTGGCGTGGGCGGACGGCGCCCCTCCCCCCCCCACCCCCCCAGGAGGGACAAAAACACACAGACACAAGGAATCGTCGACTCCCAGGAAAATATTGGGAAAATATGTGAGGTGGGGGGGAAGACAAAAACCCATAAAATATAGGAAAATATGGGGAATCCTTTTTATTTGTGTGTATTTATTTGTATGTCCCAGGGCCCGTTCCCCCCCCCCCCGGCAGGCGGAGGGGGACGGCGCCAGCGGCCTCTCCGAGCTGGAGGCGCTCCAGTCGCAGCTGGCGCAGCGCATGGCCTCGGCGGCGGAGGACCGCTTCCCCCCGACATGGTCGCGCCGTACAAAGAAAATCGGGGCGGGGGGGCTTGGGACATGTTCGGCCCTGCGGAGCCCTCGCACAGGGCCTCGGGACCGCCAAACGACAACCCAGGACGAAAAACCGGTCCCGTGGAAAGGGTCGGGACTTCCAGGGACGCCGTCTTGAAAAAAACAGGACGTCGCAATGTCTGGGTCCCCACGCTCCCCCATGAAGGCGCGTTTCTGTTCCCGTCTAGGCGGCCATGACGCGCGTCGTGCCCACCCCCCCTCTCTCCCTCCCCCCCCTCCTCCCACCCCCAGCACGTGACGCCCCTCCCTGCCCAGCGCGCCTCTAGCGCTGCCACGGAGCGCCCCAGAGCGTCCGGTACCTCAGTCTGTCACGGCGGGGGGCGTGGCTTTACGTTGTGCGTCCCACCCCCCCTCCGCCCATAACGTCTGTTGTCGCCGCGAACAGAGAATGCTCTGCCTCCGAGACTCTGCTCCCGTTCCGGCTCACTCGGTAGCAAATCATGGGTAGCTGGAGACGCAGCACCACAGGTGGCGGGCGCGCTCGAGCTGGGCTGTGCGGTCTGGTGACTGGGGTGAGTTAGGCGAGCAGCAAGGCGAAACGGGGGACAGAACAAGGGGAGCATTCACAAGTGGACGTGTGCGTGTTTTTTTCCGCCAGGCAGTTGGTCGCATGTACCTATTCTTCTCGCCCCCCCGCTTGAACTCCCGCGTTGCTGCCGCGTCGCACCTGTAAGAGGCCTGCGTATATTGGTTTCCGTTCTGTCTTACTCCTCGAGCATTTGTATCCAGCACTCGCCACCCTATTCGCACGAGCCGCTCCGCACTCTACAGCCAGGCGGCTGGCCGCAATTCCCTACTCTTCAATGGTCTTCTGCGCTTATGCTACACAGTGCACTGGCCGCCTTCGCGCCGCACCCGTAAGTGGGCTCCGGAAGAGGAAGACCCGTGCATATTGTATTCTTTCTGCATGCTGTGCCGGTCCGCGGTCGACAGTTTGTTCCACTCGTGCACGAACTGGGGTTGGTGGCGGTCAACACCTACATTGGAAGGGCCCCATGTTCTCGGGCTGGCGCAGCATATTCCGCATAGACTTTGTCTTCTCGTCCTAGACGCTTTTGGGGGCCTTGGTCACGGCTGGTCCGCTGCGCCGCGTTGGAAGGGACTTTCAGGTGATTGATTGCCACCGTGGCGGCAGGAATCCACTTGCCTGTGCATGCGTGCCTCAGCTACCACATGGGACTCACCTCAGAACACACACCTCTGTGCAACATGGATGGGCACCCTCTAGTATGATATGCCCACGACGCGTTGATGGGAATCGGAGGTCACCTACGGAGTCTTTACGCAGCGGCTTTGCACCAGCCGACTTTCTCATCGAACTTGAACCTCACATGGGCGACACCGCGTCGACTTGGCAGGTCATCCAGAGGACATCGGACGCCGAATGGGGCTTCATCATGGACGTATTACTGCTCGTTCGAACTAAGCATTCCATACCACTACCCCAATACAAGGAGGTTGTGGGGGGGGACAGGGGGGGGGGCAACCAACTTCTGACTCAATCGATCCCACCATCGATCTCACTAAACGGGACACCACGCGACACCACGGGACACTTGTCGATCTCACTATTGAACTCACCAACGGGACACCACGGGGCACCGCGGGACACCGCGGGTCACCTCTCGATCTCACTATCAGTCTCACTATCGAGCTCACCATCGATCTCACTCAACGGGACACCATAGGACACCACGGGACACCTCGGGACACCACATCGATCTCACTATCGATCTCATTCAAAGGGACACCACTGGACACCACGGAACACCTGTCGATCTCACTATCGATTTCATTTTTGGGGACACCTCGGGGCACCACATCGATCTCATTATCCCTGACACCATCAATCCCACTATCGATCTCACTCAACGGGACACCACGGGACACCTTTCGGTCTTACTATCGGTATCACTATCGATCTCACTTTTTGGGACACCACGGGACAGCTCGGGGCACCACATCGACCTCAGTATCGATCTCACTATCGATGTCACTATCGATCTCACTCAACGGGAAACCACGGGACACCGTGGGACACCGCGAGCCACCGCCGCACGGACGGACGGACGGGCGGGCGGGGGAGAACCATTTGTCTCGACTTCGCCTCAGCAACGGCGGACACCACGGGACACCACGGGACACCGCGGGACACTGCGGGACACCGCGAGCCACCGCCGGATGGGCGGGAGGAGGATCATCATTTGTCTTGGTTTCGTCCCAGCAACGGCGGACACTACGGGACACCACGGGAAACCATGGGACACCGCGGGACACCGCGAGCCACCGCCGCACGGGCGGGCGGAGGGTAATCATTTGTCCTGACTTCGCCCTAGCAGCGACGGGCTCATTCCTCTCGCGCGCCCACGCAGCTTCGCCTCGCCCGCACGCGCGACACGAACGAAAGGAAACGACTCCCCGTCTGGGGGGTCTCCGTTCATCTGCGATCTCGCCCCCCAACCTCCGACTGCACTGACGACACCGGTCTCGCGCAGAACATCGGCTTTCCTCTCGGTCGACAGCGGGTGTGCGCAGGCAGCTGATCGGCGGTCCCACACGAGCCGTCGACGGAGGCAGGTGGTCCTTCTCTTGAGACTGCGGCGACCGAGCGGGTGCGGAGCGATGTCCCCGCCGAGCCTGTGGACCCTGTTGCCCACGACCCGGGCAATCGAACAGGTGATTGGGGAGGGTCGGGAGGCCACGACGCGGGCGCGGCACATGATTCCGCGGCCACGCGTACGTCGATTTCGGCGATCGATTGGTTGCGGAGCACTGCCCCTGCCGATCCCCTGGGCCCTGAAGCCCGCGACCCCAGATATGGAAGAGGTGAATGGGGACTGTCGGGAGGCCATGGCGCGGGCGCGGCATGCTTCCGCAGCCAAAGCAAGTCGACTTTACTGGCTGAGGTGGCTTTGGTGTCTGCGCAAAGGGAATTACCCGGCGGAGATCTCCCCGACGGAGATATTGCAGGTTGTGGCGGCTCGACACGGTTGGCGAGCTGGCGCCATGCGAAAGGGACGACTCGCTGAGATTGTTCTGTTCTCTCGCCTCTTGGTTGCCGTTGGAGTTGGAGCAAAGGACAAGGGCTATCGCAGAATAGCTGTCGCCCTCCCCACTTCAGGGGGGTTCGGAGAGCGATGGGGCGTTACCCGCGGGACAGGGAGGCGCGGCCGCGGCCTCCATCGATTCGGCCAACACGGCCAGTGAATATGTTTATCATGAGATCACAGGCCCAGAAGCCCACGCTTGCTTGGCACCGCGAGCAAGCACAAAAAGGACTATTGGGAAACAGCGTGTCTTCCAGAGATACGTACTTGGCCACCCCGAGCTCCAAAAGCTCGGGGCCTGCCCAACGTGGTCGGTGCCTCTCGAGATATGGTGGAGGATGTTTTTGTCGCCCGCATCGCAGAGTTTCTCGCAAATGCTGTCGACCGAGTCCCCGCACGCTGACGTCGCACAAGCCTGCCGGCTCCTCGTGGTCTTTATGCGTCGGTTTCTTCGCAGCCCGCTGGTTTGGCACCTAGTCCAAGGCGTCACCCTGAGCTGGAAAAGAGTGATTTCACTTCCGCGACCAGGTGGGCAGAAGGAATTATGGCGACAGCGATCGACCCCGCGGCTGCGCCCCGAGGCGGCGCGAGGCGGTGGTCCTCAGCCAGCAGCGGCGCGCCTGGAAGCTCAAGCAGCCGGGAATCAACCACTTTGCGAATCTCAGCGACATCACCGACACCCTCGCTTCGACGGGCTGGAACAGCTCGGGGGTCCAGACAGGCGCAGGCACCACCACGGGCGGGCAAGCTCGGCCGCGAGCGCCCCAAGCTTGCCCTTGCAACGCTCGGTGGTTCAAGAAGCTCACACCATTCAGCCGGCCCCAAACAATGTAATATAAAGTCGACGGGCGAGCGCCTCCGGAGGACCCTCTGGGAGCCGTAAGGCCTTTTAGGGCCCCTTGGGGGTGCGTCTGGCGCCCGCTGGCGGTCTCGGCGGCCCCGGCGAGGCGGGGCGCTCGGAGTGTCAGTTCGAGTTGCCTCTCTTGGGCCCCTCTTGGGACGCGGCCGGGGCTCGCCATGACCTTTTTGGGCGCCTCTTGGGCCGTCTTGGGATTGCCGTTTTTTCATCTGATGTTTGCGCCCAGCCCAGCGAGGGGGCGCGCGTCGGCGACCCGTGGGCGGCGCGGGCTCCCGCGAGGGGCGGCAGCGCGGTCCTCGAGGCCGCGCAGGAGCCTTTGGCACATGTTGCCCGCTGTCAGCTATGCGATATCAGTTGCATCTTCACCGCGAGAACCTCGTTCTCGACCCAGCCTCCCACTCGTGCGTCGACGACTCAATCCGGGAGATTTCGCCTGCCGTCGGAAAAAATGACTTCCGAGTTCGCCAGGGGGTCGAAGCCGTGCGACCTGCCCCTGTCGGCTGCGCCGCGCTCGCAAGGCCGCGCCCCCGACCTCGCCCAGCACGTCAGCGCGCTGTCCTCTGTCGGGGGGGGCGCGCGCGCGGCGTCGCGAGGGGCCCCAAAGAACAGAAATGCCGCGCTCTCGGGGGTGCCCGTGGGCGGGGCGCGTCATCTCGGGGACGTCGACAAAGGTGGGCCGTCGCCTCCGCGCGGAGGGCGGGGCCCTGGTCCGACGCGGCTTCGGAGGTTTCGGAGGACATCGAGATCTGCATGGAGTCTCGGGACGGCGCCCTGCTGGTGCACTCGGAGGAGAGGGGGCTGAGGGGCTGGTTTACCGAGCTGGACCTCTCTGCGGTGACGGCCGCCTGGCCCTCTGCCCGCGCGCCTCTTCCAGGCTCCGCAGCCGCCGCTGCTGCGCCGTTCGCTGCCCCTGGAGGCCTCGTCGGGCGCGGCGGCCCCCGCGGGCCCGTCGAGGGCCGCGCTAAACGTTTTTGTTGTTTTTGTTTTGTCTTCAACGACAGTGGCTGGTTGACGTCAGAGCCATGGTTGCACTCTGCTGGCGGAGGTTGTGGCGGGGCGGCATGTTTTTCCCCATATCCTAAGATGGGGTTCTTGTTATTACTTGGACGCCTCCTACTCCCTCTCCCTCCTCCTCTTTCCTCCTCCCCTCCTGTCGGAGTTACTCATACCCAGACTTGCTCATACCCAGACTTGCTCATACACAAACTTACTCATACTCAGATACTCTCATACTCAGATCTACTCATACTCAGACATACTCTTAATCAGACATACTCATACTCAGACTTACTCACACTCAGACATACTCATACTCAGGCATATTCATACTCAGACCTACTCATACTCACGCTTACTCATGCTCAGACTTACTCATACTCAGACATTATCATACCCAGACGTACTCATATTCAGACTTCCTCACACTCAGACATATCCATACTCAGACTTACTCATACTCAGACTTACTCATACCCAGGCGTACTCATACTCAGACTTACTCATAGTCTGAGACTTACTCAACACACAGCAGATTGTGAGGATGTCTCAGGCGGGGCGCTGGTTTCAGCACCCCTAAGGGGAGCCGCCAGGGGTGGTTGCACGGGCTCGTTCGCGGCCATCTTGTGGGGATGTCTCAGGCGGTTTGCTTGTTTCTGGGCCCAACATCCTTCGCTTGGAGAGCAGATTGTGACGATGTCTCAGGCGGGGCGCTGGTTTCAGCACCCCAGAGGGGAGCCGCCAGGGGTGGTTGCACGGGCTCGTTCGCGGCAATTTTGTGGGGATGTCTCAGGCGGTTTGCTTGTTTTTGGGCCCAACACCCTTCGCTTGGAGAGCAGATTGTGACGATGTGTCAGGCGGGGGTTGGTTTCAGCACCCCTAAAGGGAGCCGCCAGGGGTGGTTGCACGGGCTCGTTCGCAGCCATTTTGCGGGGATGTCTCAGGCGGTTTGCTTGTTTCTGGGTACAACATCCTTCGCTTGGAGAGCAAATTGTGAGGATGTCTCAAGCGGGGCGCTGGTTTCAGCACCCCTAGGGGAGCCGCCAGGGGTGGTTGCACGGGTTCGTTCGCGACCATTTTGCGGGGATGTCTGAGGCGGTTTGCTTGTTTCTGGGCCCAACATCCTTCGCTTGGAGAGCAGATTGTGAGGATGTCTCAAGCGGGGCGCTGGTTTCAGCACCCCTAGGGGAGCCGCCACGGGTGGTTGCACGGGCTCGTTCGCGGCCATTTTGTGGGGATGTTTCAAACGGTTTGCTTGTTTCTGGGCCCAGCATCCTTCGCTTGGAGAGCAGATTGTGAGGATGTCTCAGGCGGGGCGCTGGTTTCAGCACCCCTAAGGGGAGCCGCCAGGGGTGGTTGCACGGGCTCGTTCGCGGCCATGTTGTGGGGATGTCTCAGGCGGTTTGCTTGTTCCCCATATCCTAAGATGGGGTTGTTGTTATTACTTGGACGCCTCCTACTCCCTCTCCTCCTTCCTCCTCCTCTTTCCTCCTCCCCTCCTGTCGGAATTCATACCCAGACTTACTCATACACAGACTTACTCATACACAGACTTACTCATACTCAGACTTACTCAACACACACATCAGATTTGGAGGATGTCTCAAGCGGGGCGCTGGTTTCAGCACCCCTAAGGGGAGCCGCCAGGGGTGGTTGCACGGGCTCGTTCGCGGCCATTTTGTGGGGATGTCTCAGGCGGTTTGCTTGTTTCTGGGCTCAACATCCTTCGCTTGGAGAGCAGATTGTGAGGATGTCTCAGGCGGGGCGCTGGTTTCAGCACCCCTAAGGGGAGCCGCCAGGGGTGGTTGCACGGGCTCGTTCGCGGCCATTTTGTGGGGATGTCTCAGGCGGTTTGCTTGTTTCTGGGCTCAACATCCTTCGCTTTCGGAGCAGATTTGGAGGATGTCTCGAGCGAGGCGCTCATTTTCACCCCCCAGGTGGGCCAGATTTTGAGGATGTCTCGATCGGTTTGCTTGTTTTGGTGGCCAGGCTCGTGGGCGCAGATTCTTCTCAGGATGCCACAGGAGGCTCCCATCAGATTCGGAGGATGTCTCAAGCAGGGCGCTGGTTTCAGCACCCCTAAGGGGAGCCGCCAGGGGTGGTTGCACGGGCTCGTTCGCGGCCATTTTGTGGGGATGTCTCAGGCGGTTTGCTTGTTTCTGGGCTCAACATCCTTCGCTTGGAGAGCAGATTGTGAGGATGTCTCAAGCGGGGCGCTGGTTTCAGCACCCCTAAGGGGAGCCGCCAGGGGTGGTTGCACGGGCTCGTTCGCGGCCATTTTGTGGGGATGTCTCAGGCGGTTTGCTTGTTTCTGGGCTCAACATCCTTCGCTTTCGGAGCAGATTTGGAGGATGTCTCGAGCGAGGCGCTCATTTTCACCCCCCAGGTGGGCCAGATTTTGAGGATGTCTCGATCGGTTTGCTTGTTTTGGTGGCCAGGCTCGTGGGCGCAGATTCTTCTCAGGATACCACAGGAGGCTCTCCAACAGGCTCCAGGAGGCCCCAGGAGACCACATGAGGTCCCAGGAGGCATCAGGAGGCCACAGAAAGATTCAAGAGGCCACAGGATGTCCCAAGAGGCTCCAGGAGGCCCCAGGAAGCTCCAGAAGGCCTCAGCAAACCACAGGAGGCCCCAGGAGGCAACAGGAAACGCCAGGAGGCTTCGGAAGGCAACAGGAGGCCCCGAGAGGCCCCAGGAGCAGGAGGCCTCAGAAGGCAACAGGAGTGGCTCCAATCCCATGTGTTTTACGTATGCTCCTATCGATTGGGCCTCACCTGGAGCACGATTCTTTGATGTTCTACGTATGTTTCTATAGATGGTCCTTCTCCTGTGTACACAATCCTAAATGTTTTACTCATGTTCCTATATATTGGGCCTCTCCTGGGGCACGAGTCCTTGGTGTTTTACGCGTGTTCCTATAGATTGCCCTTCTCCTGTGGCTCTAATCCGCAATGTTTTATGTACGTCTGTTGCTATAGATTGCGCCTCTCCTGGGGCACGAAACCTTCCTAGGAGGTCCCAGGAGGTCCCAAGAGGCTCCTGGAGACCCCAGGAGCCCCAGTAGGTTTCAGGAGGCCCCAGGAGGCCCCAGGCTCATGCACAGAGACGCGCTCGTACTACTGAGGCTCATTCACACTCCAATTCATTCGCAGTTATATTGATGTCCAGATCGTCACAACTGAAGCCCGTTAATATTCGAAAGCTCTTGTGCCTAGACACTCACGGCGGACAGGTCCATGCGAGTAGATGCACATATGGGGAGCCCCACGCAGTGAGCAATTTTGTCGTCGTTTCCAGAGTCGCACTTCGGCGCGCAATCGCTCGCTCGACTCTCTCGCGCCGGCGCTCTGCAGGCCCCAGCTCAGCACTTCGTTGAACAGGGAGTCTCTCGGGGACCCGTTCTCCTGCTGGCCGCGCGAGGCCCAGCGTTCCAGCGATGCAGAACGTCAGATCCATGCGCGAACGCAGTTCGAGGACCCGCAGCACGTTGGAGGAGCCCACTTGGGCCGTCAAGGGCGGCAAGCGCAAGGCAGGCGACGCGGGCAGGGGAGTTGGCAAGCTCTTGGAGCCTCTCAGGGGAGGGGCGAGGGTGGGGCGCTGGCGGCGCCCCAGATGGTGCTAACCGAACTCGCTCTCGCCAGCTCGCGCGAATTGGCAGTGGTGGCTGGCGCATGCCGCGCGTGCATCATGGTGGCCGTCGCCGTTCCGTTCCACGTGCCGCTGCACAAGATGGGCCGCAAGTGCGTGGAGGCTTGCAATGCAAACTGGAAGGCAAACGCACGCCGACCACCTTCTCGGATTCCTGGCAGCCGGTGAGTCTTGGCCCCAGACGCGCCGCGTACACTCGGAGTCCATTGCAGGTTGTTCGGGATCAGAGCGTGCTGGTTCGACGACACAGAACGACAGCTACAAATTCTAGATGATGCTCGGGGTGCAACAGCAAGCGCGCATTATCAACGGACGCAGACTTACCTTGATGGCTGCGGTCAGCCAGAGGCGATAATGGCAACAGGCATGGTGTAGCATCCAGTAGCGCTTGTTCCACGATCCCCTCCGCGGTGGGATAGAGAGGGAGGCAGCCAAGCTCTTCGCGTGCTGAGGCTTGCAGGACAATCCGAAGCACAGGGAACAGGAGGATGAGGAGGAGGAAAATGAAGAAGAGGAAGGAGTGGATGGAGGAGGGGAGAGGAGGGGAGGAGGAGGACAAGTGGGTCACACAAGGCTGCCCGCCATCCGATCTCTTAATGACACTGCGCGCGCTACAGACTTATTTTTCCACGGCCCCTCCAGGGATGATGTTTTCTTCGCCTTCCACGCCCACTTCCCCACCCCAATCTATTGGAGGTTTTTGTTTTATAGAGAAACAAAACCAACGCCCCTAAACGAGGTTTTGCTCGGCATGGGACAGGTGCGGGCCGTCTCTGAGGCCACACGTAAGCTGCGCCCCGCAAGCAGCTGGCTCGTTGGGTGGGGGGCGCTTTGCTGGGTTGCTTCGTCATTCGTGCGTCTGGGTTGGTCCGCGCCGCGAAACCTACTTGGGGTTGTGCTGGGGCCGTGGTTTTCGACGCCCGCCTGTGGCACATTCAGGTGGCGGGAGTGCGTAAACGGGCCTCACGGAGTCCCTCAATGGGGGTCCCGTGTTGCGCCAGAGGTATCGTTCTGCAGGGCCCTACATATTATCAGGCCACTCGAGCGGGCTCTGAATGTCCGATCCGCTCTCATCAATGTTGGCGGTTTCTCGCGTGCGTCCCACTATTCTAGGGCATCCGAGCGGACTTTGGCGCTGCTCGCGTTGTCTCGCGCCTTTCTTGCCTGCGTCAGCTTTGATCCACACATTTGATGCAACGTCACCTGGTGATCGAGCTCAGCGCCCTTCTCCTTTGTGCTAGCTGTGGTGCTGTCGCCCCGGCAGCTGGAGGACAGCAGTGGTGTGTGTGTGCGTGCGCGCACGAGGGGGCGGCCACCTTCAACGCAATGCAGTTTCACTGCGAACAAAAAGGGCCCTTGTAACTTGAATAGCACGATGAAGGCGTGGCCTGCTTTTGGTTTCCCTCTTTCGCATTCGGGATACAATTTCTGGGCGGTCTGTTTTGCTACATGTGTAGGGAAGACCCCCAATAAGTGTCTGGCCATACGAACTTCGGTCCCCCCAAAACTGGTTGGGAACCCTTGTATTGTTGTGAAGCGGCGTCGCTGACCAGAATATTCTCGAAACCGCGCGTCTGCAACCACAGGGCAGGAGAGGCAGGCTGTGCCAGAAGACGGTGGCGAAATACGCACATAATTCGTTTTTTTTGTCCAGGGGTCACACGCGCTTCGGGCGCCAGAGGCTTCCCCGACCCTAGTGCAGAGCGAAGACCGAGGGAGGACCGCGCTGAAGGCGCAGCGAGGGTCCAGCGCCGTGCCTGCAAAGGGGGGTGGGAGTCTTGTAGGTGCCCGTCGTTCCGATGCAACGGTGACCCCAGCGCGATCGGTCAAAACCGAGTTACCCTTGCAATGTCAGAAACTAGCGCGAGGGTAGCCACGACAAGAACCCGCCGTACCTCCACAACACGCGCAACACATCAAAGAGATAATTCTTTACGTTTCGCGTATCCCCACCAGCCCGTCTCACAGCAGCAGCTCTCGCGAAGCATGTCGACAGTTGTGTTGTTCAGGCGTGTGTCCGCTGGGCTCCGTATATCTCCCCTGTCCCTCCTTCCTCCCGCCTCCTTGTGAATCCTCCTTGTGGGGGGAGCGGGAGAAGGACGAGGCGGAGGAGGAGGGAGAGAAAGCGCTCCTCGTGATTTGAGTCGTTTGGGGTTTCTCGTCCTGGTGTGAGTCGTTCGGGCCCTTCTTCCTGGTGTGAGTCGTTCGGGCTCTTCGTGGTGTGAGTCGTTCGGGCTCTTCGTCCTGGTGTGAGTCGTTCGGGCTTCTCGTGGTGTGAGTTGTTCGGGCCCCTCATCCTGGTGTGAGTCGTTCGGGCCCCTCCTCCTGGTGTGACTCGTTCGGGCTCCTCGTGGTGTGAGTCGTTCGGGGCCCGCGTCGTGGTGTGAGTCGTTCGGGCTCCTCGTGGTGTGAGTCGTTCGGGCGCCTCGTCCTGGTGTGAGTCGTTCGGGCCCCTCCTTGTGGTGTGAGTCGTTCGGGCTCTTCGTGGTGTGAGTCGTTCGGGCCCCTCGTCCTGGTGTGAGTCGTTCGGGCTCCTCGTGGGGCCTCTTGGGGGCCTCTTGGGGGCCTCTTGGGGCCTCTTCGGGGCCTCTTGGGGAGCTCTTGGCGGCCTCTTGGGAGCCTCTTGGGGGCTCTGGGGGCCTCGTGGGGGCCTCTTGGGAGCCTGTTGGGGGCCTCTGGGGGCCTCTTGGGGGCCTCTTGGGGGCCTCTTGGAGGCCTCTTGGGAGCCTCCTGGGGACATCTTGGGGCCTCTTGGGGGCCTCTTGCGCCCTCCTCAGAAGCGCAAAGGAGCGCTACCCCCTGAGAAAGACAAAATGAGCCCAAAACCTTCGTAAAATCAATGATTCTGAGAACAAGGACGAGGAGCGCTGCCCCCTGAGGAGGCCAAAATGGGGCCAAAACCGTAGTAAAATCAATGATTTTGGCTTCACAGAAGAGGAGAGGGTTTTTTCTCTATCCCCCCGTCGGGGCCAGAATCCTCGTGAGGGTCGTCGTTTTTTGGCCCTCCCAGGCGTCGAAACGGACCCCCCTGACCACCCGCGGGGCGCCCTCTCCAGGTCCAGGGGGAGGGGGTAGGGGGAGGTGTAAACCCGTCCCCGAAGGGGAAGAAGGGGGGTTGGGGGGTTGAGAACAGAGAAAACTCCCTAAACCACTCACGCCCAAAGGGCTGGTGGGACTAATGCTTGTACATCTGTGTCCATGCACACATGTGTACATATATGTATGTATATAGACATACACATATATGTGTACATATATATATATGTATATATATATATACATATCGATATAGATGTTCAGAGTGAGGAGGGCGAACGGTCATTTATTGTCCCTGGGTGCGTGTCTGCGGTGGGGTTCCGCGGTGTGGATTGTTGTTGCGTTGTTGTGTGTTGTCGTCGTCCCCTTCGCGACCCAGCCCGCCAACCTCTCGCGACCCACCCGCGATCCACCCGCGACCCACCCGCGACCCACCCGCGTCCCACCCGCGACCCGCGTGGGTCCCACCCGAGACCCACCCGCCCCTGCCCCGTCACTCTTATCTGAAAGTGTGGGGTGTACGTACATAAGGAAACAGAGAGAGGAAGAGAGAGAGAGAGAGAGAAATAGAGAGAGAGCGAGAAAGAGAGAGAGAGAGAGAGAACAAAAAAAAGAAACAGAGAGAGAGAGAGAGAGTCAGATAGAGAGAGAGAGAGAGAGAGAGACACACACGCAGAGAACCGCGCCCCAGGACGCGGTCTCCCCGGAGGGGCGGATCGCGTGGTGCCCACCAGCTCAGGCGGGCGCAAGCGGGGGGCGGGCAGTACCGAGGGGGGCCACCACGGGTTGGACGCCGGCTGCCTTTGAGCATCAAGAACCGCGGAAGGAGGTAGCATCTAGCATGATGGGACGATCGGACGATTTCCCACAACCATTGCCATAGCTAGGGGAGGGAGGAGGAGCTGGAGGAGCAGGAGGAGCAGGAGGAGCAGGAGGAGCTGGAGCAGTTGGAGGAGGAGGAGTAGGAGGAGGACCTCCCCATCCTCCCTTCTCTCCCGGCCCACCTATGGTGATGCTGGTGGAAAACTGACCCATCAGAGGACGGAGAGGTCGAAGAAGAGACGGCGTCATACACATAACCCCCTCGGAGTTCCGCGCAGATTTCGTGCATCGGCGCTGGGCCCCCCGGCGGCGCCTCCGTCGCCGCCCCTGGCGCGCTCCGCGCGCCGGGAGGGGGATCCAGCGCCGACCCAGGAAGTCCACACGGAACGCCGAGAGTTCCTGCTCCTGCCGTCGTTTGCCCCTCTCGGGAGGCCTCTGGACGTCTGTGGGCTCCGTCTGCGTGGCTCTGGTGGGGGCTGGGGGGGCCCAGGGTGGCCCCACGGGGGGGCGAAGCGGGTCGCGCCTCGCGGTCCGGGCCGGAGGGCTCGGCTGCCGCAGTCCCAGGCGCCGAGGCCGCCCCGTCAGCGCGCGCCTGCGAGGGGGACCCTCCGCCCCCCGAGGCATCCGACCAGGGACAGGAGCAAGTCCATGACACTGCTGCCGCAGCGCCAGCCTCGCGCGCACAGTGTCGTGGACGCTCTTCGGGGCAGGTCCGGGAGCGCGGGACGTGGAGCAGGACGCGTGCACAGTGCCCTGGGCACAGGCCTGCGCGTTTCGGTGTGCATCTGTGCGGCTCGTCTCCGGCGATCGGATTGCTCGAGAGGTCCTTGCCGCTTTCCCGGGGGTGTAGCCTTCCATCCTGGATCCGTTGTTGACTGTCCTGGTGCCTGAGAGCACGGTCCCCAGGGGTCGAGGAGAAGCGCAGGGATTGGAAAAGTCACATCGTCTGAGATCTGGGCCCTTCGGTCGGCGGCGCCCAGTTGGGCTCGTGGCGCGGGGGAGCGGCTTACCAAGAAGACGCGAGGAGCCTCCTAGAAGGCATGGGCTTCGTTGGAAGGCTCAAACAAGCAAACACACATACACATGCACACACATAACAAACATACACACATGCGGAACGCACGCGCACACACACACACACATACACACACATACATACATACACACATCTACACGACAAAACACACAACACACACACACACTTTTGCTTGTGTCATACGTTTGCGTGTGTGTGTGTGTGTGTTTGTTTTGTGTGAGCGTGTGTGTGTGTGTCTAAGAGAGAGAGGGAGAGGGAGAGAGAGAGAGAGAGAAAGAGAGAGAGAGAGAGAGAAAGTAGTGTGTGTATGTGTGTGTGTGTGTTTGTGCGTATTGCTTCTTAGAAGACAGAGGCCTTGTTGGAAGGTTCCGGCGGCTGAAAAGCAGGCTTCTCAGAAGCCCCGTGGGCTTCGGTGAAGCCCCCCCCCCTGCCTTGAGGAAGCCTTGTCTCCTTCTTGGAAGGTCGTTCCCCTCGCGCCAGCCCTGTTTTCTGCCGTGGGGAACTTGTGATTGACGCCCCCACATATTAACAAGTGCGGGGCTAAATTCTAGACGCGGGATCAAAGAGGGGGACGGCCGAACCGTGCGATGGACGGAGATGGAGGAGAAGGAGGAGGCCGGGTGGATGGATGAGGGAATGGGGAGAAGGAGTACACACACACATATATATATATATATATATATATATACATTAACATACAAATATATGTGTATATATATATGTATATATGTATTTATATATGTGTAGGAGGAAAGGGGAACAGCTCGCGAAGCCTCTTGGGATATCTCTTGGGTGCTTCTTGGTGGCCTCTAGGACGTCTTGGGGGTCTCTTGGCGGTCCTGGGAGGCTCTTGGGCGTCTTGGGTGCCTCGGGGGAGCCTCTTGGGGCCGCTTGGGGTCCTCTTGGGGGCATCCTGGGGTCCTCTTGGGGGCCATCTTGGGGCCATCTTGGGGCCTCTTTCAGCCTCCTGGGCGCTTCTTGGGTCCATCATGAAGGACATCGATCAAAGCAGGGGGGGTCCTCAATGACGGTTGCCCCCCCAAGAGGCCAACATGGGACGAAATACCGTAGTAAAAGTAGTGTTTTGGGCTTCCTCGCCGATGCCGTTTTTGATGCCCTGACACCTCGCGACCGGCCCCGTCCAGGTCCAGGGGAGGGGGTGGGGCGAGGGGTAAACCCCTCCCCGAAGGGGAAGAAGGGGGTTGGAAGAAGAACCACTCTGGACCACCAACGCCCAGAGGGCTGGTGGGATTATGTTGCTCGCACGTGTTTGCACAGACGTTGCAAATGGTTCGTTTTCGTTCCCGGGTGCTAGCCGCTAATCCCCCTTCTCTTCCTCCGCCTCCCTCCTCCTCCCTCCTCCTCCTCGTCCTTCTTCCTCCTCATCCTTCCTCCTCCTCCTCCTCCTTAGGTTATCGCCCCAGCGCCTCCGCCAAACCTACCAATGCCAACACCGCAGCTTCCTTCTCACGGTGTGCTGGAGCGGCGCTTGCGCCAGACACTGGTGTGAGGCACAAGGGCATGCCATCATCGGCCTCGAAGCTGCCCCTCCGCCTCCTCTGAGGCCGCGCCGCCTTCCTGGAGGGCCGCCCCCCCCCTCGCGGCGCATCCTCCCTGGCGCCGCCGAGTTTCAGGAGGGAAAAACAACACACAGACACAACGAATCGCCGATTCCCCAGAAGATATGGGAAACTGTGGGAAGTGGTGGGGGGGGGAAACCAAAAACCCAGAAAGTATGGGCAAATATGCGGGATCTGTTTATTTGTGTGTATTTTGTTGTGTGTCCCAGGGCCCCTTCAAAGTTGGCTGCCCCATCCCCCTCCCCGTCGGCGCCCGCCAGCCGCCGCCGGAGCCCCTCGGAGGCCGCGCCCACGCCGCCTCCGAGGGGCCACGCGTGCCCATCGGAGGCTGACCTCGGAGACAGCATCGGGGCTCATGCCGACTCCTCCGATGTGGTCTGATTCGGTGTCGATGGCTTCCGATTCCGGTTCGACTCGGCTCCGGGTTCCGAGTACTGACTCCGATCCCCTGCTCGAGGCCTACTATAGCTTGCCGATCTCTGCCGATTCGACCTCTCCCGACGCGGCTGCCGGTCTGTGCCGATCCGATGCACTCCGATCGCCGACCCGACTCCTCGATTCGACGCTGGGCTCGCCTGGCAGGATCGGGGCGGGCGTGGGCTCTGGGGCTCGAGATGTGCTGGGCCTGTTGGACGCTCTCCCCGCGCCCCGCAAGCCGCGCACCACGATGGTCGCTCTTACCAAAAGGGGGGCTGGCTCTTGTGCGGAGCCGAGTCTCTTCCCCATTGACTGCACCCCGCCTTCCCCGCCGGGGCTCACCCGACCTGCCGCCCGGCGCCCGCCCGACACCGCCTTTGTTGGGCTCTGCGCGCCCGTCGGAGGTCGGATGCGGGTCCTGGGAGGTCGCATCCCCCATCGGCGCTGATGTGTCCCTAGTCGAACCCTTGCCCCTCGCGGCGCCCCCTCCTGCCCCGACCTTCGAGGAGGGCTCACAAACAGCACCCGTACCCAGAAGCCCAAACTCCAGTCGAGGTTTTGAGCAGTCCAGCTAGGTCGTCAGGTCTGGAGTGCTACTTCTTTCCACTGTGGAAGGTGAGGGACGAGGAGGAGGGAGGCGGGAGGAGGAAGGAGGAGGAGGAGGGTGGCGAGGAGGAGGGAGGCGGGAGGAGGGAGGAGGAGGAGGAGGGTGGCGGGAGGTGGGGGGAGGAGGAGGAGGGAGGAGGAGGAGGGAGGAGGGAGGAGGGAGGAGGAGGAGGAGGAAGGAGGAGGAGGGGAGGCGGGAGGGGGAGGAGCGAGGAGGGAGGAGGGAGGAGAGAGGAGGAAGAGGGAGGAGGAGGGAGGAGGAGGAGAGAGAGGAAGGAGGAGGAGGAGGAGGAGGAGGAGGATGAGGGAGGGAGGGAGGAGGAGGAGGAGGAGGAGGAGGAGGAGGAGGAGGAGGAGGGGGAGAGGGGGAGGGGAGGGGGAGGGAGGATGAGGAGGAGGAGGGAGCAGGGGGAGGAGGAGCAGCGGGGAGGAGGCGGAGGGAGGAGGAGGAGGAGGAGGAGGAGGAGGAGGAGGAGGAGGAGGAGGAGGAGGAGGAGGAGGAGGAGGAGGAGGAGGAGGAGTGGGAGGAGGTGGAGGTGGAGGAGGAAGAGGAGGCCAGGCTGCCCCGGCCTCCGCCGCGACGCCGCCGTGCCCCTGGGCTGCGCCGGGGCAGGCTCGCCGGCCGCCGCCGCCGGCCGCCGCCGCCGGCCGCCGCCTGCCGCGCGTGCACGCCGCCAGTTGGAGGGCTCCGCGCGCCCGTCGGCGGTGGATCGCAGGGGCAGCCCTGACCTCCCAGGAGGGCAAGAAACCAGGCGATCGCAAGCATGGATTGAGGGGGCGTGGACTAGCGACGGGCCCCGTTTCCATGGGACGTCGCGGAGTTCCGCCGCCGAGCGAGGCGGCACGTGCCGCATTTTGGGGAAGTTACCCCCCCCCGATCCATGGATTGGCGACCACGCGCCAAATCCATGGATCGCTAATCCGTGTTTGCGCGCCCCCGAAAAAATAGCATAAGGACTTGATGCCGATCTTCCAATGGAGGTTTTCTAGACCTGCAGCGCTGTGAACACAAGCCGACGTGTTCCGCAGGTGCCCTGTAGGTTGTGCCTGGCTCGGGGTGCATGTCCAGCAGCTGCGCCTCGCCGAGGCCGTTGCGGGGTCCCGTGTGTCCCCGGTTTTGGGGTTCGGGACTTCGAGCACTCCAGGAGCCCTTCGCTGGAATATGTAGGTGCGGGCCCACAGGCCCCCCCCAGCATTGGGCGGCGCACTTAGATAACCCCCCCCCGCGGCCTCCTAAAGCCGCGCACCAGCACTCTGGCCCAGGGTCCCTCTTGCGTGCAGCCGAACTCGTCGTTGGTCGTCTAGCCGTCGCCGCCGCCGCCGCAACCGCCGCCGCCGCCGCCGCCGCCGCCGCCGTCGTCGTCGTCGTCGTCGTCGCCGTCGTCGTCGTCGTCGTCGTCGTCGTCGTCGTCGTCCTTCTCGTCGTCGTCGTCGTCGTCGTCGTCGTCGTCGTCGTCGTCGTACTCCACCGGCGTTGTGTCCTCCGCCGCGGCTCCGCCGTTGCCGTGGGGCGCGTCAGAGCAGATGCGCCGCAGCGCCACCGTCACGTTCCTCTTCCTCGTCTTCGTCGTCGGCCGCTGCCGTTTCGTCGTCACCACCTTTGCACATCAATTTTGTGACGTGACCCGTACTCTCCTCCTCCCGCCGTCTTCCTCTTCAGCCTCAGCCCCTTTCTGCTTCTCGGTCGTCGTACTGTTTCCCTCCTCTCTCCTCATCATCATCATTACTTTCCCCTAGTCCTCCCTTCGTTCCCATCTCTCCGTGCTCCTCGTCCTCCTGGTCATCCACAGTCCGACGTCACCCCTTCTCTTCCGCTCGCCCTTCCGCTCTCCTCATCCTCTCTTTCTTCTCCTTGTTCCGTTCCCCCCTAGCGCTCTCGTCCTCCCCGCCCGCTCAAAGTGCCTCTTAAAACATGTGACGTACGATACTTAAGCCGAATCCACGGGGCAAAGGCGGTCATCGAGTACGGACGCGCGTGAGGGTGGCGCACGCCCTCACAGGGATGGGCTTGGTGTACAGAGTGAATGCCCTCTCTGGGGAGCTGTTCCTTCCTATACCAGGTTTGCCTCTGGATGGGGGGGAATCTGACCCGGGCGCCGTGCCCGCGCCCGCCACATCCGGGTCCTGATCAGAAGGCACCCCAGAAGTTTGACGCGCATGGCCGGCAAGAAGGGTGGGCGAGCCTGGCAGCAGGGGCGCGCTTCGGCAGCGCGCGGGGAGGCGGCAGGAGAGTGAACGTCGCTGCGCCAGTCTCGAACAATGGAATGCTGAGGGACAGTGGGAGGAAGAAGCACGCCACGTTCCCGCGTCCCGATCCGACCCTGGGTCTGCGGAGCACCCTCCTAGGGTCGGGCCGGACGAAGGGGGGGGGGATAGGGAAAGGGGGGGTACGAAATCTGCTGCATGCAGCTGGTTTCGGCCCCGCCGCCGGGCCCATTCCTCGATACATGGGCGCCTGCCGGCGCCGGAAGGCGCCAGGAAAACCAGCTACGTGCGCTGATTCTCACCCCCCCCCTTTGCTGTCCCCCCCTTTCGCCCGACCCGAGTCTGCGGAGCACCCTCCTATTGGGGAGGGGCCCCGCGCAGTCGAGACGCCGACGCGGGGCACGCCTTGGGTCCCGGAGGGGCCCAGAAGGCTTCCTCGGGCGGACCTGCACGTGGCCGAGGCTCGCCGTGCCCTGCAGAGAGCCCCCGCCCCTCGGGGCCCCTCGCTCCGCGCTGCCTGTGCGTGCGGCGCGCGGGGGCCGTCGGTGTTCTCCGCGGCGTGCCCCTGTCCGCCGTGTGCTGCGACCGTAATAATTCGTGAATGCACATCGCTGGACTCCTTCGGTCACTTATGTGCCGTGTCAGCACACTCCCCGATCCCACGTCACATCCTGGACGCTCCTGCGCACCCAGGGCGCTCTCCCTCCTCGCCCGCCTGGGTCCGCGCTCCCGGAGCGCGCTGGCCTGCGCGCCGCCGCCGCGCCGCCGGCCAGGGCCCTCCCTGTGCGCCCAGGCATGGCGCACGGAAGGCCCTCGGTGCCTCAGCCCCCGGCGGAGGGTGCGCGCGCCGCGCCACGCCGGGGGGGGGGGGGGGCCAGCGGCGGCCTGGGCCGCGGCACCGGCGCTGGTGCGCCGGGAGCCCCCCCCACACCGGGTGCTGTCCATCGGCATCGCTGAACCTACGGGGTCCATGTATGCGTATACAGCGCCACCTCTCTCCCCCCCCCCTGCTCCCAGGAAACAGGAGAGGAAGAGGAGGCTCGAGGAGGGAGGATGAACGGAGGTGATGGTGCTGAATACTTGTGGGACCCGCATAACCGACACTCACCGAGGGCGTTCCAGTATACTTGCAGAGCGCCGCCTCGCAAACGTCCGAAGAACACTTCTCGCCTCGATATAATGGATCGTAGAAGTCCCCGCGGCGGATCTGGCCGACTCGCGAGGTGGATCCGCGGGCTGGACAAACTTGATGTCGACATCGGCGCTTCCGTGTCCAGTCTTTGTCATGGTCATCATTGATGTCCTCCCATTCAAAGAAAGGGGCAGGAGATGGGCTACATAATGTTTTACCCTAGAATTGGGTTTCCGTCAAATGTGCGACGCAACACGCTGAGTGTTCGTGGATCTACGAAGCATCTGATGCATGTTGTAGATTCGGCGGAAAGTTAATTTCAGCGCGCATCAACTCTGTAGTCGATCTCCTACTCGGAAGCAAGCGACGAGACCCGGGGAGAATTGTGAAGGAGAAGGGGCTTCTCAGAGGGCGAGGAAGGACGAGGGAAGACAATGGAGGACGACGAGGGAGCAGGCGCGAGGGACGAGGGGCGAGGAAAGAGAAGGCCATCGAGGATGGAGGAGGAGGGGAGGACGCGTCTCCTCCTCCTTGTCCTCCTCCTCCTCCTCCTCCTTCTCCTCCTCCTCCTCCTCCTCCTGCTCCTCCTCCTCCTCCTCCTCCTCCTGCTCCTCCTGCTCCTCCTGCTCCTGCTCCTGCTCCTCCTGCTCCTCCTCCTCCTCCTCCTCCTCCTCCTCCTCCTCCTCCTCCTCCTCCTCCTCACTCCACCGCCCGCCCCATGTGCCAAGCCTGTGGCAGGGTAATCAGCTCGTCGTTGTTGCTGTCGTCGTGGTCGTCGTCGTCGTCGTCGTCGTCGTCGTCGTCGTCGTCCTTCTCGTTCGGCGAAACTGGCCGTCATGCCTTGACAACTTATCTTCTCCTCCTCCTCCTCCTTCTCCTCCCTCTCCCCCCTCCTCCTCTCCTCCCTCCTCTCTCTGCTCCTCCTCCTCCTCCTCCTCCTCCTCCTCCTCCTCCTCCTCGTCCCCCTCCTCCCCTGCTCGAAAGATGG
>CAUYUJ010015534.1:95766-108266 GCA_963575745.1 Prorocentrum cordatum | reverse complement strand
GGCGAGTCTCGTTTTGCTCCCTCATTGTTTCCCCTCCCTGTCCCACGCAGCATCCTCGTTCTACGTTTCCCAGCTAGTTCTCGTCGTTCTCCTTCTGTGGGGGTGCGTCAGTCCGTCGTCGTTCTCGCTTCCGCCCATCCCGCCCGGCTGCACTGACAGCCGAGAGAGATTGCAAGGACCGTCCCTTGGCGTGCTGGGTCCAGAGTCCCCGTTGCCAGTTCCAATGGGGCAGGCCTGCTTTCGGAAAGTGTTCGGGCACGCGCCGTGGTGCGTGTGGCTGTATTCGGGGAACAAGCTTTCGGAGGTCGCCGCGGATGCCTCGAGTCGGCGCTGGAGGCGCCGTCAGGGGGTCCCACCGCCGATCGGAGACATCTGCGCGGACCTTCGCCATCTGCGCGGAGTTCATACTTATGCCAGTATTCGCTCCCCGAGTGTAGCCTTATGTGCAGAGCTCCCGACGCTGAAGCTACCGCTCATGAAGATGAGAACGACCTCCAGGCTCGAAGTTCTTGTCTACCACCTCGAGACCAAGCGTGCACACTGTAGTCAGCATCGTTAAGCGGCGCAGGGCCAGCTCCGCGACTGCTCGGGGTGACGATGGTGTTGCCAGAGAGTTGTGCCCCCGTTCGCTCAGGTAGTAGATGCCCCGTTGCGCTGCGCAGCGCGCATCCGCCACCGCTCTCCAGGGGTGGGAAGTCGTCTTCGGCTTCAGCGTGGGCGTCGGCGTCGTCGTCCTCGTCGTCGTCGTCGCGTTGGGCAGGGGGGAGGTAGGGCTCGGGGGGGAGCGCTCGCAGATCCCCCAACACCAGTCAAGGAGTCAAGGAAGCGCCAGGCACAGCGGCAGCGAGCAACGGGAAAGAGGCGATGGGGGATTTGTTTATGTCCGCGTCTGTCTCCCCATTGTTGCTGCACGCGCATTTCCAGCACATCTTGCCCCTGCGTGCTCATGCCGAGCACCATCATCGCACCAGCATGGCCGCAGCCGCCTGCTCAGTGTGGCGAAGAGCGCGCCACCTCCGAGCTCAAGCCACGAGGCCCTGAGCTTCAGGGACCCTCACACGTACGTGCAGCACGCTAAGACAAGGACCACATTGGGTTCAGGGGTGGCTCTGGTTTGCGGGCCCCTCCGTCACAGAGATCCAACGTATTGAACAATCAAGACGAGGGTTTTTCTCAGTGTTCGGCCTCCACGGACCCTCGCCGGGCCCGGGGACAGTCAAAACATGAATTCGGGATAAAGAGCTGGTCTTGGGGAAGGGGTGGAGATTCCTGGGGGCCGCGTACTGCAGAAAACACGACGTCGGATCTCTGGGATCTGCCGCCGTTTTCGAAATCAACGCTCACCAGTAGCAGAGGCACCGACGGCCCCCGCCCTGGCGCCCCGTGTCGCAGAGTTGGCGGGCGACCGCGCCGGGCGGCAGGGATCGCGAGGTGTGGCGGACTCAACGCCCACTCGCGCGAGGGGCCCATCGCTTGCCCAGCAACAGTGAAAGGTCTGGGAAAGCGGGGCGCGTTGCGATGTCTGGTTGCCTGGGCCAGGCACGGCGTTGAGCTCGCAGCCAGCGGCAGAGTGGGGAACATGCTCATGGCCGAAGCTCGAGTGGGCCAGAAGCGTCCCCTCGATCATTCTCTGGAGCTCCCTCACGGTAGCAGCACGATGGTTTCAACGCAGGTCGCGAAGAGGCGGAGCTCTCGGCCGCCTTTCCACTGCCGCCCTCCAGCGGCGTTCCGCCCTCGTGTGTTATGTGCCCCATGCGGGGCTGACTGCGAGGCTGAATCCCTCCTGGATGTGGCCTAGGCCTAGTAGCGCAGAGCTGCCCAGCGCCGTTGGCAACACATCAGCGTGTTGCCCCGTCGCTCTTGTCCGAAGGCCTGTTCCTACTCCCCCCTCCTCCTCCTCCTTCACCTCCTCCTGGTCCTCCTCCTCCTCCTCCTCCTCCTCCTCCTCCTCCTCCTCCTCCTCCTCCTCGGGGGTCCACGGGTGTCTACGGTTCGGCCACCCTCTGCGACGCTCGGGCCGCGCGCGCGCGCGCACCCGCGCGAAGAGGCTTCCCGCAGCGCCCAAGTCGCGCGGCTGCTCGCCCAGCGCGAGCCCGTGGTGGCGCCAGCCCTGCCCGGCGCCACCACGGGAGGCGGCCTCGGCGGCGTGTGCGGACGACAATTCTGCCGCGGCGGCGGGTGCGACGGCGGCTGGCGCCAGCGGCGGCGGCGGTGGCGGCGGCAGTGGCGGCAGAGGCGAGAAGTCGGGCGGCCAGGATCGGGAGCCATCGCTCCGGAGCGTGCCGGGAGGGGCGCCCTGGGGCGGCCGCGGCGCCCGAGTTAAATCCTCCAGAGCCGGCGGGCCTCGGAGATCCCTGAGCTGTCCCCCGTCCCCAGTCCTGGCCCTCGTCTGAACGCGCAGCGGCGGCGGTTCTGGCCCTCGCCTTAACGCCCTCGTCTTGACGCCCTCGTCTCAACGAACTCCCCTCTCCTGGCCCTGGCCTTAACGCGCAGCGGCGGCGGCTGCGGCGGCCCGCGGTGGCGAGCGGCGGCGGCGGGTGCGGCGGCGGCAGCGGCGGAGACGATCGGTGGCGGCGGCTGCGGCGGAGACAGGCCACGGCGGCGCTGGAGAGGACGGCGACGGCGGCCTCGGCGCGGAGCGGCAGTGCTCGTGTGCCCGTGTTAGAGCCGGCACTGATAAGTAGGTCGACCCTGCCAACTCAAGGGGCTCAACGGTACCCTTGCGTCCTGCATTCCGCAACCCATGCCTCCTACATTCCTATGGCAGTGTTGCCTTCGGAAGGGTCTTGTGTCCTCTCGCGGGCCCTGTTCCATCAAGTCCGACTGTAGGGCTGCTGCGGGCTGTGCTGGGAAAGTCTCCTGTGGCGTGTTCTGGTGTGGCTGGCACGGTGCCGCGGCAGTGCTGCGGCCAGCCCTGCGGCACTTGCCCGTGTCACGCGCGCGAGATTGTGGGTCAGGGGCAACGTCTTGGGGGGATGCTTACGCATGAGGTGTTCCTCGGGAACCGACCTGTCTGTGGCAGTTCGTACCCTTCCCCGCCCCCGTAGAATCTTGGCAGCGGCGGCCCAGGGTACGGCGGATCCGATATCTCTCGGCCCCCCGTGTGAAATATAATAGTAGAAGTTCTGTATCAAAACGGGGTACAAGTCGGATCCGTGCCACAAAATCAGGACAGACAGCGAAACCTCAACATTTGATACCGGATCCGCGCGAACGGAAATCGGATCCACCACAGCACAAATTCAAACCAAATTCGGATCCGCGCCTTTTTCAATTTGAACCGCCAAGGCTTCTCCCATGCGCGCCAGCACACGAGTTGAAACCAGCATGTCTGGGCCCAAGAGGGAACAACAGATCGTCCTGGGATGTAGGCTCATGGGGAGATGCATCGAGCCCCAATCGCTCACTCGTGGCCGATGGGAGCCTAATAGCCCACCCCTCCCAGTAACGTGCGGGATCGCCATCGGGGCCCAGTACCCATCTTTGGGCGGTGCATCGCCGATGTCAGACCTGTGATTACCCCCACCGAGCTGGTTTCCCTTTATCGTTGCCCCTCAACTGTGCCTGTGGCCTGCTCTGCGGCACTTCCCTGCGGCACGTGCACGGCGCTGTGAGGCGTCGTCCAGCGGAGGGTCCCCCTGCCCTGTCTCCAGTGCGTGCGGCTCTGGTGAGGCCTCGGGACTGCGCACAGGCAGCCCCCCCAGGCAGTCCCGCTGGGCCTCGACGGGCCCAACGAGTCGTCCCAGCTGGCCTCCACAGGCCCGCCGAGTAGTCCAGGGCGCCCTCGAGGGCGCGAAGCTATTCGCGCTTCGCTCTTCGCGCAGCGCGAAGCGCGAAGTTGGGAGCCCTTGGAGTAGTCCAGGGCGGTCTCAATACCTTGGCGCCGCCTCTGGCGGCGCCTTCTCCGGGTTGGTGCGTTGATGCCTGTTCCAGCTGGGGCTTAGTGGGCCCTGGAAACGGCAGGGCCGTTTTTTCACCGTTTCCGAAAAAGTGTCCCTTGAAAATGGAAACGGCAACAAAAAACGGCGACCGGAAACGGCAACGAAAACGGCTCCAGGATTGGAACCGGAGCGGGAACCCGTAAAAGAACGGCGACGGAACCGGAACAAAAACGGCGTCGGAACCGGCCAACAAAAACGGCAAAACGGAACCCGTAAAGAAACGGCCCTGTCGTTCCCAGGGCCCATTATAGGGCTGCGCCGCCTCCGGGCTGGTGCGTTGAGGCCTGCTGAGGCCCGCTGGGGGGGCCTGTTGAGGCCCGCTGGGGCGGCTCGTGGGGGCCTGTCGGGGCCCGCTGGGACAGCCCAGGGGGGGGAGGCGGCCGAGCTCGGCCCGAGGGCTCTCGCAGCTCGGAGGGGCGCGCCCTGCGAGGCCCGCCCTGCGCCTCGTCAGGGAGCAGCCCTCGCCTGGCGTGGGCATCCTCGGGGGGTCGTTCACGTCCTGTCGGCAGCAGTTGTTTCGCGTGCTCCGGCGCAGGTGCCACGTGGATTCGACACGGATTCGACGCGGATCGCGGCGCGACGGGACAGACAAGGTCTTCCGAATACGCAAAACACACACGCGCACCTCCGCCGTTCGAGCATTTGCCCCAGAGCTAATTTTTGTTCGTCGAACCTGCGACAACTGCGCAGAATGCGCCGAAGATCAACGGAACGTTTTAAGCACTTCTCGCACATTGGACGAAAAACAACATTTAGGGTAAATCCATTCTGCAGTCGATCCCCAACTCGAGCCGTGCCTGGCCTCGGCCATCCTGGGCACCACATCCTTGTTCAAACAGTATTAGGACCTACGCCCCCCCCCCAGAGTTAACGGTCTGTCTTTTCGTATTGGAATTTCAATTTAATTATGCCCCATCGTCCATTGTATGGGGAAGTTCGTACCATCCCAGGCAGTCGTTTACTGTTCCCCCGTCATCCTCTGGCACAGAATGCGCGCACACTCGCTTATGTCCCAAATCATTCGTTTTCAAGAACCCCTTGCATAACATGGGACGAAAGGCACACGCGCGCGTCGCCGCGCGCGATGCCCTGCGATGCGCCCTGCGATGTCCTGTTTTCTTGGATGCGGGGTACCCGGAAGCCCCTACCCTCCTCCTCCTCCTCCTCTTCCTCCTCCTCCTCCTCCTCCTCCTCCTCCTCTACTCCTCTCCTCCTCCTCCTCCTCCTCCTCCTCCTCCTCCTCCTCCTCCCTCCTCCTCCTCTCCACCTCCTCCTCCTCCTCCTCCTCCTCTTCCTCCCTCCTCCTCCTCATCCTCCTCTTCCTCCTCCTCCTCCTTTCCTCTCCTCCTCCTCCTCCTCCTCCCTCCTCGCCTCCTCCCCCTCCTCCTCCTCCTCCTCCTCCTCATCCTCCTCTTCCTCCTCCTCCTCCTCTCCCTCCCTCTCCTCCTCCTCCTCTCCTCCTCCTTTCCTCCTCCTCCTCCTCCTCCTCATCATCCTCATCCTCATCCTCATCCTCATCTTCCTCCTCCTCCTCCTCCTCCTCCTCCTCTCCCGGGCTGGCTGCTTATCGCGAGTCGTTTCTTGACGGTCCCGGAAGTCCTGGCGAGGGCCCACGGAGGCCGACAACGGCGAACAGTGTCCCGCCGTTGATTATTCCCTGACGACGCCGGCCTGTCTCTGGGCATCCCAGGTGGGGTCGGAGGATCGCGCCGAATCGCCGATGCATTGCTTGGGCGGCTCGATGTGGTGCTCGATTCCGCCCATCCCGACGGCGCCGATGCATGGCCGACATCGCCGATGCATCGCCGATGCACCGCCAATGCATCGGCTGTGCATCGCCGATGCGGCGCGATGCCTCGGCCCCGTGTGCTCGGACCCCATCTAGGCGAGCTCTACCATCCCTCCGCGCACGACTCCCCATCCAAGCAGGCGTGCACGTCCACCTTGCGGCGCCCGAGCCCGACCCAGCGCCGCTCGAGGCTGGCCGCCCCATGCTTCACCGTACAGTGGGAACCCGTGCCAAGAAACACCCTGCTTGCCTCCAGGGTACCCACTGTTTCTTGGGTTTTGATGGTTCTCCTATGGAAAGCGTGACGTTCCCACATCAACAAATCAATAGACGTCCTAGCTCTCAGGGTCGGGTTTCTTGTGGAAGGTTTCTTGTGCTCGAGCTCCTACTGTACCCTTCCTGCCGCTCGCTGGTCGCTGGAGGGGTCTGGCGGCCAGCGCGCCGTCAGCTCTGGGGCCCTTGAGGGGATACCGTTTTTGGGGTATCTCCTGGCGGTAACGGGCGTGACTGGGGGGAGGCGGGGAAGGGGGCCGGTAACGTCAAAATTCGCGCCGGCGCCGTCTGGGAATTCTTAAGGATGGCTTGACTCTACCAGACGGCGCCGGCGCGAATCGTGACGTGATCAGCGGGGGGGGAAGGGGGGAGGGAGGGGGTGAGGGAGGCGCTGGTCACGTGCGCTATTTGCGAGTAGTAGAAGACTGGGCTCGAACTCCAGTGGCATCGAGGGCCAGACATCGAAGAATGGCAGCTGCATGCAGTGCCGTTTTAATACATGCTCCGCGTGCTGATCATGTATTAAACATGCAGGGACTTAGCATCAAAACAGCGATGAGTCCATGCATACATTTTTCCATACATTGACCATGTATCAAAAATAAGTGTTTTGAGTCCTATGTATTAGAAAAACTGCCCCGTACACGTAAGCTTCCAGAGTTCCGCGCGGACTTCTTGGCTCGGCGCTGCGCCCCCCCTCCCGGGTGCGCGGAGCGCGCCAGCGCCTGCCACGGCGCCCCTCCGTCGACGCTGCCCTCGGCGCGCGCCCCTCGCGCCACGGAGGCGGGCCCAGCGCCGATCCAGGAAGGCCGCGCCTAGCTCCGTGTCGGGCGTGTCCCCCGACAGGAGGATTTTCGACGAAAAGCGAAACATACCCCAAGATACCCCAAAAAGGCAAAAGCCGATTCCAAAAATAGTCCCCAGACTATTTTTGGACTATTGTTGGGGTATCCTTTATTTTTCGTCGAAGTCCCCCTGTAGGGGGACAGCCCCGACTTCAGCATAGCTCCGGGAGGTAGGTCTTTGCAGTTGTTCTGTTCCTCCAGTAGGGGGCCCAGACATCGGGCGGCTCGGCAAGGATCTTGGCGTCAGTCTTCGTGTTCCCCCCCCCCCCATGTGACAAGAAAGCACGGGCCAGGATGAGAAGCCGGCCCTGGGGAAGGGGTCGAAAGGTCTTGGCGCCCATCGAGACGCCGCATGTCTGGGAAGGGTGAGGAGGGCGAGGGCAACATTTGGAAGGGGGGTGCGTGGCCTGAGGTGATACGGTCTTCGGGAAGGCCACCTTGTTTTTTATCGTGAGATCCTTCACCAGGGTCTTCAGCATGCTCACTAAGATATCCCTGGAGGCGTCAGACCCTACGGGTGATGGGGCCGTACGGTCATTCATTGTCCTTGGTTGTCTCTAGTTGCATGGCTGAGGTTGGATTCGGTGGCCTGGATTATTGTTGTCTGCTGTTGAAGCGTTTTGTTAAACAGTCTTTTGTGTTGGATGCCCTATATCCGCTTGGGCGATCTCGCCTCGGCGCCGGCTGTACTTCCTCTGAAATTGAGGCTCACGCTCAAGCGTTTCGGGGGGCCGCCCAAACCGTCCCCCCATCAACAACAACAACAACAACAACAACAACAACAACAACAACAGCAACAGCAACAGCAACAGCAACAACAACAACAGCAACAGCAACAGCAACAGCAACAACAACAGCAACAGCAGCAGCAACAACAACATCAACAACAATCAGTTTAATATTGTTCGCTCTTGTACGCTCGAGTGCCATTGCACATGTATTTCCCAAACCCTCGATGCCCGCCCTCTTTGTTTTCGATCGTACCCCTTTTTGGATGGTATATTTTTCTTCCCTGCAGGCCGGGCCCCGGCAAGCGTCGGGGCGGCCGCGGACCATCGGCTAGGCCAGCGGCGGCGCTAATCGGCGGCAGCCCGGCCCCAAGAGGGACGGACAGGGGACCGACCACAACGACGACGACGACGACGAGCAAAAGCGAGAGCGAGAGCGAGAGCGAGAGCGACAGCGGGGCCACGAAGGGCAGGAAGGGGGCCACAAAGGGCGACAGCGGGGTCACGAAGGGCATGCGTATGGGGCCACGAAAGGCGCGAATGAGCGGGGGCCACGAAGGGCAGATAATGCGGGCCCACAAAGAGCAACGACGGTGCCATCAAGGGTAGCAGCGGGGCCACGTAGGACAGCGAGGGGACCACAAAGGGCGACTGCGGGGCCACGAAGGGCATGCGTATGGGGCCACGACGGGCGCGAACGAGCGAGGACCACGAAGGGCATGCGTGTATTGGGCCGCAGAGGTCAAGGGCGGCGGGGCCACTGAAGGCAGCAACGGGGCCACAAGGGCAGCGATGGAGGCCGCGCGGGGGTGCAACTGGGCCAAAAAGAGCAGCGAAGGGGCCACGAAGGGCTGCAACGAGGCCACGGAAGGCAACGAGGGGACCACGAAGGGGCGCAACGGGGCCACCAAGGGCAGCGATGGGGGCAGCGAATGGCTGCAACGGGTCCACGGGAGGCAGCGAGGGGGCAACGGGGCCATGAAGGGCAGCGAGGTGGCCACGAAGGGCTGCAACGGGGCCACGAAGGGCAGCGAGGGGGCCACGAAGGGCTGCAACGGGACCATGAAGGACAGCGATGGGGGCCACGAAGGGGTGCAACGGGGCCACGAAGGGCAGCGATATCCCGATTCCTAAGTAAGTTGTGAGGGGGTCCTAAGCGTGAGCGCGACTTCGGGGTGCCCGAGTGTCGGGAGCGCGGCGTTTGAGTAGATTACGGGAAACTCCAACGCAAGAGCGCGAAACTTGAGTACCTGGAAAGCAAGTTTCCAGCGAGAGCGCGACTCCAGAGCGCCGAAAAAGCGATTCCGGAATGACATGCAAGGACGTGCCAAGCGAGAGCGCGATTCATGAGTACAACGCGAGGAATTCTCAGGAGGGAGCGGGAGTCCTGGCTAGACTGCCAGGCGGTCTCAGGCGGGAGCCGTTGTTGTTGTTGTTGTTGTTGTTGTTGTTGTTGCTGTAATTCACGGCCCTTTTCTTTTGATATACGTACGCAAGTCAGCAGCACAGGTGAATCCGTCAGAACAGTTTTGCTGTTGACTGTGGAGGCCGTAGGACGCCCCCGGACGCTCCAGTGATATGTGTTTTTGAATACGCGTTTTTCTGCAACCCCTCCCCCAAGAGGCTCCAGGAAACATTTCCTGCATTGGGATCTGTGATTGATCTGTGTTCGGGGAACGCTTCTCGGCCCCTCCGGGGCCAGGAGGCTCCAGTAGACACTTCGGTATCGGGATATGTGTTCGGGGAACGTTTTTTAAACCCCACCGCGCCCCCAGGAGACCCCAGCCTCATGTGGTGTGGAGGGGTCATTTGTGTGGAGGGGTCATTTTGTGTTCGGGGAGCGCTTTTCGGCCCCCCCGCCACCAAATGGCTTCAACAGGCCCCAGGAAGCTTTTTTTCGTATTGGGATATGTGATCGGGCACTGTTTTTCGGCCCCCCGTTGGATTCGCCTCGTCGGCTTCGTCCCTGGGCCCGACTGGGGCTCGAATCCATAGTGCTTCACATCTGTTTCTACAGATTGCCCTTTCTCCTGGGCCCGAGTCGATCGTGCATTGAGTCCTGACCGATTCCCATAGTCGCTCTGGTGTTGTTACGTGCCGTGCGAGGTGAAAGTGGGAACGTGCCTAGGGGAGGGGGTTGGGTCGACCTCCTTGGGCGAGACATCTGGATGTCAGAATATCGTCGTTCCTTTTCATTGAGTTCCCCGAAGAGGGTGGCGTCATGATGGGTGCATGTGGCATGCAGAAGCATGTCGCGTGAGCATGACACGATTGAGTGTGAACGTGCAGTAGCTACATCACAGTTGTTGTTGATCCCCCGTCTGGTGCACCTGGTGTTTGTTCGATCGAAGTGCTAGGCGCTCGCACCTGGTTTTATTCGGGAAAGTTTTCCTCCTCAGATTGGGCTGCTACCCCCGAACTGCAACAACAACAACAACAACTCCCGCCGGATCCCCCCTTGCATTCGACCACGTGTTTTAAACTCGCGCTCCCGCGCGGGACCTCCTCACAATGTGTGCAGGAGTCGCGCTCTCGCGCGAGACATCCTTCGCAATGCATTCAGACGCCACGCCCTCGACGCTCGGGATTCGCCTTCTCGTTCTGGCTTTACTCACGGTTTACTTGGGCATCGCCTTGTCGCTCGAGACTTCGTGATTTTCTGCTGGACTCACGCTTCGGCAACCCGCCTGCTTGACCTTGCCGCAGGGGCCCGCCTTCTCGACCCGCCCTTCGGGTCTACCCGCTCGATCAGCACGTCTGGTTCTGCCACGTGCTTTCTGCTCCTAGCTCCCCCCCTCGTGCGAATATCATGCTCCATCCTTTTTGTTGTTGTTATTTCTTTCTCTCTCTCACTCTCTCTCCTCCGTTTTTTTAGGGGCTGCACGAATTACACGCGGCATGTATTCCCAATAGGGGTACGATCGCAGACGAGCAGGGCGGGCATCGAGTATTTGGGATATACGTGTTGAATGGCATGCGAGCAGGGAAGAGCAAACGGCCTTGAACTGGTTGTTGTTGTTGTTGGTGGCGGTGGTGGTGCTGTTGTTTGTTATTGTCGTCGTCCTCGCCCGCGACTTCCCCGCGACCCACGCGCGACCCACCCCACGACCCCCCCGCGACCCACCCCGCGCTCGTCCTCTCACCTTGATCCGCAACTGCCCTGACCTTTTCAGAGTGCTCAAAAATTGCACAGCAGATCTATAGACTTATTGGGGCTGTTAAAACCCCGACGGGAATTTCGATACATTTGATATACGTAGCACCCTGCAATTGCGGATAAGAGTGAGGGGGCGGGCGCGGGCAACGCGGGCGTCGTCGAGCCGGCGGACCTCGTGGCCCCCACCTTTCCTGTCGATGGCGCTCTCCTCCTCCTCCTCCTCCTCCTCCTCCTCCTCCTCGTCCTCATCGTCATCGTCATCCTCCTCCTCCACCTCGTCCTCCTCGGCCTTCCTCTCCTCTTCTTCCTCGTCCTCCCTCTCCCCCCCTCGTCCTTTCATCATCGTCCTCCCATTGGCCTCCATCATTGTCCTCCCATTGTCGTCCATCATCATCATCATCCTCCCCCATCCTCCCCCCCTCCTCGTCCTCCTCCCCCTCCTCCCCCTCCTCGTCATCCTGCTCCTCCTCCTTTTCTTTCCCCACATTCTCCTTACATCCTCTCTTCTTCCGCGTTCTCCTCATCCCCTGTTTACTCCTCCTGCCCCCCCTCCTTTCCCAAGATAACTGCAACGCAATCCTTTTTTGTCCACTTGATGCTTCCCGCATTTTCTGATCAAGGCAACTCGCCAGGGCAGAGTTGCTGGACGGGCTGGTGTGGATGCGCGGGGCTTGAAGAGGTCCTCGCGGGCTCAGACGGCATGCAAAAATCCGCCGCCGCGCTTGTGCGGCATGGGTTTGTTCAGTGAACGTGGTTTAGGTCGCGGGTGGGCCGCGGGCTCTCCATCTCCATCTGGAAGGAATGCAAAAGCAGCCCGCCGCAGGCGCCAACAAAAATTGGTGTGTACACTGAACGTGGTTTGGGTTCGCGGGTGGGCCGCGGGTTCTCCACCGGGAACGAATGCAAAAGATGCCCGCCGCAGGCGCCGAAAAATGTGGCTTGTACCCTGAACGTGGTCGCGGGTGGGCCGCGGGCTCTCCACCTGAAACGAATGCAAAAGATGCCCGCCGCAGGCGCCGAAAAATGTGGTTTGTACCCTGAACGTGGTTTGGGTCGCGGGTTGGTCGCGAGTTGGTCACGGCGTGGGCACGCGGGCCCCTCTGGACATTGGCAGGAAACACAACGCAACAAAAAAACCCCCCGGCGCCGAACATTGGGTTTGGTATCTGTCGGTTTGTTTGGTCGCGGGTGGGTCGCGGTGGGTCGCGGGTGGATCGCGAGGTGGCCGCGGGCGGATCGCGGGGGTTGGTCGCGGGCGGGATCGGGGTGGTCGCGGGGTGGGTCCGGGGGGGGTCGCGGGGCGGGTCGCGGGCGTGGTCGCGGGGGGGTCGCGGGGGGGGTCGCGGGGGGGTTGCGGGTGGGACGACGACAACAAACAACAACAAACAACAAACAAACAACAACAACAACAACAATTACTAGCACGTGGGGACACTCCGTTCTCACCAGTGCCAGGGTTTTCATACGACGCCCGCCAATACCCCCACTTTGTGGGGGGGCCGGTTCAAGCTCTACCACATTTCCAAACGACTCTTCGCCACCACCCACACCCAGCTTCCCGCCCTATGACGTTCGGACACTTCACTTCGTGGCCTGCGGACGACCGTGGCTACTACACTGGCGCATGGGTACAGTGACTTGTTGTGGTAACATTTTCTGGACGCTAGCTTAGTATACGACTTTTCCCCCTGTTCCAACACTGGACACCTGTACTGGTTTTTGGTGGCAACGTGTTCCTGACGCTGTTTGGTGGTATGTTTTGCAAGG
>CAUYUJ010015534.1:78266-90766 GCA_963575745.1 Prorocentrum cordatum | reverse complement strand
GTTGGAGGAGGAGAGGAGGAGGAGGAGGAGGTGGAGTAGAAAGGGACAGGTGAAGGAGGAGGAGGAGGAGGAAGGAGGAGGAGGAGGAGGCAGGAGAAGGAGGAGGAGAAGGAGGAGGAGGCAGAGGGAGGAGGAGGAGGAGGAGGTGGGGAGTAGAGAGGAGGCAGAGGAGGAGGCGGAGGAGGGGGAGGAGGGGGATGCGGCGGGAGGGATGGGAAGGAGGAGGAGGGAGGACGAGGGAGACACAACACCGGAGTGCGGCTCGCCGCAGGCCCCCCGGAGCGAGTGGCCCACTACTGTGCGCCGGCGCTGCTGCGCGGCGGTCGGCCGCCTCTGTCTGCGCGAGAGGGCCATCGTAGGAGGGCAAAACGACCTTAATGTGGGGACTTATAGGAAAATAAGGGAGATATTTTTATTTGGGAAGTGGGGGGGAAGACAAAAACCTGGAAAATATGAAATTATGGGGAATATGTTATTGTGTGTTATTTGTTTTTTTTTTTTTGTGTGTGTGTGTGTGTGTCCTTGGGCCCCTTCATATAGGCGCAGGCCCCGGAGGTGCGTGCGCGCCAGAGGGCACGGAGGGGCCCAAAGCGTAAGTCGGGCATGTCCCCGACCAGGAGAAATAGTCCAAAACAGTCATGAGATAGACTGGGGGCGATGTTTTTTTTTTTGTTCTCTGTCTCTCTCTCTCTCAATATATATATATATATATATATACATATAGATATACATATGACTATGTTTCCCTCCACCCCCGAGAGCGACACTCTGGTGGACCCGCAAGGGGGTCCAGCCAAGACAGGGTGGTGCAATAGATCTGGTGCAATCGACTTGCGGGGATGCAGATGCAACAGGTCTGGGGCGTGCAGTACGTTCCAGTGCGCAGATGTTTTGCTGGGCTTTCGTGTGTAATGCAGTATATGCAGTACAAGGCAAGCCAGTTCTCTGGCGCATTACATTAGCAATACAATTTCCCCAAACCTTTGCACCACCCCCTTTCAGCTAGACCCCCTGGGTCAATCAAGGACCAAGGACACGACAAAAAGGTGGCTCGACGACATAGCAAAATGTATCCACGCAGCTTCTGGAGAGGATTGGGAAACCATTGCGCCGGATAGTTCTCTATTGTCGCATTTGGAGGAACCTTACGTGCAGCGACAGCGCTAAGCACAAAGTGAGTGAACCTGCCAGCCAGTTCCTCCTCCTCCTCGTCTTCCTCCTCCTCCTCCTCCTCTCCTCCTCCTCCTCCTCCTTCACCCCCCTAGACGTCGAGGTGCCATGTCCGCACGCAGTCTTGAACGTCGCACCCTGGGCGGCAGGAGGCCCCGACCAGCGCCTAAGGGTAGCACTGAAGAGAGCACTCTAGAGAGAGCACGTGTGGCAGCGACGTGCGTTCTACTGTGCTGTTCTGATGCGGCAGCGAAGTGCCCTGCCGGCAAGCTGTTCGGGGCAGAGCTGTACCGCTGGTCTTCTTCGCTTGCGGCCTCGCGGGGGGGCCCACAAGGCGGCTCAGGAGGAGAAGCCGCCCCCTGCAAAGGGGTCGGGACTCCTGGGGCGGCCGCAGTGGGAAGGATGAAGATGTCGGACCTCTGTGGGAGGTGGCGACAGGTGGCGGGGGAGGCTCCAGGACTCTGGACACTGCACACCAGGATTCTGACAATGTCAGGCTCAAGTCTCATCTTCGGGGGACCTCACCCGTACAGCAGTGGCGGTAGGTTCTTCTTTCCGACGTGAGTTCGACGCGGGTCAACGTGGATTTGACGTGGATTCGACATTCGACGCACTCGGCCTCGATTTGGCGCGGATTCGACGCGGATAGCGGCGCGATGAGACAGACGTGGTCTCCCGAAGACACAACATAATTGGATAGAGCGTCGACCCACCGCTGCCCGTCTGTTGGGTTCGCCAGCGCCCTGGCTGACCAGACGTTATGATGGACATCATGAAAGCCGCAAGCGGCGCGCAATAGTTGTTTATCGAATGGCTGTCGGCCCATCCCGCCACCGTGCCTGGGTTTGGATCAGAGGACTCTCGGATGCTGCTCGGGGTTCCGTGGCCTGGGTTTTGGGTGGTATCCATTGGGCCAGATCGATCCTATTAGGCGTGGATCCTTTTGACCTGGGTTGTGGGCCAGAAGCAGTATGCCTCAAGAGGTACTCTAATGGTACGTTTTGGTTTTCCCACAAACGGTGTGGTGACCACACAGCGTGGTGAGTCAGTGGGGATTGGGGGTCACCACGCAGTTTTGGGACTCGTGTCGTTCAGCGAGGATTTCTCGAGCGACTGGTGCATCCGAGGTCCCAAGACCGTGCGGTAACGGACCATGCGGTGATGCCTTTGGGGATTCCGAGGTCACCACGCGTTCCGTCACCACGCGGTTTTTGTGGCCCCCAATCGTTTTCCGCTTTTAGGGACCTTCGCCGGGTCTAGGAAGTTCGATACATTGATTCGACATGAGAAGCCGTCCTCGAGGAAAAGGTCGGGGCTTCGGAGACCGCGTGTTGAGATACCAAAGCGAACGTCGGATGTCTGGGTTGGTGATCGTTTTCTAATTCGTTGTGTTGCCGATCGGCGCGGGCCCTCGCACCCCCCCCCCATGGAGTAGATCTTGGCTGCTTTTGGCGCCTGTTTCAAGCAGGGGGAGTCTTCCCCATAGCACGCACTGTTGCAAACAGTCGCGTTAAGCAGGGGTATGGAGCCAGACACCTCCCCTCCCCCCCTTTCGCTCAATGTCGAAACGCCGAAACAGAAAACGTTCACGGTGGATACCTCAGGAGGTGCAGAGCGTGCGAACAGCTTTTGACGAGGAGGCGGAGGAGGAGGAGGAGAAGGAGGAGGAGGAGGAGGAGGACGGGAAGAAGGAGGAGGGCGCGGTGGGTCGTCGTTAAAGGGGCTCGTCATGGAATGGGTCGGTCTGGCCGTGCCGGAAGGTGGGATTGTTTTTTTTCTTACGCTTCTTGCCCGTTCTGAGTTTCACAATACCTCTGGGGTGCCTCCGTGGAGGAGCCTCCGGAGATCGCCGTGGACCTTCCGTGTGGCACGCGGGCCCCGCGTCACTTCGCGGTGATCGACCCTGGTTTCGGCGGAGTGCCTGCATTGAGGTATCAGAGGTTGTGAATCACGATCTTGCTACTGGTGAATGGTGTGAATGTGTGTGTGTGTGTGCGTGTGTGAGTGTGTTTGTGTGTGTGTGTGTGCGTGTGTGCGTGTGTGCGTGTGTCTGTGTATGTAAGTCCGTAAGTGTGTTTGTGTGGTGTTGGTTCTGCTCTTTGGGGACTGTCTGTAAGTCCGTGTGTGTGTGTGCTGTTGGTTCTGTTACTGGGGGACTTGTTGAGAAGCTCCGTTTCCGCCTGGAGACACCTCGGAGCGGATTTGAGGGCCCTTGGAGGCGCGTGTTCAACTCCGCAGAAGCCCGCAACAGCAGGTAAAGGTGAGGAGGGGGCGGTCCCTGGAGGAGGGGGTTGGCCTCCTTGTCCACAATGGGACCACCCCCTCGTCCCCATCGTCCAGGGCGGGCCGCCCAGGGGGAAGGTGCTCACGACTCCCAGACCCCACGAGGGACCCTCCCCCCCTCCAAAAAAAAAAACAACCAATGGCCCATTGGGACACCCCCCACTGCCCCCCCCGGGACTCCGGGCCCCCCTCCGATGCCCCCCCTTCCCGGGAATCCCCCCCATCGCTAGTGAAGGGATCAGCGGGAAGTGGCTTCCCTCCGAACTTTCGAGTCCATCACGAAGTTATTTTACTTCCCGTCCGGCTGCATCGCTTGAGGAGGAGTGCTTGGAGAAACGTCTGGAAAGTTGGCCCGTGCTCTTTCTCAAATCATGCTTTTCTTGTCGACAGTTTCGGCTGTAGCTGTGGCTCCGCAGCTCTGACAAGACAAGAGGAGTTCCCTTCCGTTCCGCTCCTCCCCCCTCGCCCAGTGCTCCCCTGCGGGCTTTTCCTCCGAGCCAGGTGTAGCTCTAGCTCCGTAGCTCTGACAAGGCAAGCGGCGTCACGCTCCGTTCCATTCCTCCCCCTTGACGCCCTGCCTTTTTGCTCGTCCCTCCGCGCCCCTCCCTCGCGCCTCCCCTGGCCGAATCCTGCTCCGAGGTGGCCCCGACAGAGGGCTCGACCGCCGCCAGGTTCGCGGAGATCGCCGAGGTCTCATCTGTTGGGAGGGGCACAGATCAGGAGGGGGGAGTGGAGCATGGACCTTGAGATTCTGGCGTTGCGCATTTTGCATGAGGGGCGATTCTGCTTTATTTAGGCCCACAGGACCAGCACAGATGGATCTGGCTCGAAGAAAAGCACAGGAAGATTGGGGTCTGGGGATTTGGTCGTGATTTGTTGTCAGATCTTCCATGTTTTCGCGACGTCGGATCTCAGGGGAAAGATCGTGATGGTGGGAAGGTCCAGGTTGAACGGAGGGGGAGGGCGACGAGAAGTTGGAGGATAGAGGGGGATGGGCAGGCTAATTACGCGCGTGCGTGCGTTCGAGCGGCATACTCGGCACCCTACCCTTCCCACCTATCCCTTCCCATTGCGCTGGTGTTTCTCTACCCGCCGATCTGTTTCCTAGCGGACTTGGATCCGCCACGTAACTTCATTGTGTGATGCGCAAGCAAAAGGGAGGTGGCGGATGAGCAGCAGGACAAGGACAAGTGATGGGGAGGAAAGGGAGCAGCAGCATGAGCAGGAGTAGGAGGAGCGGGAGGCACTGGAGGATTAGGAGGACCAGGGGAGGGCGGAGGAGGGGAAAGGAAGGGGGGACAACAACGAGGAAGGAATCGGATCCAGAAATGTGGCTCGTGCTTTCGCGAGGGCACCATGCTGAACGACGGGCGCAAAGCGCCGATCCTGAAATATAGCCGGGGCTGCAGCGGGAACACAAGTTTACCGTTTCGCATATCCCAGCTTCGTGCCGAGCGGAGAAGTGCACAACACCGCAAGTCGTTGGGTCCTGTACACTGACAGAGTGTGTGGGACAAGCGCCGCCCCGATCGGGCCGAAGCCTGTGTAGCTGTTGAAGCAGGAAGAGGCGGTGGAGGTGAGGGCATGGAGGACGGGACGGAGGAGGCCGGATGGAGGTCCAGGATCAGGAGGGGAGGGGTGGAGGAGGCACGGAGGAGGGGGAGGCCGGATGGAAGAGCATGCGGGAGGGGAGCAGGCCAGCGCTGCCGCCCGCCCGCTGTGCGCCGGCGTGGCCGGATTCCCTTCCAGACCGTGTGCCAGCTCAGCGGCCCTGCACCCACGGAGTGTTGAGGCCTTCGCAGACTCGTGCCGCTTCGCCCGGGCGTCCCTCGATTGGCCAGCCGATCGGAGCGACGCTCGGCCCTCCTTCTCACTGCTGCTGCTGCCCAGTCGGCTCTGAGCTGTATGTTCACGCCTCGGCCTTGCCTCGGTGAGTTCTGCCTGGCTGGGCCTCTCGCCGCCGCTCGTGGGCGACACCTCGGATCCGCACCCGCGGCCGCGCGAGCAGGGCCCCTCGACCGCGACACCGCGGCTGCGGGGCGTTGTTCCGCGGATGCCCCGCGCGGAGCGTATCCACGCACGCGACCGCGCGGCGCGCATCCGCGGGCTCGCGCCCCAGAGCCCAGACCGCGCGGGCGCGCACACGGACGTGCTCGCCGCTCGTGACTTTGGCCTCTCGTCGCTGCCGGGCCCGTGCCGCACGGCGGGCGCGCCCCCCTCGCGCGCAGGCGGGCCTGGAGCCCTTCCCCGGCGGCGGCTGCGGGGGTGCCGCCGCCGTGCCGCCCCTGCCAGGCGCACGCCGGCCGGCCCTCTGTGCGCGGGGGCGGAAAAGAGGGGGGTGATGACTAGGGGGGAGTGGATCTCATGGCGCGGGCCATGATATCTCCCCAGATTTCAGGGCGCCTCTTCTCATTTCGTTACGCCCCTGGCCCCCCCGCTGGGCCGCGCACATGCCGCCGGTCATGATTTGCACCCCCCCCTCTTGGACACTGGCTAGACCCTCTTCTAGGGTTAAGGTATATTCCCGCTCAATGGTAATATGTCTAAGGGAAAAAGCGCTTTCTACCTTAAAACGAGAAATAATACCTTAAACTGCAAGAACAGTAGGGTTCAGGTTAAATGATGAGAGCACTACATAACATTGAACGCTGCGTTTGGTTGTTCTACAAATTCTGTGTAATCTGTAGTGCGCATGGATGTATTTTGCGAGACGGTGCTACGGTATACGCGTTGTACCCAGAGTACCGCATCACCGTGAATCAAACATGTTCGGGCCATGGGGTTGGTCGAAAGGCGTTGCCTGATTGAGCCCGCCCCGCACGTTTGGATGTCTCAAGTGAAGACGCCTGGCAAAAAGCTTGCACGATGGGCGGGGGGATGGCATTATGCCTTCTTTGGTGCGACCTGTCGGGGCCTAAGACAGTCACTTGAGGGCCTTGTGTCCCCAGAGGAGAGGAAGAGGAGGGGGCGGAGGAGGATGAGGAGGTGAGGAGGTGGAGGAGGAGGAGGAGGAGGAGGTGGAAAGAGTCCTGAGTCAGATAAGTCCTGGGGTATAAAACAGAGCACGGGTGAGGGACCTCGGGCCCGTGTTCGATGGCCCAACGCGGCACCAACCATAGTGGTGAAACAATATCCGTGGCCATATTTTTGCTCAAACTCGGGGTCGTGTTGCACTTTGTGTCGCATTGTGTTGCACATTTTGTTTCGCATCCGTTCGTTGGCCGACACAGATGGACGCCGACGTTTGCGGTGACGATGGCGTCGGGCACGTCGGCGTGCCAGCGCCGCGCCCACCAGCCTCTGCGCCTCCTGGCAGGCAGAGGGCTCCCCTGGAGAGCTGCCTCACGCTCTTTTTCGTGTTCGGTGAGTCTGGAGGCCTGTGGTCTGCACTGTACAGGCGTGCAGCAGCAGGGAATCGTTTCGACGACAACGTTCGGCGCTTCTTCGGCGTTGTCGTGGGGAAATGGAAACTCATCGACACCGATGCTGCACTGCAGATTCGGGACGAGCCTGGCGGGAGCGGAGATCTCATCATTCGCTCCTCGCTGCATGGTGCCAGGCGCTTTCAGATATCTGGTGCACTGATACACGAAGCCATTGCGTCCATCGAGTTGGACAGACCCGTGCAGAGTAACGCCCACAATGCCGAGGAGATATCAAGCGTGTTGCATGGAGCTTCCTGCACGTATCACGATGGCGGGAGTCACACTGTGGGTACATGGCACGACTTGTTGGGCGTTTTGATGCGTGCGTACCGACACGTGGCTGAATATTTCCCGTTGGTTCTATGCCCAGTGCTTGCTGTCGGAGTTGTTTCTATGATACAGCCTGTGTTCAATTGTGATGCGGTGAAATCCCGTTTCCGACAGAGCCTGCATCATGGACCGACCCGTCGTTCATTGCAGTTTTTTCGGCGGATGCACCCTCCGCGCATGCAGGACGCAGCTCCAGATCGAGCTCCACCTGCGCGTGGTACGTCAATTCGTCGGCGTCGGCGCCTATCTGCTAGTATAACCATCGAGTGGCTCGGTGTATCGTCGACTTTGCGATCACTTCGGCACAGATGGAAGTCTGGGAAGCATTGGAGCAACCTCTTTGAGCGTTGCGCTGGCATTGAGCGTGGCTCGTTGCGCCAGTCCCTGCATCACATTCGTACTGAGACCCTTCGTCAGGCGCGGGTGCGGCTGGACTGGGCATGCATGCGCCTCACGCGTCGCTTCTACGCGACGCTCGATTGGAGATCCATCGACGTGTACCTATACATTGACAGCAGCCCCCAAGGCAGGGGCTGGGAGATGCAGGCGGCTAGCTTCGTTATCAGAAGAAACGGCACGGACTTCAGACGAAGAATGTTCTCGCCAGTTCTTTTGAAACGGACTCAATTGAGCGCATTTCAAAAAACTGCAGCGTTGCTTTGGCAGATCTACTTGTCTTTTGGAGGTTCCGTGGACTCCATGCGGCGATTTTGCCATAGAGTTCGCGGGATCGTGAGCGACATGGGCACAGAATACATGGTTTCAAAAATGAATGACGTATTGCCCGACTTTTTCGCACAGCTTGGATGCACGCAGCAGGTGGCTCGAGAACCTCTGTTGTTCCCGAGGTCGCTCATCATCCCAGGGTGGAGGCACAAAATCGACGTGTTGATTCGTACGGGCGCGCACTCCCTCCGATGGTTCCCGAGATTCTTGACTCGGGTCAAGGCGTTGATCTCGATGTTCAGGGACGAAGTCACCAGGGCCTCAAACCACCAGCCACCCCCCTCCCAATAATAACAACACGATGTTGAAAGGGGGCCGAAGGGGAAGAGGGGGGGAACACGTTCAAGAAAGGGAGCACGGAAATAACCATAAACATAACACCCTTTCCCCCACCTAAACAAAAACAACAAGAAACCCACATAAAAAAAACAACGGACAAAAGGGGGGAACGATTACAACATATACAGCGTGCGCGACAACATGAAAAAGGGCAAACATAAACACAACACGAACAACAAACAAGACGAGGACGACGAACACAACGGGGACGAGGAGCACGAGGAGAAGGATGTGGAAGACGGGGTCCCTCCTTGGCCACCCTGAGAGCTCCTAGGCCCCACTTGTGATGAAGGAAGGTGGGGGAGCGGTGCGCAATGCGAAATCTGCCCAATGATCCAAACGCAACGCTTGAGGACCAACGAGGGCCCCACACAGTTAACCACACTATGTCCAGGCAGCCCAAGAAACCCCCTCAGAAGCCCCCAGGAGGGCCCCACAAGACACTCAAGAGGCCTCCGAGAGATCCCCACACAGCCCAACGCGGTGCTCGAAGGATCGCGAGAGAAGGTTGTTAGAAGCACCGCCAGGGCATCAGGGACACCTTGGCCACGCGCTGGCGGGGGGCTGGGCTCAGCGGCCTGGCCGCGCTCATGACGAACGTGTCGCTCCCTACGTTTACCGAGTGGCGTTGGAAAAAACTCAAGGACTGCCTTGATGGATTGGGCACATTTCTTTGGTCAGTCAGGGGTCACTTTGATCGTGCTGCGCTGGGGGACGTGAGAGACAGGGTTCGTCTTGATCAAGTGTTCGGCGCCCTCACCAGCCCATCTTTTCAATATGAGTTCGAGCTCATCCATTGGTTTGCGTCTTGGATGGGTCGCTTGATGGCCTTTGCGGGGTATTGCCCCTGTCACCCAGAGAAGTGGGACACAGGCGAGAGTTTCGTATGCGAGAGATCGGGCTGCGTTCTGGGGCTGGCCTTTGATTATTCAATGAGTGCCCTCAGGGCGGGAGTGGCCGAGGCCAACTCGTGGACATCTGGCCGATTCGGCCCGTTTACCCATCTCGTGCGGGATGGGCAGGGCATGGCCAGAGCTACTCTCGCGCTCGGGGCACTGAAAGTGAAATTCCTTGATGACCTTCCCTACATCCTTGGGAGATTGGGCCAGCCAGACATCGAGGAAAAGTGCCTGATCATGTACAACCGCCACCCTGCTGCACATCACGATTCCACGACGCTGGCGGTTCTACAGCCAGGCACTCCACTGCGAGCTGCGGTGGACGCCATGGACAGCGACGGTGGAAACATGTCACCCTTGTTGCGGTCCGAGGTCGATTCCATTAGGTATGCACCATTGGACGACACGGTCGCAGAAGGGCCACACTCATTGAGCCGACATCACCATCTGAGGGCTCGTCGGGCTACCTTCCCTTGGATCGCCAGCAGCATGCGCCTAGATACGAACTTGGTTGACGTGCATGACTACGCTACTGCTCTCGACGCAGACTTGGGCGCCGAATGGGACAGCGCCACGGCGGTGCTGAGGACTCCTGGCCGGGCTTCCCGACACAATTCTGCATTGAGAATCAAGCGATCTCATGCCGAAGGGCTGACCTACACGGCGAAACACTTATCTGGTATTCGGTACGGGATGGCACTGCACGTCGGCGCTGGTGGCGGCGGTGGCGATCCCAGAGGCGGGGGAGGCGGGGGCCCTCGCGACGGCGAATTGCCCGACGACCTCGGCGACGAGGAGCCGCGGGCCACCTTCCACCGACGAAACATCTAAGTAGCATGAGGAGGCGGCAGAGGAAGGACGAGGAGGACGGATGGGTAGAAGGGCGGGAGGGGGATGCGGATGAAGGTGAGGATTACTCCTCCTCTCCATCCGCTCCCCGCAGTGCCCTTCCCTACCCTTGTCCTACTCGTCCTTCAGCACCCCTCCTGCACATCTGCCGCGTTCGCGTTGCTTGCGATCCCTGGAGGACGCGGGTGACGAGGGCGACGGTGGCCCAGGCGGTGGCGACGGGCCCGCTGGAGATCCTGGCGCTGGCGGCGGCCCCCCTCCAGTCAAGGGTGCCAAAAAGAAGCCCGCTGAAGGCTTCGCCCCTGGAGAGGGCAGCTTATTGGCAGACTACCTGGGTAGGACGCTGGTGCCGCACCGCTACTACTCTGTGCAAGTCGACCTTGACTATGACGACCCTGACGACCACCGTGGAAAGATATTCTTTCAGTTGTTGAGCTTGAAGGTGCAGCCGAAGCTGATCAAGACAGTTTCGACAGAGCAGCCAGATCACGAAACTTTCGTGGTACACGCCCAACTGATGCAACCATGGAACGACCCGACCGATGACGTGGTGGACGCTTACTGCATAGAAGACCCTGCATGCCTTGACTTGTTCATGTACCTTGATGCGTCACGCGAGTCCAGGCAGAGGCTCTGCATTTGGGAGGTCAGGGACAGCGACATCGATGAGTGCGTGGCTTTGTACGGAGTTGTCGTGGCGAAGCCATCTGGCGACACGTTATCTTGGCCCACGCTGGCGCTTCTTGATGAGCTTGATGCGAATGGATGGCGCCGCGAGCTCGCTCCCATCGAGTACGGGGATGCAGCATCTGCGTCGCAGTACGATGGTCGGGCAGTGCGGGTTGGCAGGCGGTATTATTATTTGTGCGTGCTCTGCTTGGGCGCCCTGTTTGAAAAGGGCGCCGCGCCATTCAGCTCAGCGGAGCCAGACTCATTCTACCAGTTGTTACTTAAGTATCCCAGCAAGGCGGTGGCTGGGCAGAGTGCCAAATCATCAAAAGCATTATTGGACGGTCTTGGGGGCGACGATATCTCAGATCATATCATCGTGAACCGCCCTTCCAAGAAGCTCAAGCCCGCGCCAGCTCTGTGTGATGATGTCGCGGGCGACGACGGGGCCGATCCAGTTGAGGACTACGTCGACGGCGGCGTCGACATCGAGCCACTCCCCATCCCAGGCGCAGCTGGTGATGCTGCTGATGTCGAAGGGGATTGCGGCGATGATGGCGGCGGGGACGGCGATCCAGCAGGTGATGGGCCTCATGCCGACGTTCCAGCTCCAGTGCCAGGACCTCCTGTCGGCGACGCCGCAGGCCCCGCCCTCGCGGTCCCGCACTTCATAGAGGGCCAGCGCGTCACGTACGAGTCTCACGTGACGCCGTCGGGGGTTCTGCACGCTGGACTCCGAGTTCGCTGCAGCAACCCTGCCCATCCTGGATGTCGGTGCTTTCGTTCTGGCAAGCTCGATGTCGACAGGTACGGGCCCAAGGCCGCTCAGTACTTTCTGGGGGCTTGGCTGCAGCTGGCACACGGAGCGCCCACCAAGGGCGCGCACAGGAAGCCTCGCAGAGACGAGGTTGACGCGTACGCAAGGGATAATCCCCGAGCAAAACACGGCGGCTGGCGGGAGGGAGAAGGAGAGGAGGAGGAGGAGGAGGAAGAGGGGGAGGAGGAGGAAGAAGAGAAGTGATTTCACGTATGTAGTTTCAGTTGCGGCTGCTGTCTCCGCCGGCCCCCACCCCGACTGCCCGACGCTTGCAACGTGCAACTTACCCGTAGCCTACCCGCCACTGCCTCCCAAGTCCCACGGTGATGGACATCGTATGCTTGCCTGCGCTTTCGGCTCTGGTGAGCTGGTGGATTGATGCGCCCGTGCGTGTGTTATGGGGTCGGAAGAACAACTAGTATGCCCTGGCCCCGCTCACCTTCCCCTCATTGGTCCCGCTCGTGCGCCTGCCTGCCCCCTCTGGCACGCACCTCGCGCGGTACGTGGCCCCATTCGGAGCTCTTCCGACGGCCCCAGTGACAGGAATCGTTAGGAACGCCCCTAGCACGGTTCGTGGCCCCATAGAGTATCACCGAGAGCGGTGCACCGACCCCCCCCCCCCCGCATCGGCCACCTTGACGAAGACGTTTCAATCGACCATGCACTCGCGACTCATATTTCCCCCCCCCCCCCCCCCCCCTCATTGCCCGTAGCTCTGCCACTCGCAATTGCATCTGTGATGTCCGAGCCGAAGCGGCCGCGCAGATTGCCCGATTTTTGTTGTCCGCACATGCACGGGTGCGGAACCTTCAGCAGACTCCGCTCCAGATTCCGACAACTGTTTTAAGGAGACCTCCGCACGCGAGGTCAAGGCTAGCGAGGAGGAGCAGCACGAGAAGGAGGATCAATAACGATCGCAACGAAGCTTGAATTCACTGGACCAGATGTCCTTCGAAGACGGGGGGAGCGAGGAGGAAGAGGATGAGGAAGAGG
>CAUYUJ010015534.1:45766-75766 GCA_963575745.1 Prorocentrum cordatum | reverse complement strand
GGGGAAAGGTTACGAGACGTGCCCATGCTGGCTTCCGCTCGAAAGACGGGAATTGCGTCTGGTGGCTTTCTGGATGCGGCATCCCGATGCTGTCCGTAATCGTGTTGGCCCATCTCCAGGTTCGCATCTTTTGTGTGACCACCGATTTATACCCAGTGTTCTTGCCAAGATCCGAGTGGCATGGTCTTGTCGAAGGCCGACCTCGTGGCGCAGAACAGAGAGCTCAAGCAAGAGATGAAAACCTTGAAGAAGGCCCTGAGCGATAAAACCAAGGCGCTCGTCAATGTCAGAAAGCTCGTCAGCAAGGTTGACCAGGTGACAGCGACACATGTCTTGGGCGTGAAGTCCAGGAAGAAGGATCGTACACCGACATACGGTGGCCCTGCTCCGCCAATTCCGACTTCGTACCTCCCTATCTACATGCGTGGGCCATAGCCATAGCGCAGTGTCCAGGGCAGGCCAGTGTAGTTTGCTATTCCAGTGGCCAATGTGAGTCCGCTCCATTTTGATATGTGCGCACGTGCTCTGTTAGGCTTCTGTTGCGAATGGGCACTAGGCCTATTATTTCTTCGGCGCTCCTGCGCCGTGCGTTTGCAGCTCAAGATGGGTCCCGTGAGTCCCGTGCAAGCCGATCGCCTGGGGGAAGGGGTCGCAACATGACCAAGCGAACCATCAATGGAATCCAACCTCAATATACCTACTCGACTCAGTCACAATCGTCACCTGTTTTACGTCGTCATCATCATCATCGACTCCCCTTTGATTGGAGTCTGCGCCCAGAGTACACAACCCCTTTGAGCCACCAGTGTGGGTTTGAGACTTGCTCGAGCCGCGCTTGGCTGGCAAAGAGGGTGAGGCTTATTATGCGAGCGGGGAGTGAGGGCACCAATCAAAGAGAGGAAAACACAGTACCAAAGAGCGAGATAATAATAAAGAAGGAAGACAATCATAAACTGATAAGCGAACGCAAGGCCGTAGTAAAGAAGGACACCACATAATAATGCCAAGGTACGCTCAGAGATAAAAACCCAATCACCAAACCATAAAACAAACACACATAGTAATCTCTGCAATGAGAATAACGATGAGGATTAGGGCAATAAACAAAGATGATACGAACGAGAAAAAAGAAATAACAGACAAACAAGGATAATAACATAGAGACATTATTATCTAACCTACTCAGACGGGCGGGGGCCAACGAAAGCTGTTCGAATTTGAACGCGTGCCCAACTGCTAGGCGCGAGGTCCGAGGATGCGGCAGAGTAGATGCAGCCTCGATTGGGCTTGCTCGTAGAGAGATCCCCCCTTCGGGCCCTTAAGAGGGTGACTCTGGAAACGCGTATTTCGCGGCCGAGTTCGGCGGGGCCCCACGCGTTCTTATAACCTTTTATCTGCGTGCAGCGGGCCCATCAGGGCCAAAAGCCATCGACGTCGCATCGTGTGAGGCGGCTGTATCTTGGGCCTCCGTTCTCCTCCTCCCCATCTTCCTCCGTCACGGTTGTTGGTCCCCGAATGTCGCTTTTGCTGTTGGTCCCTGTGCGTTGCGTTTGGATGTGCCGTAGGCGCCGCCCTCCTTAGATACAACCTCGACTGGACATGCTCGTGACAGACCCTCTCGTGGACAAGTCAACCCCGAGTGGACATGCGCATCCGTGACACTCCTCCTCCTCCTCCCCCTCACCATCCGTCCAGCATGTAGCCGTTTTGGCTCACGCTTCCTTGCCGCATTGGGATCACGAACAATCGGAGATTGTCATTCGAGGGTAGCGGTCGAAGCGCATGGCCGAGCAGTTCGACGACGTCGACGGATTTTTTGATGATGGTTACGAGCCCGACAGAGAGGAGGCTAACGCCTCTGTCGTGTGCGGCATCTGCGACGAGACGGGCTCGAAGGTTGAGGTCTGTCACGAGTACAAGGGGATGCTCCTGCACCCTGCCTGCTGGAACGGCGCGAGGGCGCACAACAACTGCATCAAGGGCGCGCCCGAGCACATCAAGGCCGAGATCATCGAAGAGTTTCACAGTGATCGCGCCGCCTGGAAGAGGCGCATGTTGCCCTGGAAGAACCCATGCAAGCAGTCGCGGGACGCCGTTCGCAGTGAGACAGCGAAGACGTTCACGACGGGCAGCGAGCAGTCCTACCACGAGAGCGACCTGAGCATCGAAGACAATATGATCGTCAACCTCGTCGAGTTCCAGAGTTTCAAGGGCTTCTGGCATCGCAAGACGGACATGGAGGCGGAGGTCGAGTTCAACCAGTTGCACAAGCTCCAGCAGGGAAAGCACGACTTGAAGGGCCCCAAGGGCATCGTCGTCGAGAAAAAGATCGCGTGCAAGGACATAAGCAGGCTTCGGAAGGAGAGAGGCACCACCGATAAGCAGTTCGTTAAGGAGAGTTCGGGTGTGACCGAGGCCGAATACATGCTGCAGAAACGGAGGCGCATCGGTAAGAAGACGAACCCGCATGGCCCGAGCTCCTCGGCGTCGGCTCCGGTACCCCTGCAGACGCCTTCGACGCGGGCGTACTCTACCGAGCACTGGATGGTCCATGGGGATGGGGCGTCACTGTCATCGGCAGCTTCGATGACTGCAGAGACTCTGAAGCTGAGGGGGGGGGCGCTCGGCTCGGCCACGTCAGGCAGTGATGGTGCGGCAGCGCCGTCTTCGGAGCATGGGAGGGCGCGCTCGTTATCAGGAGGTGCTGCGAAGCCCAAGCTGTTCAACCCGAAGCTGGCGATCAGCATCGACGGCCAGACCAGGGAACGAACCATGCCCTCGGGCCCAGAGGTGGAGGCGATGGAGCCCATTATTTTCATGGAGGCGAAGCGGCTCTGGGCCGCCATGGCCACACACGCCGTCAAAGGGGTCCTGGACCCCTCCCACGGCTTCGTGAAGCAGCTCACCGTTGCCAGCCAGGCGGTGGGCCCAGACAAAGAGGGGGATTTGCACCAGCCGACTTCGCAGTTGATTAAGAAGCTCGAGGACTTGGCACGTGACCTCGAGAGCTACATCGACAAGTGCGGGGAGCAGTGCTCGAAGGGGGACTTCGTCAAACACGTGGTGGTGATGGATGCGAGAATTACTGAGCTCGACGGCCAGAGGAAGCACGTGCAATCGCAGCTGAGTGGCCTCAAGTACCTGCAGGAGAAGTCTGGCCACAACAAGTCGATCGCGTACATGAACCACTACAACAGGCGGACTAAGATCGGCAAGCGATTGGTAAAAGGAGGTTTCGGAAAGGAGTACGCCGACTCCATGAGTCGAACTATCTACGCCAGTCTTGGTGAAGATCAGCGGTTGTCTCTGACGCAGGCGGGAAAGGGATCTCCCAAGGGCAGGACGCTGAAGGAACTTCCATTTCAAGGCGTCGTCGAGGTGGACGCGGACTTCGACGGCGACAAGGTCGGCATCTGGAGGGACCCCAACTCAGAGACGCTCAAGGTGATCAAGAACTTCCTGGAGAAGAACAGCGCGGTCACCGAGAGCAAGATCAAGGTCCATCTGGAGCAGTTCGCGGGGAACTTGAAGTGGGTCGGTTGCTGCGGGCGCATGGCGTCCAACGTCACAGAGGTTGACTTCGAGAAGCTCGGTGCCGACGTCTTCGAGCTGACCGCTGGGGGTCTGGTGCCGTGGATTTGCTCGGTGAAGTCGGACGTCCCGCGCGTCGGGCCATCGATGGTCCCCCTCGCGGGCTACGAGTGCGTCCTGGTTCCGCTGACGCCCAACATGCTGTATTTCGTACACTCCGTGGCACACGTGCTCGCACAAGGGGTCTCGTTGAAAGACATGCTGAAATTCTACGAAACGGAGTCTGGCACCAACGCCATCATCCAGAATGGCTTTTTCCTCCAACCAGATGTCGGGCACGCAGTCCACGTGCCGTGCGGGTACAGCGTGCAGGTTCTCTACTACCCTCCCGAGCCCGTGCCCTCCACCAAGATTGACATCGGCCACGCGGTGTTCATTCCGCTCCTGCACTCTGGCAGGTTCAAGGCCAGGGGTGTGGAGGAGGAGGAGGAGGAGGAGGAGGAGGAGGAGGAGGAGGAGGACAAGGAGGACAAGGAGGACGTGGAGTAGAGGGAGGGGGATGATGGGGAGGGGGAGAGGGGAGGGGATAGGAGGAGGGGGAGACAGAGGAGGAGGCGTAAGGAAAAGGAGGGAACGGATGGGAGGAGATAGTATGCCCACATGTGGTGCATCGTATGCGTCCTCCTCCTCCGCCTGTCACCCGTCCTCCCCGTCCACACTTTGCCGATGCCACTGCCTTTACCTCTTCCTACTGTTTCTCCTATCTGTCCCCCTGCATCCTCCTGCGCATCCTCCCTCCAGCTCCTCTCCTCAACTCCCCATGTGGGGCCTTGGGTCCTTCGGCGCTGCCCTGGCACGCGAGCGTTCCCCCCCTCGCCCCTGGAGGCCTTGGACACCGCGGTTGGCACGGCAGTGAAGAATTCCAACCAGGAGCATGCGCGCACCATGAAAAGTGCTATGTGGAAGGAGCGTGCGGAGTCGCTCACCCGCTTCCATGCCCTCTGAGTCGGCCCATGTGAGGTCCCAGCGTGCGCACCAGAACGCTTAACACTGCACGTGCCACGGCACCAACCACACATACGCCTAGAACCACATCGTGCATAACATGTCACACGCCGTGTCACGTGCCACTCAATGCTCGGTAGTGCGTTCAAGTCTCGGCGGGATCGCTGGAGTTTCAAACGTCGGAGTGCCGATGAACGTTATGTTGCTGCGGGGGATGAGATAAACGAAGCTCTCGAGCGGGCTTTCGGTGCCTGTTCCATTTTGTGTCGTGCCCTGGACTCCTCACAATCAGCCATCGGCTGCCGCCATCTCCGCCGTCGCCTTTGTAGTCGGTGCACACCGCGGACATGTGTAGTTACAACGGCATGGGGTGGGAGGAGGAGGGAGAGGGGGAGGGATGGGAGGGGGGGCGGAGGGGAAGGCAGAGAGGGAGGAGGAGGAGGAGGAGGAGGAGGAGGAGGAGGGGGGGGGTCAGGGGGAGGGGAAAGGGAGGAGGGAGAGGGAGGAGGAGGAGGAGGAGGCGAGGTACCCACCCATCCTCTCCGTCGCGAGCACGAGCGAGTGAGCAAACGTACACCGATGGCGATAACGTAGCGATAAGGCGGAGGTTGCAATATTAAAGATTGGCGAGGATGAGGAGGAAGGATAGGGCCGCAACGGTGACGGCGATGTTGAAACGGTTGATTCGTGTGGCGGTTATCGTGGCATGACTGATCATGGCGATGGCGGTCCCCCTCCCCCTCCCTCTCCCCCTCATCCTCCCCCTCCCTCTCCCCCTCCTCCTCCACCTCCCTCTCCCCATCCACAGTTACTCAATATGAATACTTCTCTCCCTTCCCCCCGAAGCTGATCAACACAGTGTCCCGACCCCCTCCGCGTGTTGTTTTTGTCACGCACATTGTCATGGTCCTTCTCCTACCCATCCTTCTCCTCATCATTCCCTCTCTCCTCTGCTCCGTGCCTGATTCCAGTTACATGTGACCATCGGTAGCCGACCCGACAACTGCTAAACCAACCACCCACAACAACACGATACACCCGCAAATTTTAAGGTCCCACCCTCTAGTTCCCATCCATGAGCTTCAAGCTCAGGCCGTCGGCCTCACTTGCTGCGCACCAAAGGCCTCCACTTACTAGAGCGCGAACCTCGCGCCCAGAGCCGCCACCCATTCGCCATGGAGTGCGCGTGTGGATATAAAACACAGCGCAACACGCCACAACCCTGAGCCCACCTCTACGCGCCACGAACCAATATCTTTCGCCCTGGGGCGCGTGTGAAGAGCCCCGCGCCGAAACTCTACGCTCCGCGAGACGAAACCTTCAGCCCCAGACTGCGGCGCACGGAATCGCAACACCAGCGCGCGTCGTGAGGCATATCCAGCATTGCGAGCGGGTCGCCACTGCATGATTTCATTCGCTGTGCCCTGGCGCGCCCGCGCTTCGCATTTCTGCGGGCGTGGTGCGCGCGAACGCTGGTGCATGTCAGGGCGCGCGCGCACGCTCTCGCGGCGCACTTCTTGGACCAAAGGGCGGTTTGCCCGAAAACCATTTTGCATTTTTTCCGCGTGGTCCAGGGGCCGAGTTTGTAAACCATTCGATGTAATGCACCGATTCATCGTATCCCTGTGGCCGTGATTTGTGGAGTTCTGTTTCATTGACGGCAAGCATATCATGCATTGACCACTGTAAGTTGGGGGAGAACATCCAAAAAACCACGGCTTCTAACAGAGGGTAAAACTTTAAACCACGACATATAAATTTACGTTTTTACCATTGGGCCACATCTTACCTTTGACCTTTGCCATTGGGCAGCATATTACCTTATCCTAGGAATGCACCACGACAGTGTCTAGCCATTGGACACCCCCCTCTTTGCCGCCCCCGATGTGCGCGGGTCGGATGCCCGGCCGCCAGCAAGAATGGTGTGAGAACTCGTCGTGGTGTGTCCATCTGTGATGCGGCCCTATGTGGCTGAGTTTGTTTCTCATTACTTGAAAATCCTTTGCTCTTTTTGGGGGGCCGAGATCCTTTTCATTTCTAATTGTTTTATCCTCGGCCTCTTCCTGGCCACCAGGGGGCCAGGAACAATTTAGAAACGAGCACACTTAGGAATGAACACGATTAGACATGAACGACGTGTACTGTCTGGAGGCATCGATTTCACGTTCTCACCGTGGGGCCAGGATTTTTGGATCGCGTGTCGCCCCTCCAATTCTGGCCCAACACGTCCTGGTCCTCGGCAGTCGACGTCCCGAGTTTTTCGAGCTTTCCGCCCCGCGGAGCGGAGATGAGCTACACACCATCCGCTTGCAAAGCGCAGTGTGTCGCCAGGGCCACCGCCGCGTCACGCTATCCAAAAGTTCCTGGCCGTATTAGATTATGTGTTTTGAAGCTGTACTAGGTGAAGGTATCGGCTTTGCGTTCTTCACTTAATGTCTGTGCTATTATCAGCTCTGCTGGGTTGGGTTCTGGTTTTCAGCAAGGCACTGGTCGCGCGTCTCCTCCCGCCTCCCCTCTTATTCCTGCTGCCCCCCTCCAGCGGTCCTCTTGCCTTGGGCCTCCTGCTTCCTGTCTCTCAAATCGCGACTGTCTTGGGGGCGTGCACACTGCGCAACCGTCGCCACTTCGATGCGCCCCTGGGAGGTCCTGCGGAGCGAGGGATACGCGAATTAGGACTCGAGCTGGCGCTCCCTGGGAGGTGCCAACTGCGCCCCCGTCGCCACATTCCATTCGTGGGCTCCTCGGAGGCCCAGTGGGGCGACGCGCTGTGGGCATCCAGACGGGATCTCGGACTCTCTGTGTGCCGCCACCTGCTCAATTGACGCCACCTTCCTGAGCCTCTGGGAGGTCCAACGCGACCAAGCTGGTCCCTGCCTTCCCTGGGCGCTGCCAGGTACGCAACCGTCACGACTTCCGTGCTCAGCCGAGTCCAAGGCTACGCGGGCTCAACGCAAACTTGGTTTTGATCGTCGTCGCCTGCCTCTCTTGTCTTCCGTGCACGTTTCCTTCGGTGGTTCACCATACGTGAGCGGCTCTGCTGCCCGCGAATATCTGGTCCGGGATTGTTTTCTCCTCCCCCCCGGGGATGGTCGCAAGAGTCCCGGGTCATGTTAGGGACGATTTTGATATCGTACAGTTTCTAGGTATCTTACGGCGATGCGTCTGATCGTTCGCTCGTGCTGCTGTGTGACTCCTTGCTCTGCCGTCCTGATCTGCAGGGACGAAAGTGGGGACAGAGCAGATGTGGGGACAATCGCCGCCTGCCCAGAAGCTGCCGCTGTCGGTTTTGCACCACCGTTGCTCTCTCTCTTTGGCAGCGTCCCTGTTCGCGCACGTATTTGATCCGCATGGGAACTGTACGACATGAGCACTCTCGTCCAGAGCCCGCACTGTTCTCATCTCCCTGGCATCGCTCGGACGTGTGTATTTTTCTCGGCGAGAACCATCGAGAACCATCCTGGACCATCGAGCAAAAAAAACACGCACGAAACCGAAATAGTGCACGGGAAATGGACGTCCGAGCGACGGCAAGTCTCACCACGCGGTGCATCTACTTTGATACAGCATGCGCCAGGTTCACGGGCGTCTCACATAACACCACGCGGGCGACGCGCGCGCGCCGCCACGCGCGCGTGCCGAAGTCTTTCAAACAGCATTGGTTGTTGACGCACTTCCGATGTATATGCGTCTATATAAATAGTTCGGCAAGCACATTCGAACACACCACATCGTTCTCAGCAGGGTTTGCCAGGTGTCTTGCATTTCCGCGCGAGCAGTGCCTCTCCATCACTTTCGGCACCACCACCGCCGCACAGTCACCGTCGCGCGCCGCCGTTGCCGCCGTGGGCAGGCAACCACCTTCATCACAGACACGGGGCCATCAGCCGCCTTGCCCTCGTCGTCTTCATCATCGCCACCACCATCGCTACGATCACCATCGTTGTTGCCGCTGTCGACGTCATCATGATCCCACGCTCGCGCGAGGCACCGAACCGCACCGAAGTGCCGACCCGCCAGCGCTGCCTTGGAGACGCGCGGCAGGGTCCGCATCGACAGGCGCCCTCCGGTTCGCGTCGGCTGTGCCAATTCGGCTGGTCGCTCTGCGCGCGAGCTTGCGCGCATTGGCGCAGCCGCAGAGATGCGCCAGCCAGTGCCACGTGGTCACTGCAAGCATTCGCGGTCGCATGGGTTCTGCAAGGCAAGTTGCGGGTAGGAGGGTACGATGACAGTGAATGCAGCGGTGGTGACGTCTTCGCGTTCTGCAAGCTGCGTTCACCCCGTAGCATGCACCACCTATCTTGCACCAAACGACGTTCACCACGTAGCTTGCACCACATGGTTCGCACCATGCCATGCGGCTTACATTACACATCTAGTGCACCATGTAGCTTGCAACACAGCTATTTGACCACATACCCAACACACTCAGGGTGCAAGGCCTCCTGTTTTGGGCCTGCGCTGGCGAAGCTGCTTCCCAGACGACCGCCCATGCAAAGAGTTGTTTGGGACTGGGGTCGACGTGCCCTTCGCTACCACACATGTATATCTACTCGCCGTCGCATGTGGTATTTGTCCATCCTGGAGCGGGCGCTGCAAAGCGCATTCTTCGCCGTCGCAAATGGTACTGTTCCATCCTGGCGCAGGCGCTGTACAGCGCCCGCCATGTTCGGCCACTCGAGGGCGGGACGGCGCGGCCCTTCCTGCGGAAACGGGGCGGTGCCCTCGTTGGCAGTCCTCCTTTTGCCTGCACAGGTCGGCACCCGAGTTCCTTGCTGAGAGGCAGGGGTTTGGGGTGTCGTTCGTCCCTCCCCCGCTCCTCTCGCCCTCGCCCGCCGCGCTGGGCCGCCTGGCCTCCCCCCCATTGGAGAGCAGGCACTGCCTGGCGCGCGCGTCGCCGTCGCAAGCGGCATGTCTGTTTCCACCCTGGTGCATGCCAGACAATTCGCCTGTCGGCTGCCCCGCATAGCCACGCGCTGGAGCGGGCTGCCTCTGCCTCGCCGCCGACGAAAAGAAAACACCTCCGCCCTGGATCCGGCGCAGGGCAGCGCCAGCTTCGGCTCGAGGGCGGGGCGGCTGCGCCCTCCCTGCGGAAGCGGGGCGGCGCGTGCACGCCCCCCGGCCCGCGGCAGGCCACCAGTCGAAGGAGCACTGGTGACGCGCTCTCGCTTGCCCCCCGTGTGCTGATGCCGCTCCTCCACATCCTCGCCAGAGCGCGGCGGACGCCACGAGCCCATGGCTGGCGTGGCGGCTGGACCTGGCGGGCGCCGAGGAGCAGACGGGGCTTGCCTCTGCGACGCTCCTGCCGTCAGTCTGAGCAACCTGGGCGTACGTCCGCGATGCGTGAGTTTCGGCGGACCGCCTCTGGGACTCAAGCTCAGACGTGAAGTGCAGTGCAGGTGCGCTTGCTTAGGCAGCGCGTCTCGAGTTTGCTTGCGAGTTTCGTCCACACGGTAGCGTTTGCGAGCCGTCGTGCGCACCGCCCGCGAGCACAGCGCGGCGACAGCGCGCGCGCGCGTCTCCGCTGGGCGCGTTGTTTTATAGAGCGAGCTGTGCATTCGTGCACTTCACATGCTCGCCACTGGGTCGCAGCAGGTTGCCCAGCCGAAAGTGTACGGCCGGTGCCTTCGATCTTCCACGCTCTGCCTTAGCTCTTCGATCTTCCTGCATCCTCTTCCTCCTTCGCTCCTCCCCTCCCTCCTGCCTCCTCGTAATCCTGCCGCCACCTCCTCTCCTTTCACTCCTCCTTGCTCCTTCTCTTTCTCTTCCTATTTTCCATCCACCCTCCTCTTCCTCATTATGTTCATCCTCATCCTCCTCGTCATCCTTATCCTCCCCCTTCCCCCCTCGCCGTTCTTCTCTTCCTCTCCCTCCTTCTTCTCCATATCCTCCATATCCTGTCCCCACGCGTCCTCCGCCTCCCCCTGCCCATACCCTTGGGAGGACGACGAGGAGGAGGCGTTGGGAGACCAGGAAGAGAAGGAAACGAGGAGTGAACGAGCAGGCGTTCCGAAGCGAGGAGGGAGGTGCGAAGAGGCAGCTGGGAGGGGCAAGCCGGGCATCTGTTGGGGTGGAGTGCAAAGGGTGAAGTCTGAAATTCCGCTTCGCCCAGCACGTCGCCACCCGTCCGTTTCCCTCCCCCTCCCCCTCCCGTCGTTTCCTTGTTCCGCCTCCTGCACCCCCTGCTGCCGCCTCCACCCCCTATCAGTGCCTCCGCCTCCGCCTGCACCTCCTCCTCCTCCTCCAAGGCTGATGCTTTCCCCCCTCTGCCTCCCTCTCCCCCCCGTCCCTCCTCCCCCCCGTCCCTCCTCCCCCCCATCATCATCACCATCATCACCATCAGCATCATCATCATCAGCATCATCATCATCAGCATCATCATCATCAGCACCATCATCATCATCATCATCAGCATCATCATCAGCATCATCATCAGCATCAGCATCATCATCAGCATCAGCATCATCATCTGTATCATCATCCGCCCGCCCGCGCTGATCGCTAATGGCAGCGGGCGGGTGACGCATCACTTTTCTGGGATCCACATGCACTCGCTCCTTGACCACGACCTCGCCGTCGCCAGCACCTTAATTGGAGCCGCCCTCTCTCAATCCAGGCCCCTGTTCTCCCATGTCGCCAAGCTGGAGCACGGTGGCTCCGAAGCCTGCTCGGGGCTGCACGAGGGGCCACCCCCGCCGCCCAGCGATGGGCCTCGAATCCCGACCCCCGCAGTTTTGTCCCACGCTTTCCTGCTAAACGGCCAGGGGTGGTTCTAGATAAGCAAAACGAATCCTAGAACGTAGAACGACATTCTAGAACCGCAAAGCGAATTCTAGAACAGCAGGAATATTGCTAGAACGCAGCACCAACTTCCAGAACTATGCATCTTATAAAGCGCAAGATACAACAAGTTCGAGAACGGCCAAAAACAAGCCGATACGCAGAAAACGAGTCTAGGGTGCCAGTCGCGTACTCGTACACCTGCCGCGCGCCAGTCGCGCGCCCGTTTTCCTGTCTGGCGCCAGTCGCGTGCTCGGGGGCCCAGAGAACCAGCCAGCCACCCAGCCAGCCAGCCATTCAACCATCCAGCCCTATATTCAATCCACCAGCCAACCAACCAGCGAGCCAACCAAGCAACAGTGAACCGTCCGGCCAATCAGGGACGGGACGCAGGCAACAGATGGAGAACCAATCAATTCACTGTCACGAGGATTCGCGCCCTCTTGTGATCCGCAGATGCGCTGATCGTGGATTCGTCGAGGCAATGACAACCCATCGGTGACATCGGCGGGGCGGCAAAGCATTGTTTGAAATATCGCCAGGTCCGAGCCATCAGCGGTGCCTAATCACGTGCGGGCGCAATAGTGACGTCGTCGCAGAAGCCAGGCGTTGCATCTACACAGGCCGCTAGTCAACACGAACTTCACCCTGAAAGCCACCCAACCACAAGATGGACTGATTTCCGAAGGGCGAAAACCCATATGCAGTTCTCCCTGAGCCTTCCTTCCTCCCTGAGAAAATGCTCAGGTAAGGAGGACTAGGACGAGAGAGGAGCCAGGAAGCGAGGAGGGAAAAACATAATGATGAAGGAACAGGGGCAATCGAAGAGAGAGGAGCAAACAGGGGAGGAAAGGAGAGCGACGCATATGGAAATAGGGGGGAGGAAAGAGGGGTGACGGGGGAGGTCAGACATGGAGCGTGACTCGGGAGAAACCACGAGGAAAAACTAGAGAAACAAGGAGTGCGGAAAAAAGTCGCGAGGAGTGGCGAGGGAGTCAAGAGACGGTCACGAACTGACCCAAACCCAGCGCAAACGGGTACCACCCCCAAAGTGCATCGCGACATGTGCTCAGTGTGCCATGACCATGTCTTACCCTGTGTGCAGAGGCGATGCGCGCGCGAACAGCGCGCGTGGTTCTAGTAGGTAGAGAAAACGAGAGAGAGAGAGAGAGAAAGAGATAGAACGAAAGAGGGAGAGAGAGAGCGAGAAATCAACAAAACAATGAGAGCGAGAGAGAGAGAGAGGGAGCGGCACGGACAAACGTACACGTATATTTGTGCATACTTACATACGTATATGACGGCATTGCACCGAAGGGGGCACGTGGACACTCACGGAGTCTGTGAAACGACAGTTCAACACCACCGAACGAAGAGTAAACATAATGATCATCAACACGCCACGACGCCAGAAGAGCCACCACGACGAGCACATCCACTTCGCCAAACCATTCCTCGGACAGCACTTCCGCCGTATCTGCGGCTCCTACTTCGTCAGCCACCAGTTCATCTACCACCACGTCCTCTGACGATGACGCCGACAACAATCCCGACGAACCCGAGCTCCCCAAAGCGGTCGATCTGACCAACCTGATCGGTGACGACTTTAGTGAGCCATGGCTCGACTTCATCCACCGCGCAACACACAGATCGGGTGTTGCTAGAAGTGCCCCTGGCCCAAGGTGCCCCCAGGATTCTCGGGGGGGCCCAGGCGGCCTCCACAGCACCCTCACGAGGCCCAGAGGGCACCAGGGACTCGAACATGGAGCGAAAAGCTGGGGGCACCTTGGGCCAGGGGCACTTCTAGCAACACCCGAACAGAGCGAATCATTTGATGGACCTGCACGACATGGGGCCACGAGTCACAAAACAGCGACGAGGTCTGTGGAGGCTGGCCCACGCAATGGCCCGTCACGGCGCCACCCGATGGACTCAACAAGTTGCTCATTGGCACCCTGGTCTCGTTACCTTGGTATCGCTCGGACATGTGCATTTTTCCTTCGGCGAGGACCATCGAGGAGCATCCTTGATCTTTTTACGAAAAAACACACACGGAACCGAAAAAACACAGGGAATGGACGTCCGAGCGATGGCGAGAGCGCCACCCGATGGACTCAACAAGTGGCTCGCTGGCACCCTGGTCTCGTTGCGGGACAACGAGGACAGCGCCACGAAGGTCGACAACCGAAACGGTAAGAGGACGAAATGCGCGACTGCATCCGACAGCGGATTGCGACCACGCGCGCGAACGACGGTTTGAGTGACGCCATCCACGATATTTCGTGGACCCACGTAGCGTCCGACACAACCATTTGGATGAGCATGGAGTCCGACTTCATCTCATCGACGGGAGCCCAGCACCCGAACAAGACGACCAAGACACCTGCCAACCCAACGCCAACCGACACAGGCGCAGGAACCAACTCCAGCAGGGAAGTTCGCTAGTGTTGTCTGGCCTTTGTTGTCTCCAGCACGTGTATGCATGGAGAGGTTACGACCTCCACGCTCTGGCCCAAAGAGGCAAGGAACATGTCCTGATGAGAGTGCGAATGCGAGAATGCGATAATACACACGTATATGAATTGATCCAAGCACATATAGACATAGAGAAAGAGGAGGTAAAGAGGTAGAGAGGCAGGGACATGGCGAGGGAGAGGCCCCCTTGGCACCCTAGTGAAGGTGCGTGGTCTTGGTGCGGTATTGGTGTTGCACTAGTGGCCGCTGCAGGCTGTCCCCGTCGAGGGCTGTGCTGCCGCTGGCGTGCTGGTTTGGGACGCTTTCTCCCTTTGCCCCACCCCCACACCCGAGACCGAGTGAGAGAACGACAGTGTGAGAGAGCGAGAGAATGAGAGAAAGAGACATACAGAAGAGACAAAGAGAGAGAGGAGAGAGAAAGAGAGAGAGAGAGAGTGATAGAGAAGACATAGGGGGATAACGGACTGAGAAATACATATTCATATAGAGAGAGAGAGGGAGAGAGAGAGAGAGAGAGAGACAGCGAGAGAGGGAGAGAGAGGGATAATGAGTGAGAGAGGTGATGAGAGGGAGACAGGGAGGGAAAGAGAGAGAGAGAGAGTATGAGAGAGAGGACGTGAGAAACACATATGTAGAGAGAGAGAGAGAGAGTGAGAGAGCGAGAGAGAGTGAGTGATAGAGAGAGAGAGAGAGAGAGAGAGACGAAGAGCGAGAGAGAGAGAGAGAGAGCGAGCGAAAGGGCCACGGCGGGGACGCGCAGGCGCGGCGGCTGGCGGCGCTCGCGCCTCCGAGTCGCCCTCCTCGCGCGAGCCCAGGGCGGCACGCCTGGAGGCCCGCGGCGACGACGACGACCGCGCAGCGGCGACGACGACGACGACGACGACGGCGACGACGACCACGACGACATCGACGACATCGACGACATCGACGACGACCGCGCCGACCTCCAGCGACGACGACGACGACGTCGACGACATCGACGACGTCGACGACGACGACCGCGCAGAGCTCCGGCGATGGTGGTGTTTTTGTCTGCAGTCGTGGCGCTCTTCTTTGTAGCTCCCGAAAGAGTATGACATAATATGAACTTGTGGCGCTCCGCGCGGATTTCTTGACTCCACGCTGGCCCCCTCGGTAGCGTCTCCAGCGCCGCCCCTGGCGCGCTCCGCGCGCCAGGGAGGGGGTCCTTCGCAGATCCACAAAATATGCGCGGAGCGCCAGAAGTTTACGCTTGCGGCGTCCTTCCTCCCTCGACGCTCTGGCCACCGGGGGCCCGTTCTCCGGCCCAGGGGCCATCGGAAAAATGGATCCAGGGCGAAAGCAGTTGCTCCGTGGGTCAAAGGGTGGAGGCCGCCGGGGACGCGGAGGGAGAGGTCGTGTCGTCGGATGTCGGGATGGGGCGCAAAGTGCGACGACGACGACGACGACGACGACGACGACGACGACGACGACGACGGCGACAGTCGAGACCCCCTCGTGGCGCGTCGCGACGAGAGCACGGCGGCGTGGCTCTCTGTTTACACGTTGGCCGCCATCCTCGCCACTGCCACCCCCCCCCCCCCGCGGGGAGCCGATCGCATGGCGCCCCCGCCATGGGAGGGAGCGCGGAACCCTGCGGGGGCAAGGGCCGGGCGCTGCGGCTTCGGGGTTTGCCCCCCCCCGGGGGCCCCGTGGTGAGGCAGCCGCGACCTCCGCTCTCCGGGCGCGGGTGCAGCGCGACCCGGGCCAGGAGCCACCCTGCTTGGTTTTTTTGTTTGGGGGGGGGGTCGGTGCTTCTGCGATGGAGAGCGCGAAGCTCCCACACCAAAAGTGAATGGGCCTTCTCGGGTCTCAGGGTTGGCTTGTTGTTTCCTGTGGAAGGTCAGTATCGTGCAACCGACACCCATACCCATCCCCCCCATCCCCATCCCCTTCGAGGCCCCCACCAAATCACCACCCCAGTTGGGGAGGTACACCCCTCGAAGCCCGAAGGGATCGGCCTATATCCCCATCTAGTGGGGTAAATCAGCCAGTGGGGCCTTGAACACGCCGCTGGGGATGGGGATCGGTTAAACGATACTCAGAAGGTTTTTGTGGTCGAGCTCCTGCTGTACGGCACCGCCGCTCGGCGCCGCCGACCCCCCCTCCGCGGAAGCCCGGGGCGGCGGCGCCCCAGGGGAGGAGGCAGCGGGCGTTGCGCAGGGAGGGGGCGGGGGGGGGGAAGAGAAGGCGGGAAGGGGGGGTGGAGACGCCGGGAAGTAGGGAGGAGGAGGAGGAGCAGCAGCAGGAGGAGGACGAGGAGGAGGAGGAGGAGGAGGAGGAGGAGGAAGAGAGGAGGGAGGAGGGAGGAGGAGGAGGTGGGAGGAGGAGGAGGAGGAGGGGGAGGAGGAGGAGGAGGAGGAGAAGAGGAGGAGGAGGAGGAGGAGGGAGGAGGGGAGGAGGAGGAGAGGGAGGAGAAGGAGAGGAGGGAGGAGGAGAAGGAGCGGAGGAGGGAGAAGGAGGAGGAGGAGGAGGAGGAGGAGGAGGAGGAGGAGGGAGGAGGAGGAGGAGGAGGGGGAGGAGGAGGAGGAGGAGGAGGAGGAGGAGGAGGAGGAGGAGGAGGAGGAGGAGGAGGAGGAGGAGTAGGAGGAGGAGGAGGAGAAGGAGGAGGGAAGGAGGGAAGGAGGGTGGAGGAGGAAAGAGGAGGGACTGGATCAAGCTCAGGATCCAACTATATCGGCGATGCTGCAGCGCACCCCCTGTCCCAAGTGACCCTCCCCGTGAGTCCTTGCTCGCTGCGCGAAGCGTCCCCCTGCATGACAAGGCCCCATGGGCCCGCACATGAGGCGAGAGTTCCAAGGGCTCCCACGAGGGTGCGAAGTTATTCGCGCTTCGCGGTCCTCGTTCCTTCTCCCCCTCCTCGTCCTCATGCCACAGCTGGAGGTCATCAAGTGTGGCGCCCGCCTATGGGTTGCTCTGCTTGGTGGTCGGCCGGGCCCACGACAGGGCACGCTGGCATTGGCGTCATCGCCAAAAACACCTTTCTGGAGAAGTTCGACCAGCCCCCGCACTGGACCGTCATATGGCCCGGCCGAGCCGGCAAGCTCTCTCTGCGTGGGCGGGAGGGTGCATTGGACATCATAGTTTTGTATTTCCACACGGGTTCAGAACTTTCGGAGTTGGACTTGCACGGCGTGTATCCTTCGTGTCGGGCTTCGTGCACTTCTTTCCCAGCCCTGCGGAGGCACATGCGTGACCGGGTAGGGCAAGCCATCGCCCGGCCAGACATTGCACGGACTGTGATGGGAGGTGATTTTAATTGGGTTACGAAGGGCACCGACAGGCGAGCACTTTCAACATGCGTCGCATCTGGCTACAGGGACCAGCGGGAGGAGGCCCACTTCCGGGACACCATCAGCCAACCGTTCCGTTTGAATGAAATGTATCAGGCGGAGATGACGCATGCCTCGGGCAGCGCACGCTCACGGCTGGACAGATTATACTGCAATCAACACGTCGCCGAACAGCTGGACCGCGAGATTCGAGCGGCGCCTTTGGAATGGAAGCCCAATCTTTCGAGTCACAGGGCAGTGTTTCTCTCGCGGCGCTCTCCTCAACGACTGTTGCCTCGGGATCGCGGTTTGCCGAAAGAAGTGATTGAGCACCCCGACTTTGCTCGTCGGACCGCTCTGGCATACGGCGTCAAACGGCGGGACGAGCCAATGGCGTCTAGATTGCGGCGTCTCTTGCTGCTCAAGTCCGCCATGAAGGAGGTCGCGGAGGGCATCTTCAAGCACGGCGCCAAGCTGGAGGCCGTCACGACACTGGAAGACCGCCTGGGCATCACCATGAAATTCCTGCGGGCGTCGGAGCAGGGTTCGCTTGGGGAGATATCCAGATGTCTCGAGTGGTATCCGAGCTGTGCGATTTGGTTGATAATCCTTACGATATTGGTGGCAATGCTACAACCCGGCTCCGTGGAGTCCGCGAGCACGCGGTGGAGCTCGCCAGGGACCACGCTTTGGACGAACTTGGGCGGGCTAGCGAGGCGGCAAAGACGGGCGACCCGACTCGGGCCGCGCAGGCCAAGCAGAAGTATGCTAGGCTACTGTTACGCCTGGCGCCGGGGCGGGGCAGTGCGGTCAAGGCCATCCGTGGGCGCGACGGCGCCCACCTGACGAACGCAGGTGACATGGCGGAGGCGCTGCGCGTGCACTGGGAGGACGTCTTCCGGGCGCGGGGGGCCCACGACGACCGCCTGCAGGAGTGGCTCCGGGAGGATGCTGCAGACAGGGAGGCCCGCGGCCCCTCGCACGATGCCCTGAGAAGCCTTCGGCTCCGTAAGAGTCACATCAGGGAAGCTATCAAGCTCTCCAGTGACTCTTCTCCGGGGCCCGACGGTATCCCATATGCGGCGTGGCGTCGGCTTGGCAACCTGGCGTGCGACACGTTGTACGATGCTTTCGTCGAGTTGTCCAGCGAGGAGGGCGAGGACATCATGCTCCGGGACTACCCCTACTTCAATGAAAGCTTGCTGATATTCCTTCCAAAGAAAGCCGTGGACCAGACAGCAGACGGGACCGAGGTATTTGAGCCTTCCGGAGTGCGCCCTCTCAACGTCACCAACGCAGACAACCGGCTACTCGCAAGCGCGGGCCGGCTGGTTCTGGAGCCGGTGCTCGGGCCGCTCATCGCGGAGGATCAAAGAGGCTTCATCACTGGGAGATCAATGCTTGCAAATTTGATCGACGTCGACGAGGCGATGCTCCGCGAGGCCGCGCGAGCCGAGGGAGCGTACGCCGTGTTCTTCGACTTTGCGGCGGCGTTCCCGTCCATCGAACACGCTCTGTTGCATGAGTTCTTCCAGAGCTTGGGATGGCCGCAATGGTTGCGAAGTTTCATTAAGTGCTTATATCGCAACAACTTCTGCCTGATATCGCTCGGAGGCACAAGACAGGCTGGATTCGGGATCGCGAGGGGGATCCGACAGGGGTGCCCGCTGTCACCGCTTCTGTTTGCGGCTGCCTCTGACCTCGTGCTGCGCAGATTGGCACGTCGTTTTCCTCGAGCGCGCTCCCGTGCGTGGGCGGATGACTTGGCAATGGTTTTACCTGACGGGGCCGCCCACTTGGCGGCGCTGCTCACGTTCTTCGACGATTTTGCGCTGGTGAGCGGGCTGCACTTAAACATCCCGAAGACAGTGTTGGTGCCCTTGGACCCGGGGGCGGACGAAGCAGTCCGGGACGCTCTGCGCACAAGGGCGCCAGGGTGGGGCGGCGTCCTCGTCGCCTCGTCGGCCAAGTACTTGGGGCTGTACGTCGGGCCAGGGCGAGGGTAATTATCCTGGAGGGCACCCATGGAGAAATACTTTGCCCGGGCGCGATTCTGGGGGTCCATCGGTGCTGGCGCGCTGACGACTCTTCGCGCGTACCGGATCTACGTGGCATCGGTCCTCCTGTTCGTTGGCCAACTCGAGGAATTGCCCGGTGATTTCGGCGAGAGCGAAGAAGCAGCTTGCAGATCACTTTTCCGTGGCCCTAGAGCTTGGATGTCGCCCGCTTGCCTCGAAGAGTTCAAGGAGCTGGGATTCCCGGACGAGCTAAAAGACGTCGCTTCCGCCGCCCTGGCGGCCAAAGCCAGAGTCGTCCGATTCGAGGCAGCAGGTGACTTGTGCGTTCACGAGAGGGCCGCAGCATTGAGAACCTTCGCGCAATCATCTGGGGACGCCAGAAGCTTGGCGCGGACAGGGTGGCTGCTTGCTTGGATGGAGCAGGGTTTCCTATTTCAGTTACAGCGAGTAAATTGGGAAGTTGCGCGGCGGGCGAGATTGCGCGGAGAGGCGAACCTTCGGTTAGATGTGCGCGTGGGCTGGCAGAGGCGGGTGGCAGCCATGCTACCCAGTCGCCCGCGCCTGGCTGCACAAGCCCATCTCCGCAGCAAGCTCGACGAGTGGGGCTTGCAAACTCTGCCTGGGCATCGGCTGGCTAAGGTTGCCAAGGCGCTGAAGATTCTGTCCAATAGCTGTCAGCCCCGTGTGCTCGCAGCATACATCCGCATGCTGTGCAACGGGTGGTGCACCAAACGGCGCTTTCGGTCAGGCGGTTGCTGCAGGTTGGGGTGCGGGGCCCCAGAGGACAGCATCGGCCACATGGCGCGATGTCCGGTGGTGGCCACGTTGTTCCAGCAGCACCTACTTTTACCGCCTCCCACGGTGGCCGGGCATTTGGGCGCCTTTTTCTGCATGGAGCCTGCTCGAGACGTCGTGCGTGGAGCTCTGCTGGGCGGCGAGGAGGGCTGCGTTCGGCAGCGCGGACTGGGAATTTATTCCGTATACAGGTTGCATAACGCCTTGCGGACAGGCGCGGCGCAGCTGGACGATCTGAGCGGGGCGTTTCGGGGATTCGTTCGCGAGGGCCGCCTCGGATCTGGGGCAAGCCCATGAGGGCGCGCGCTCGCCGCGCCGATTTTGGCAACGAGGCGCCGCACGGCCTCCGGCAGCGCAGCCTTTTCCGTGTCTCGATTCGTCTCCTCCTCCTCCTCCTCTCTTTCTCGGCGCGTGTGCTGGGCCAGGTAATTGTCACCGGCTATCTAGGGTAAGTTTTCGGCGGGGGGGGCATGATTTGTCCGCCCGCCGCCTCCCCCGGGGGCCGCACGCCTTGGGGGGCCGGGGCCGCTTCTCTCCCTTTCCTTCTCCTCCCCTCCTGCTGCTGTTGCTGCTGCTCCCCCTCCTTCTCTCGTTCCCCTGGTTTGTGCCCCCCCTGCTCCCTCCTCCCTCCTCCTCCTTTCCTGTTGCTGCTGCTCCCCCTCCTGCTGCTGTTGCTGCTGCTCCCCTGTTGCGGCTTCCTTCCTCCTTCCCTCCTCCCCCCCGGGGGCGGCCCCTTGCCTTCCCCAGGTTTGTGCCCCCCCCTGCGGGGGGGTGGCATCCGAGGCAGCGGGCAGTGCGCAGATGCATGCCCACGCAGGCCTCTCGCTCTGTCTTCCGAGCGTGGCCGAAACTCAGGGCTTCGTCTTCGATTTTTGTGTTTCGCCTGTCCCGGCCGCGTGGCCGATAGTGCACACTCTCAGAGTCCACCTGTGCATCGTGGCCGGGGGCGGGATATCGTGCAGTCATGTCCCGTGCCGGCAGTGGCACTTCGCCGTTTCCCCCTTCCTCCTCGCCTCCCTCTTTTCCCCCCGCTTTTGTGGGTATCTCCGGCCGCAGTGTTGCATGTCATCCGTTTGAGCGTGAATGTAGCACGCCCCTGAGCAGGCGGGGAGGGCACGTGGTCATGCATGGTCTTTGCCGCCTCCAGGGCAACCAGAAGGGTTGCTTTCAAAACGCATTTCCTTCCTCCTGGCTCTCTTTGTCTTTCTCATCCCCCTAAATGGGCGAGTTACGGTGCGCGCCCTTGGGGTGTGCGCGCCGTGCCTTTAATTGGCGTTCGCGCCGGTTGCATAGGAAGGGAGGCCATAACCGGGCCGCCCGGAATCGCCGGCCGCCCTCTCAGAGGAGCCGCCCCGTGCCCGCGCGCAGCGGTGTGCCTTCCTCCTCCTCCTCCTCCTCCTCCTCCTCCTCCTCCTCCTCCTCCTCCTCCTCCTCCTCCTCCTCCTCCCGCTCCCGTTTCACGATATGTACAACTTAGCGCTATCATTGCGCCTTCGATTCGATAAAAACCGAGGGCGGTTTATATCAGTATATCTCGCGGCACCGCGCCCTGACAGGTTTGTTTTGTTCCCCTCTCCCCCTCCTTGTCCTCCCCTTCCTCTCCCCCCCTCTGGTTCGATAGCCATCAGGGCGGCTTTGCAATGAACGCAGGCTCAGCTGTTGGTCGGATTATCGGCAGCCGTTGGCGGTTTCATTCAGGAGCGGTGTGTTTTATTGAATCGCTTCGCTCATTCCGCCGGCCCGTGATATGGCATCGCTGGTTTTTGTCTGTGTGTTCGTTGCCCATGTTGCGCTCTTGGGGGCGGGTGTCGTTCGGACGCGTTGCGTGGGGAGTTTTGATGGTGAAGCAGTTCCCTGGGGGTCGTCTCTCGATGGGGCGAAATAGAGTCGTCGTCAAGATGCTTCTTTGGGGGGCCTCTTGGGGTCTGTTGAGAGGCCGTTCGGGGGCGCCTGGGAGACATGTTTGAAGCCTTCTGGGGCTTCTTTTGGGCCTCCTGGGAGTCTCCTGGGGCCTCTTGGCGACATCTTGGGGCCTCTTGGAGGCCTCTTGGGGCCTCTTTGGGACCTCCTGGGCGCCTTCTGGGACGGAGGGCTCCATTTTTGAGTTCTCGGTATCCCTCCTGAGTCCCTCTTGGGCCCGTCTTGGGGCCTCTTGGTCCGTCTTGGGCGGCACTTGGGCCGTCTTGAGGGCTCTCTTGGGTCGTTTCGGCGCCGTCTTGGGAGCTTCGTGGGCCGTCTTGGAGCGGTCTTGGGGGCCTCTTGGGCCGTCTTGGAGCGTCCGGAAGCCGAAAAAGCCAGAACACAAAAAACATAGAAAAAACCAATGAAAATCAACGATTTTGGCCTCTTGGGGCTCTCTTCGGAGGCCTCTTGGAAGGCTCTTGGGGCGTCTTGGAGGCCTCTTGGGCTGTCTTGGGGGCCTTTTGGGCCGTCTTGGGGTCATCTTCGGCGTCTTCGAGCGCTCTTTGGGCGTCTCGGGGGCCTCTTGGGCAGTCTTGGGGGCCTCTTGGGGCACTCTGAGCGCGCTCTGGGGAGCCTGAGAGGCCGCACCCAGAAGGAAAACCATCTCTGAGTAGACTTGGTCGGGCGGCGGCCGGGCGTTGGTCGGGGTACTTTTCGCCGGGGGACCCCCAGGGGCCGCCCCCGCGCGCGCGAACTAGAAATACTGTGAATACTGTTAACCAGTTACCGGAGATCTTAGCACGCCCTGACCCGTTTGGGCTGGCGAATATGGTCCGGGCTGCAATTGCACGCCTTCGTAACCCGAACTGGCGCGTTTGATATTTCCCAGTTCGCCTGAGGCGTCTTTCAGTGCTTCCTCTTCTTCCTCCTCCTCCCTCTCGTCGTCCTCCTCCTCCTCCTCCTCCTCCTCCTCCTCCTCCTCCTCCTCCTCCCTGAATGTGGTGACGTTTACCCGGCCGGCCACCTTCGATATCTACAGCTATTGAGTTTCAACGCCATTCGCTGCGGCTTTCGATGGGTGCGGTGATAGCCCCCTTGAGGGGAAGCGGACCTGACCCTCATCACGTCTTGTTGTGCTGTTTGCGACTGAGGGTGGCGTGGCCCCCGGACTCCCCGGCACGATATGCGAGATGGACAGCAAGCTGGCGTGTGCGTTGTCTCCCTCTCGCCTCTTCCTCCCCCTTCTCCAAACAAAAAAAATCTCCCCCTCCTCGTCCTCCTTTTCTCCTTTTGGGGGGGTCGGCGCGAGAGCGCGAAGTTATTCGCGGAGCGCGATGCGCGAAGTTGGGAGCCCTAGGAGTTCCGTGTTGAAGAGGAGTGGTCTTCGACCCTCCGGGCAACACAGAATGCAGCAAGGTGGGGCATACAGAGGAACGACGTGTCCACCGTCAACCTTGCTTTGAGAGGGAGCCGCCTTCTTTCCGTGTAGCTGTTTCGCAGCTTCAGGACTCAGGCCATCGAGCCAGCGAGCTCTCAGGCGAGAGCTCCTTTTTGAAAAGAGGTCACCATCCGTCCGTGTAACAGTTTCTCTTGGGCCACAATTCGTCGCATGAGCTTGCCTGTGGCAGGTCGGCGTAGCGTGTTTTGTTGAGTGGTGATCGTCTGCTTCACGCTACTGTGCTAGTCACACAAAGGTGAGGGTTAGTAGTCGCGCGTTCCTCTTTTCCTTCCCGGCATAAAACATGTATTTCCTGCATTGTTGGGTGACACAGTCTCGTGCGAAGGCCCAGTTTCGACAATGAATTGGCCTCTGTCCGTGAAAGCGTTGGCATCTGGAGAGTCGAGCGTGGCGCCATGGACATCAGCACCATCGACTCAAGCCAAGGAGGCGCAGCCGACCTGGTCATAATCGCAACCGCCAGGGCTAACTGACAGCGGCCACACCTGGGGGTTCATTGACGACGGGCATCGCCTGGGCCCGGGCGAGCGCCGGTGTCGTCGTCGTCGGCAACGGCACGATGCTCAGCGCAGCCATTGAGCCCCAGCTCCACGACCTGGCGGCCTCGGGTGCTGAGGCGGGCATTTGGATACAGCTCGCAGGCCGTGGACAGGCCCGCTCCCGGCGGCGACTGCTGGAGGTTATGGAGTTTCGACCCGCCACGCCGGCTGGCGACTCCGTCACAGACGAGGCCACACGGGAGGAGAAGGCCTAGATGGCCGCGGACGCAGAGCTCAAAGCCAGAGAGAAGAGGCTTTCTAACATACGCGACCAGCAACAGCTCAGCTTCGCTACCCTGGTTGACTCGCCGCTGCCGGACGGCCATAGCTGGGATCACCTGGCAAAGGACCTACAGACCGCTGGGACCAGGCTGCTGATGGACCCTTGGTTCGCGCCGGTGCTCACACTCGTGGGCCAAGATTGGGAGATCTTGGCAATGCAGCCTATGTCTTAGGCGCTCGCGCCTTGAGCGACCCCCTGCTGGGCCATGTGCCAGCCCCGACAGCCCGCACAAGAGGGCCGCTCTCGGCTGCTCGGACGGCTCGTTTATAGCGGTGTGCATGCGTTGCAAGCTGTATAGCACTGGAGGCAGAGTGACGGAGCTGGGCAAACAGTGCCTTCCCTTCAACCTGCTGCTGTCCGATCACAGGATGCGAGGACGCTGGTACAGGACTGCATCCTGCGAGGATGCGAGGATGCGAGGCTTCCTGAAAAGGCAAGCGTCCCAAGACTTCGGTGACCTGTACAGTTCGTCGATTTCCTGGAAGATTTGCAAGAGCCCCCCGATACTTTTTCTCGGTGATAGGGAGGAGGAGGAGGAGGAGGAGGAGGAGGAGCCGGAAGAGAGAAGGAGGTTATCTCCAGTGCCATTCGTTTCGCCCCAGGCTGTTTGCCTGTGGTCACGTCGGTCTCGCGGCTCGGCTGCACCCTGGGGATGTGAGCCTCCGGCGCTGCCCGACGTCACTGCAGCCCGAGCATGCACAGTCGCTCGTGTAGTCATCCTCTGCGTCGATGTTGCAAAAATCCTCTCCCTCCTCCTCCTCCTCCTCCTCCTCCTCCTCCTCCTTCTCATCCCCCTTTTCCGTCTCCCCCCTCCTCGTCCTCCTCCCTTTTCTTTTCTCTTCCTCCTCCTCCTCCTCCCCATTATCCTTGTTCCCTCTCCTCCTCCTTCTACTCCTCCTCATCATTATCAGCATCATCATCAGCATCTTCATCAGCATCATCATCATCATCATCATCAGCATCATCAGCATCAGCATCACATCATCATCATCACCATCCTCATGATCATCATCATCATCATCAGATCATCATCATCATCATCATCATCATCATCATCATCATCATCATCATCATCCCCATCAGCATCAGCATCAGCATCATCATCAGCATCGCCATCACCATCATCAGCATCATCATCATCATCATCATCATCATCATCATCATCATCATCATCATCATCATCATCATTATCGCAATCATCAATCATCAATCATCCTTCTCCTCGTCCGAATCCTCCTCCTCCTTCTTCTCCTCCTACTCCTCTTTCTCCTCCTCCTCCTCCTCCTCGTCCTCCTCCTCCTCCTCTTCCTCCTCCTCCTCCTCCTCCTCCTCCTCCTCCTCCTCCTCCTCCTCCTCCTCCTCCTCCTCCTCCTCCTCCCCCCCCAGGCCTTCTCCGCCGCGGACACGCCAGAGGCGCGCCCCCCCGGTTGGGGCAGGGGGTAGTGCTGGGCGGGTTGGGCAGCGCCCCTCGTCGACCACTCAGGCTTCCAGCGCGTTGGGAAAAGCAGGGCTCTGGAATGCGGTTTTTCTCGGAATGCATTTGGCTTCGTTCAGAGGGGGGTAGGGGGAGGGAGCACCCTTGCTTCGTAGAAGGCGCGGGCCTTGTCTGTAGATGTAAGGTTCGCGCCTTCTAAGAATCAGCCTCCTTCTAAGAAGCCGCCCCCCGTCCCCCTACCTCCCTCTGCGCGCCGCCAGTAGCTACGGGGAGGATGTGGCTGAAGGCTAACAGCAGGTCTGGTTCATTTCGAGTCGGGATCGCTGCTGGTTCCGTCGCGGACTTGGCCCGTCTGAGACAGCAATTCGCCTGCCCAGCAGCGGCCCTTGCCGGTTCTGGAGGCATCGTGCCCATTCTTTTCGGACCCATGTGGGCGTCCGAAAATTCGGGGGTTGCTGAAGGTGCCCCTGGCCCAAGGTGCCCCCAGCTGTTCGTTCCATTTTGTAGCCACTGGGGCCCTCTGGGCCATGTGAGGTGTGCTCTGGAGGCGGGGGCTTCCTTAGAAATCTTGAGGACATCTCGGGCCAGGGGCAATTCTAGCAACACCCGAAAATCGATACGGGGCTCACCCGGGGTCCCCCAAAACGGTGCGTTGACCACCGTTGGCCACAACATGTGGTGACTCAGTGGGGATGCGGGGTGGCCGCACGGTTTCCGTGGCTTGCGTTGCCGCACGGCCTGCCACCGTCCAGGCGAAAGGGTCTCGGGAGGGAACATGCACAGGCACAAATGATCTTGGCTTTCCCACGACATCTCCCAAATATTGGACGTGGATGGGAAGACGGGAAGCCGTAAAGTGTTGTAAACCAATGGGATCCTGGGATCCGTGTCTGTGGCCTTTCAGGGCCGGGATTGCTGGGGACTCCGCACTGCAGGGATCAAAGCGTCGGATATTTGAGCCGCTTGCCGACGGGGGGGGGTCGAATGGGGGGGCGCCTGGCCCTTCTGCGCGCCGCGGGAAGGTCACGACGGGCGACGTTCGCGGTGCCGGGTCTCCATGGCCTCCCAGTGCGGCTGCCGCAGCAGCACCAGGGCCTTTCGATATGAGTTCTCTTACCAGCCTCGAACGTATCCCTATCCCTAAGATTGACACGCCAAAAGGCGATGACAATCTTAGGGATTCGCCCTCAACAAATAAGGGAATCCCTAAGATTGACATCGAGATGGGGAGATGCTCAGCATAGGGATAGGGATATGTTCCAGGCTGGTAGACCACAGCAGCACCAGGGCCTTTCGATCTGAGTTCTGCCTGAGGTTTTCCCGCAGTGCAGGGAGGGGGTGCTGGTCCTTTTCCCCGGCCGTGCGCCAGGCCAGAAAAGCGAGTGTGGCAGCGTGGGCAACATTTGGGTGTGGAATGGGATAGGGTGAGAGGACAAAAAAGGAGCCCAGCGGCTCGTGGAGGGGATCTCAGTCCTGGGGCCGGGAGGCCTCATGGGAGGGCAACGCTGCAGGGAAGACGCGACGTCGCAGGTTTGGGGAGCCGAGAGCTCTGGGAGCAGGTCTGGGGTCTCCAGTGTGGCGGCGTTGCCTGGTGGCCCCCTCCTTTGGTCGCTGTCCTCCAGGATTGCCCCACGAGGGCCCCAAGGTGTTCTGAGGGTCCCAAAAGGGTCCCACGAGGGCCCCAAAGGGTCTCAAGAGGGTCTCCCCAAAAGAAGGGTCCAGAGTGTTCTGAGACGCGCCCCCCCCAAAGGGTCCCACGAGGGCCCCAAAGGGTCCCACGAGGGCCCCACGAGGGCCCCCCCAAAGGGTACCCCGAGGGCCCCCCCAAAAGAGTCCCACGAGGGACCCCCCAAAGGGCCCCCCCCAAAGGGTCCCACGAGGGCCCCCAAAGAGGGCCCCCGAGCGCTCTCAGACGGCGCCTCGGGCCGTGCGCACCGGGGCTCCCCGGAACGGCGGGGGGCGCCTGGCGCGGCCTCCGCCCAGCGGAGGAGAGGCACCTGAGGAGGAGGAGGAGGAGGAGGAAGAGGAGGAGGAGGAGGAAGGATGAGGACGAAGGACTAGGACGAGTACGAGGACGAGGAGGAAGAGGAGGAGGAGGAGGTGGAGGAGGGAACGAGGACGAGGACGAGGACGAGGACGAGGAGGAGGAGGAGGAGGAGGAGGAGGAGGAAGGAGGAGGAGGAGGAGGAAGGAGGAGGAGGAGGGGGGGAGGACGGGGGAGGGGGAGGAGGAGGAGGAGTGAGGCGGAGGGGAGGAGGAGGAGGGGAGGAGGAGGAGGAGGAGGAGGAGGAGGAGGAGGAGGAGGAGGAGGAGGAGGAGGAGGAGGAAGGAGGGGAGGTGGAGAGGGAGGAGGAGGAGGAAGGAGGAGGAGGAGGAGGAGGAGGTAGGAGGAGGAGGAGGAGGAGGAGGAGGAGGAGGAGGGGGAAGGAGGGGGAGGATGGGGGAGGAGGGGGGGATGGAGGAGGAGGAGGAGGAGGAGGAGGAGGAGGAGGAGGAGGAGGAGGAGGAGGGAGGGGAGCAAGGAGGAGCAGGAGGAGCGGAGGAGCAGGAGGAGGAGGCGGAGGAGAGGGAGGAGGAGAGGAGGAGGAGGAGGAGGAGGAGGGAGGAGGAGGAGGAGGAGGAGGAGGAGGAGGAGGAGGAGGAGGAGGGAGGAGGAGGAGGAGGAGGAGAGGGGAGGAGGAGGAGGAGGAGGAGGAGGAGGAGGAGGCAGGAGGAGGGGAGGAGGAGGAGGAGGAGGAGGAGGCGGTGGAGGAGGAGGTAGGAGGAGGAGGAGGAGGAGGAGGAGGGGAGGATGAGGCAGGAGAGGGAGGAGGAGGAGTAGGGGGGGGGGAGGGGGAGGAGGAGGAGGAGGAGGAGGAGGAGGAGGAGGAGGAGGAACCAGAAGTAACCATGAAGGGACAACGTCCGTGCAAAACAAAACGAGTTTGGCGGGGGCTAATCCGAAGAAGAGCCCCCGCGGTGAGGAAGGACGGTTGGGCGGCGCGCCCGCCTGCTTGTAGCAGTCGGCGTCGACGGCGCCGTGGGCGGGGGCGGCGCGCGCGAGAGAGCGCGCGCGGCGCGCCGCCCACTCTCTTCACTCCCATCCCCGTCCGACGACGACACTCCACCCACTCCGCCCCCCCCTTGACTGGCCTCAACCTCCCCCCGAGCTCTCCTCGCACTGTTGGCCTCCTCGGCCGCTCTTCCAGCACGGACCTGCTGGATGAAACGCGGGGGCCCTTTGTGCGAGGGAAACAAACCTTTACTTAAGCGAGTAAGGTTTTGAGCTCCTTTGGGGGTGGGGACCGTGCATTTGCGTGCAAGCCACCTGCCATCGATCGTGGCAGTCATGCCGCACTGTGAACAGAAATGCAGGGAAAATTCAGGCCAGAAATGAATAAGGTAGGTGCTGTGCGCAAGGGTTGTGCCAATCCAGACCTCCCCCCGCCGACGAACGAAATTCGACCACCGCGAGGCGGCCGACTCTTCGGCTGGGGAAAGACCAGGGCAGGGCAAGGCACAAAACCTGAGCAGCTGTGAGGACGGAGCGACCTGACAGCACCGCCTGCACCTCCACTTCGACCCATACTGCTCGCAGTCGTGTGAGGTACCAGTGAGAGCACGAGTCTGCTGTGAGGGAGGTGGCACTCGCTGCTTGCCCAACCTGGTCGCCTGCCAAGGATCGACTTGCAGGGCTGAAACCAACGCGCGCCTGGCTCTGCGTCTCACAAAATGGGCTATACAATCATACATATCAGTCTTGGGCACAGGCTGCTGGGTGTACAACAGCAAGCCTTGCTCCGCGGCGTTACCTGCAAAGTCGTCGGCGCACATATTGCCCGAGGTGAGGAAAGTTTGCCAATCAGTGAGCACCCTACCAGTATCCTCAAAATGGGCGGCCGTCCACACGATCTGCACTTCAGCCTCACCCCTGCAACGAAGCGCCACCGCCACCCTATACCACAAATCCTGATTTGGGCCTAGCTTGCCGTGGGCACGACCAGCACGCCATCCATCAAGAACTGGTTGGCAATCTGTTACATATATGATGGGCCCCGTGGTTTCCTCCAAGGCAATGGCGAGCGCAGCTATCTCCGCTCGCGGCACAGTCTGCCGCGGCCCAAGGAGGGGGGCAGAGACCCCGCAAACAGGCTCCCAAGAGCCATCCGAACCACGACTGATCAGAGCAACTCCTGAACCACAGCGCCTCCTGCGGGGATCATTACTGTACTTACCCCCAGATCCATCCCCAAAAAGATAGGGTGGGTCCTGGCCAGGCTGGACGCAGGCCTCAGACAGCCGAGAGGTGCCATGGTACGTGTTCGGAGGGGGCTCGAGGGGGTCAAGGAAGTGGGGGCAGGTGAGATCTCTCGCTGGCACACCTCTCAGCCACAACGAAGGATCGGCCTCCCACTGTACAGCCGCCTGAGTGCACAAGGCCTGTGTGCTGTCAAAGTCTGGGTGATCAACATTGCATTCGCACTGCCATATACGGTGAAACAACGTCTCAGG
>CAUYUJ010015534.1:25777-45666 GCA_963575745.1 Prorocentrum cordatum | reverse complement strand
GTAGTAGTAGTAGTAGTAGTAGTAGTAGTAGTATGTAGTAGTAGTGGTAGTAGTAGTAGTAGTAGTAGTAGTAGTAGTAGTAGTAGTAGCAACCGTAGTTGTAGTCGAAGTCGTAGTCCTGGTCGTGGTCGTAGTCGCAGTAGTAGTGGTAGTAATGGTACGCAAAAAATGCAATCCGCGAGCGGGCCGGCCCTTCGGCATGTGAGATGGCGCACGCCTGTAGGCCAACCAACAAACCGACCAACCAGCTAGGCAGGCAACCAACCAGCCAACCAGCCAGCGAGCCAACCAAGCAGCCAACCAGCCAAAGAACCAGCCAGCCAGCCAACCAGGCCACCAACCAACTGCCAACCAGCTACGAGGGGGCGGAGCCGTAGTAGTAGTAGCAGTAGTAGTAGTAGTAGTAGTAGTAGTCGTAGTAGTAGTAGTAGTAGTAGTAGTAGGAGTAGCAGTAGTAGTAGTAGTAGTAGTAGTAGTAGTACAGTAGTAGTAATAGTAGTAGTAGTAGCAGTAGTAGTAGTAGTAGCAGTAGTAGTATTAGTAGCAGTAGTAGTCGTAGTAGTAGTAGTAGTAGTACTCGTCGTCGTCGTGGTAGTAGTAGTAACAGTAGCAGTAGTAGTAGTAGTAGTAGTAGTAGTAGTAGTAATAGTGGTAGTAGTAGTAGTAGTAGTAGTAGTGGTGGTAGTAGTAGTAGTAGTAGGAGTAGTAGTCCGTAGTAGTAGTAGTGGTGGTAGTATTAGTAGTAGTACTGCTGGTACTAGTACTAGTACTAGTAGTTAGTACTAGTAGTATTTTAGTAGTAGTAGTTAGTAGTAGTAGTAGTAGTAGTAGTAGTAGTAGTAGTAGTAGTAGTAGTAGTATAGTAGAGTAGTAGCAGCAGCAGTTCGAGTAGTAGTAGTAGTAGTAGTAGTAGTAGTAGTAGTAGTAGTAGTAGTAGTAGTAGTAGTAGTAGTAGTAGTAGTAGTAGTAGTAGTAGTAGTAGTAGTAGTAGTAGTAGTAGTAGTAGTAGTAGTAGTAGAATTCCGAAGAAATTCAGAAGAATCAGAAGGAAGGCTGAGAAATTCCGAAGAATCCGAAGGAATCCTGAGGAACTCCGAAGGAGGAATCCAAAAGGAATTCCGAAGGAGGAATCCAAAAGGAATTCCGAAGGAGGAATCCTAAGGAATTCCGAAGGAGGAATCCAAAGGAATTCCAAAGAATTCCGAAGGAATCCGGAGGAATTCGAAAGGATTCCTGAGGAATTCCTCCTAAGGAATTCCGAAGGCATCCGAAGGAATTCCGAAGGAATCCCAAGGAACTCCGAAGGAGTCCTAAAGAATCCTGAGGACTTCCGAAGGAATCCTAAGGAATTCCGAAGGAGACCTAAAGAATCCTGAGGAATTCCGAAGAATTCGAAGGGATCCGGAGGAATTCCGAAGATCGCATCCGTGTTTGCAATTGGTTTCATTTTTGGTTGGGTTGGAATTGGTTTCATCTGTGGTTGGAATTGGTCTCGCTTCTGGTTGCAATTCGCTCCGAACGGTTGGAATTGGGACTCGTCGGTTGTAATTCGTTCCATTTCGGGGGCACCGCCCCCCACCACCCCGACGGGGCGCGCAGGAGGGGGGCGGGGGCGCCAAGGGGGGATGCCTTCTCAGAAGCTTGGGAGGGCTTCTAACAAGGCCTCCATGCTCCTGGCGAGCCTTCTGAGAAGCCCGCCCTGGTCCCTTCCGGGTCCAGTCGGGCCGAGGTCTGAGACCGAGGTCTGTTCGGGGAGGCTACCCTGGTGCTCTTCGCGTCTGTTTGACGTTCTTGTGCATCCTGGGGAGGGCACCGTTGGATGTTCTGTGTGTTTTCGCCGGCTTCGCGTTCCGTGCGCCACACCATACGCTCCTTTCGCCAGCGCAGTCATTCTACCTAGCCGCCGACGCGAAAAGCTTTGGCCGGCGGAGGACATCATGTTTTTGAAGGATGTTTATGATGGCTTAGGTCCGACTGTCTGCTCCCGTTTCCTCCTCGTCCTCCTCGTCGTCGTCGTCGTCCTCCTCCTCCTCCTCCTCCTCCTCCTCCTCCTCCTCCTCCTCCCTCTTCCTCCTCCTCCTCCTCCTCCTCCTCCTCCTCCTCCTCCTCCTCCTCCTCCTCCTCCTCCTCCTCCTCCTCCCCCCTCCCTCCCTCCTCCTCCTCCGGCGGAGGACCTCAGGTATGCCCCCGCCTTCCGAGGAGCAGCCCGCACTCTCAGACGGCCGCCCCCCTCGCGCCGGGTGCCGCGGAGCCGCGCCGGCCTCGGTTGCGCCCCCTAGCGGAGCCCTGGGGGGTCCGCTGCCGGCCAGCGAAGCGCCCGCGTTTTGTCTTTTCGTTCTTCGCGGCGGGAGTGGGCGTCGCCCTCTGCCGCCAGCTCATGTTCTATCACAGTGCTGCTTATATCATAACTAGATGTATACCTTGTATATATATATATATATATGTATGTATATATATATATGTGTTTATATATATATATATACATATATAAATGTAAATGCATGTATGTATTTACTCTGGACGCCCGAAATGGGTACGGAGAGAATGGGTACAATGCCCAACAGCAGTTCCTGTTCATTTTAGACAGGATTCGCTGTCCATGCCGCCGCGGCCTGTGTCCATTCGAGACAGAAGGCCGCCTGCCCAACAGCGGTCGCTGTTGGTTTGGGACAACATTTGTCGTTGGGCATTGTACCCATGTTTTCCGTACCCGTTTCGGGCGTCCAAATGTATGTATGTATGTATGTATGTATGTATGTATGTATGTATATATATATATATATATATATATATATCTATATATATGTATATACAAGAGGTATGCTGGGGTATCTCGGAGCTGGTTTGAAAACGTCTGGGGACATCCTGCGAGGGCGACATGCCTCGGGGGCGCGAGGGCGTCGCGATTTACGAGGAATCGTCGCCTCGGCGGGCGCGACCCTGTTGTAATGTACAAGCGATCGTGGGCTCGGAAGCGCGTATCAAGCGTTATTTACAAAGGATCTTGGCTTTGAGGGGTGCGATTCTAATGTGATGTACAAGAGGGCGAGCTGGCGTAACCTGCCAGGGATCCTAGTCTCCGAGTTCGAATCTCGGTCAATTCGCGAGGGATCGCAGCCGCTCTGGCGAGGGATTGTGGCGCCGGTGGCGAGGGTCTGGCTCAACTGATGGAGATTCTGTGGCCCCCGGGGGGCGACGGCGAACGCCCAGAGCACGTGGGAAAGCAGGGGGAGCCCTGGGAGTCGTGCCTGACTACTCGCGTGCCTCTGGGCCCCAGTTGCTCCCTCCCCCGCCGCGCGCCCCACGCCCGCTCCCCCGAGCGCGCCTCCCGCCGCCGCCTGCCTCCTCCTGCCCGCGCGAGGGCCCCTGGGCTCCCTGGGGCCCGTCCCCGCGCCTCGTTCCGGGGTCGCCGGTCGTCGCCCCGCCTCGAGGGCCCCGCCCGAGAGGCCCTCGTCGTCGTCGGCGTCGGCGTCGTCGTCGTCGTCGGCGGCGGCGGCGGCGGCGGCGTCGTCGTCGTTGTCGTCGGCGGCGTCGGCGGCGGCGGCGTCGTCGTCGTCGTCGGTCTTGGGACCTCCGCATTGGGACGCCTCCTCGAGGCGGAGGCCCTGCTGCTGCACCTCCTTGGGAGGCAGGGGAGGTAGCGGGAGGATAACAAAAACACACAGGCACAATGAATCGTCGACTCCCAGGAAAGCATGGGAACAGATGGGAAGTGGGGGGGAAGAGAAAAACCCAGAACATCTCGGGAAGCATAGGGGGAGTCCTGTTATTTGTGTGTATTGATTTGTGTGTCCTTGGGCCCCTTCAAGGTAATGCAACCACACAGGCATCTAGGCCTCCCAGTTCGGGTCGGTGCAGGTGGGGATCGGTGCAGACGGGGTCGGTGCAGATGGCCTCGCACGCAGTCGCGTCGTCCCAGGGGCCCAGCCCGAGAGGCCGTGGATACTGATATGCTGCCCGCCCACGACGACTGGCGGTCCCTGAGATCCTGGCGACTCAATTTTTTCGAACCGCACATTTTCGGCTCGAAAAATGAAGAAAGATGGGGTCCGGGGGGCCGGTCGTGTTTTGTTGCGATGTTGTATTTTTTACAGCATCGGATCTCAGGGGTCGAGGGGCAAGGTGAACCCACCTCGGCAGCAGGGCGGGTGCTTGGGGAGGGGGAGCATCCACGCTTCCCAACCTGGGTCCGACTAGAGATGGGTTCGGAGGATCGCGCTGCATCACCGATGCACCGGCGATGCAGCTCGATGTGGAGCCCAATTACCCCCACGCCGACGGCGCCGATGCATCGTCGATGTTGCTGATGCATCACCGATGCGTCGCCGATGCAGCGCGATCCTCTGACCCCATGTACTCGGAGCCCATCTAGGGGGCCTCAGTTGAGGGCGTTGCGTTTTACTTGCTAGAACGGCAGTTCGCCCCTCACCCCTCCGCCCTCCCCCCTCACCCCCCTCCGCCGTTGCAACCTGCGCTGGGCCGAAATGGCGTGCAAGTGAGTCCTGACTTGAATGAGGTTCCAGATTTCCTTTCGGGTCTCGCCAGCCCCCCCCCCTCCATGCAAGTAAGTTTGTCGGAGTCGTAACACAAATTGCCTCTGCTGTCCCTGGGGTCCTGTGGAGGGGGGTTCTCCAGGACCCGTCTCCTCCATCCGCACCGCTCTCGCCGATCAACGGTTCAGGCAACTCGACAGGCGGCGGCGGCAGCAGGGTACGGAATTCGTCGAAGACGTTGCGACATCCGATCCCTAACCCCGCCTGCCATCGATTCGGGAGGCTCAATGGTTCGTGCGGGTAGGGCTCCGATGTCGCCTCCTGCCTGCTTATCCTCCGCGGCCGCTCTCCCGACCGTCCCTGTCGTCCCTGCCGCGCCCCCGCTGTGGTTGCTCGGCGCCTCGTGTCCCGCTCGCCCGCCACTGGCACACAGCTCCGCTCTCGTGGGCGACGAGCATGTCCCCTGGCATCGCTCGGACGTGTGCATTGTTTGCTCGGCGAGGACCATCCAGGACCATCCTGGACCATCGAGCAAACAAAAACACGCACGAAACCGACAAATGCACGGAGAATGGACGTCCGAGCGATGGCGAGGTCCGTACCCGCGGCCTCGTGGGCCCAGCCCCTGGGCCGCGACCCGCGGAGACGGGGCGTTCCTTCGCGGGTGCCTCGCGCAGGACGTACAGGCAACACTGACAGCAAGGATGAGCCACCTTCCAAGGGCACCCCCCTTCCCTTTCGGCACATCCTCGGCCACTCTCGCTGGCCGCGCCCCGCTCGAGAGGTGCCGACATGGCCTTCCAGGGCCCTCGCATCCCTGATCGCGCATCCTCACTGCCAGTCCTGACCGCACCCGTGTGACCGCGCGTCCGCGGGATCGCGCCCCGGAGTCCAGACCGCAAGGGCGCGGCTCAGGATCTGGTTCGCCGCGCGCGGCGCTCGCTCGCGCCCCCCCCCGCCGTTCCCGACCAGGGGCGGCGCTGGGGCGCGGGCAGCAGGGGCTGCTCGCGCGCCTCCGCGCTGAGGCAGGCCGGGCGGCACCTGGGCGAGCCGTGCCCGCCCCGGGCCCCGCGCCTCTCCGCGGGGCGGGGGCGGACCGAGCAGGCATCGACGATGATCGGGCACGGTGTCGAGGGGGATCGTGAAGGGTGGGAAGCAGAGGAGGAAGAGGAGGAGGAGGAGGAGGAGGAGGAGGAGGAGGAGGAGGGGAGGGGGGAGGAGGAGGAGGGAGGTGGAGGAGGAGGGAGGAGGAGGGAGAGGAGAGGGCGAGGGAGAGGGACAGGATGAGGAGGAGGAGGAGGAGGAGGAGGAGGAGGAGGAGCTGGAGGAGGAGGAGGAGGAGGAGGGAGAGGAGGAGGAGGAGGAGGAGGAGAGGGAGGCGTCGAGGATGAGCAGGACAAAGAGGCTCATGGCTGATGAGGAGCAGGAGGAGAGGAGGAGGGAGGAGGAGGAGGAGGAGGAGGAGGAGTCGGGGAGGATCGTGGAGGAGGGGGAGGAAAAAAAGAGGAGGAGGAGGAGGAGCTGAGGAGGAGGAGGAGGAGCTGAGGATGAGGAGGAGGAGGAGGAGGAGGAGTATCGTGGAGGAGGAGCCGGGAGGATCGAGCAGGACCAGAGAAGAGGAGGAGGAAGAGGAGGAGGATACAGATCATAATCGGGTGCGTCCTGTGCACCTCGGCCCCTCCTGCCACCGTGCCAGGGTCGTGGACCGCGGTCCCGTCACAGGCTTCTGGGTCGTGGCGCAGCCTGCCGCTCGTGCGCGCCGTGCGCCGTCCCATCGGCCTCGGGACCTCCGCCGGCCCTGGGCGGTCCTCGCGAGGCGGAGGCCCTGCTGCCTCAGCTTCTGGGAGGGAGGAAAGGCAGTGCGACCACACGATTACCTCCTCCTCCCCCTCCTCCTCCTCCTCCTCCTCCTCCTCCTCCTCCTAGTCGGCGTTGGAGGCCCAGGCAATTTGAGGTCCGACGGAGTGGGGACTTTCACTGGAACCCACTCATACGACTTCCGCCCCATACATTTTCCACTGACGGAGGGAGGGAGTCGGGGGGAGGGACGACGGATAATAAACAAAACAATCCCTGCAGCCATTCCGATACCGTACCTTTTGCGATTTCTTCTCGTGTGACAGGGTCGTGATATCGTGATGGATGTTGCTCGTGCCGCAACTATCCGAAATTCTATAGAGGACTGGAGTGTGACCTTGAAAAAAACGACGAGCCAAAGGTGAGGAGAACGGATCCGCCGTACCTACGGTAGGAAATGCCAGGCTGCCAGGATTGCCACTTGCGAACAATTGGTTGACCAAGAGCCGTCGCTGGACAGCGCTTGCCAGACGGAAGGTTGAGGCCCCGAGTTTCGGAGGCAAGCGGAGGGTGCCAGTGAAGAGCCGCGAGAACCCATAAACGAATTAGACTTTTGGGAACAGCTGCAGCAGGATAATGAAGACCAACTGCTCCAATGCAGTTCAATAGGGCCTGCTTTTCATTTATGTGTTCGGCGGTGAGCGAAGATAGACGACAACGGTTCGAGGGAAGATGGGGGCCCCTAGGTTCGGAGGTCATCGGCTGCGACATATGAAGAACCTCCTAGACCCATGGGCCCCTGCTCTTCTGGCGATGGGAATCTCATGTGCCGCATCTACCCCGATTATGGTGAAAAAGGTGGAGTGTGACCTCGAAGCAATTGAGGAGACAGAGGAGCAGAGAACGACTTGTTTGGGAAAGTTTGGAAACAAATAGAAGATCGGTTGCGTCAATGGAACAAGAGCCAGAGGGAAGATGGAGGCCCCGAGGTTCGGAGGCCACTGGCCTCCGCCAGTGATGAACCTCGAGAACACCATGTCTTCCCTGTCGGCAAACCGGCGCATTTGGCAGGAAGTGTCCGAGGTGTTTCTGAGCAAAGCAAGCTAAATTCAATTACTGTTACCCCCTTTGTCTCACACAGCATTTGGTAGTCGTTCGCGCAGCTCCTTTCTAGGTGTTGATGTAGACACCCTTTATGCGGATGTCCTGTCCTGTCCTCCTTCTCCTCCCTCTCATCCTCCTGGTCCTCCTCCTCATCCTCCACCTCTTCCTCTTCCTCCTCTTCCTCCTCCTCCTCCTCCTCCTCCTCCTCCTCCTCCCCCTTCCTACTCGATCTCCTTCTCCTCTTCCTCCGCCTACCCGTCCTCCTCCTCCTCCTCCTCCTCCTCCTCCTCTTCTTTCTCCTCCTCCAGCTCCTCCTCCTCCTCCTCCTCCTCCTCCTCCTCCTCCTCCTCCTCCCCCCTTCTCCTCCACCTCCTCCTCCTCCTCTTCCTCCTCCCCCCGTCCTACTCGTCCTCATTCTCCTCCTCCATTTTCTCCTCCTCCTTTTTTTCTTCCTCCCGATCCTCGTCGTCGTCCTCCTCCTTTCCTCCTCCTCATCCCCATCCTCATCCTCATCCTCCTCCTCATCCTCCTTTTCCTCCTCCTCATCCTCCTCCTTCCCCCCTTTTCCCCTCCTCCTCTTTTCCTCTCCTCCTCCTCCTCCTCCTCCTCCTCCCCGTTCTCCTCTTCCTCCTCCTTTTCATCCTCCCCCTCCTGCTCCTCCTCTTCCCCCCCTTCTCCTCCTCCTCCTCCTCCTCCTCCTCCTCCTCGTTAAAATGGTCTTTTGGGTCCATTTGGCCATACCGCGCGTTGTTATGGCCACGATTGCAAGTATGGCCGGAGCGCAGCACCCCCAATTAGGATTCTCAAGTCCATGACGGTTTCCGAGGTCGATCACCTCCCCGTCCAATGCGGGCTGGTATGAGAAGTTGGAACATGATAACATGGTGTTTTCCTATATATGCTCGTACAAACGCTTGTGCGATGCTGCCTCGCAGGACCATCGCCTGAGAGTCTCGGACTCCTCCCCTCCTCCCTCCTCCCGTCCTTGGTCGACGTTAAGCTGTCGAGGCGTCACTGTCAGAGGGTATACCGCCACGCTGTGAGCCAGGAGGCAAATCGAAGAAGAAGGGGGAGAGGGCATTGGAGACGAATGGTCTTCCTTTGTCGCTCCGGTCGCCCTGGATGGCGCGTTTTGGTCGGATTCCGTGTTGAACACCACCGCATCGACGGTTTAATACCGCCGTACCAATTGCGACCCTCTTGCCAGCTCAAAAGAGGCGTGCGGAAGAGCCGCCGACACGCGGCATGGATGCAGAAAGCGAAGCTGATATTTATCGAAAGCGCTTGGGGTTGCGCACTTCTGCGAACGAGTGTTCTTCTTTCTTTTATGAAAAAGTGAGTTGCCTTGGGTTTTTTCATGGGTACAGCTTCGGAAAGCGATGGGCTGTGCGCACTCAGCCCTGGAGTACATGCTAGGCGGGCAGCTGTGCATCTTATCCCATCCGTTTTTTTGGGCCCGTAGACGCGCTACCGGTGTGTTAGCTAACGGCGAAGTAGAACATCCAATTGTGGGAACGCGTGGTTCGTGGCTAAAACAGTTGTAGGAACGCGTGGTCCGTGGTGTCCTACGACTCGCTGCGTCGCTCTCGTTCGATACAAATTCGCACAGCTGGAACGTAGGAGGCGGTGTGTCGTGATTTCTTATACCTTGTTTTGCGTGAGCTCCGTGTCACATGAACAAGATTCCCAACCGCACCGTTAACCAAGCACGCCGTCAGCGCGGCCTTGAAGGGCCTGAGTGATTTACCGAACTCCCCTTTCCAATTTCCTTCCTCCTGTTCGGAGAGGGGTGTTTCCTTCGGGGGGGGGGAACACAAACACACACACACACACAACGGGAACAACACACATTCACACACACACACACACACTGTGGGGAAACAACAAACACACTGTGTGATTATGTTCCCACCGTGTGTGTGTGTATTTTTGTATGTTTTTTGTTATTCCCCCCCCCCCCTTGACTCTGGAGCGGCTCCCCCGCGGCGCGTTGGAGCGTCAAGGTGGCCCAACACGCGTCCGCCAGCATTCGTTTCGCGACACCTCCCAGTGCAGGGAGAACGCGGCGAGAACAGTGAGAAAAAGACTTCGAACCCCCGTTTCGGTGCTACTGGGATCATAATGAAGAGCTCGGACGAAGAACCAGTTTCGGGGATCAGATCGACAGGTCCGCGGGCGCACGTCTCGAAACAAAAACCGTGACGTCGGATGTCTGAGGAGGGCGGAAGGCAGGGTGCGCATGGCGTCATTTCGGAGCTTGACATTGTGAGGCTGGCTCGGGAGAAACGGACTGGACCACCTCGCGAGCGGCATCTCGGAGTTCAGTATTGGAAGGGTGTCCCAAGCGAAACGGCCCGTTCTACCTCTCGCTTCCCGTTCGGTCCTCTCATGCAGCTCCTTTCCTCTTCCCTCCTCCTCCTCTTTCTCCTCCACCTCCTCTTCCTCCTCCTGCCTGCTCCCTCATCCTCCTCCTCCCTTCTTTCTCCTCCAACTCTTCTACTCCTCCTCCACCTCCTCTTCCTCCCGAGCGGCATCTAGGAACTCAGAATTTCGAACATGTCAAACGCGAAACGGGCTGAAACACCTCTCGCGCGGCATCTCGGAGCCCAGAATTAAGAGGATGTCTCAGGCGAAGCGCGCTGAACCACCTGGCGAGCGGCATCTCGGTGCTCAAAGTTTCGAGGATGTCTCAGGCGAAATGGGCCAGTCCACCTCTCGCGCGGCAGCGCGGCATATCAGGGCCTAGAGTTGGTAGGATGTCTCGGGTGAAGCGGGCCAGACCAATTCGCGCGCAGCATCTCTGAGTCCCGAGTTGCGAGGATGTCTCAGGCGAAACGGGCCGTACCATCTCGCGCGGGGCATCTCTGAGCCCCGAGTTGCGAGGATGTCTCGGGCGAAACGGGCCGTACCACCTTTCGCGCGCGGCATCTCGGAGCCCCGAGTTTCGGGGATGTCTCAGGCGGAAAAGGCCGCACCACCTCGCGCGCGGCATCTCTGAGCCCAGAGTTGCGAGGATGTCTCAGGCGAAACGGGCCGTACCACCTCGCGCGGGGCATTTGGGAGCTTATAGTTGCTAGGATATCTTAAGCGAAACGGCGGGCCAGACCACCTCGCGCGCGGCATCTCGGAGTACCAACGAGCTGGACCACCTCGCGCGCGGCATCTCGGAGCCCCGAGTTGCGAGGATGTCTCAGGCGAAACGGGCCGGACCACCTCGCGCGCGGCATTTCGGAGCCCCGAGTTGCGAGGATCTCTCAGGCGAAACGGGCCGGACCACCTCTCGCGCGGCATCTCGGAGCGTAGAGTGTCGAGGATGTCTCAGGCGAAACGGATAGGACCACCTCGCGCGCGGCCTCCTGGAGGCCAGATGTTTAAGGATGTCTCAGGCGAAACGGCCAATCCCGGCCAACTCAGAAGCGAGAGTTGTGAGGATGTCTCAAGCGAAACGGCCCGGACCACCAGATTTGTTTGAGGATGTCTCGACTCCGCTTTCCCTCGGCTGGAACTAGCTTCTACCACAACAGCACCCCGTCCAGCAAGCTGCTTGAAGGAGAAAGCGTCCTTATCTGGGCCTCCCAGATGGGGTCGTTGTAGATGGGGATGCAGCTCGATGCGGAGCCCGATGTTTCCCGCGTCGACGTCGCCGATGCATCGCCGACGCCGACGATGCATCGCCGATGCAGCAGCAATGCGGCGTGATCCTCCGACCCCATCTACGTGGACCCCATCCGGGAAGCCTCTAGATTAAGACACGCCAGGGCAGGGTCTGCCGCGCCCCACCGGGAAGGGGACGGTCAAGCACAAATACTTTCTTGGCTGGTCGTCGTCGTCGGCGTCGAGGCCGTCATGCCGAGACGGGACATCACAGCACTTTGAAGAATTGATTGTTCGGCGGGGAGCGATGGGGTGAAGTGAGAAGGAGAAGGCCTCCCAGAAGGTTCGGAATTCCCTTGACCTGTCCGGAGACAGGCCAGGGCAGGTATCAACTTCTGAGCTTTCCCCGAAGACAGGCAAAACAGAATCAGAAGGCGCGAGGGCTTCTGAGAAGTCCCGCCGCCTTCTGAGAAGGCCTTCTCCTCATTTCCCCCCCTGGCTCACCGCCGAACAGAACACCGCGCCACCTCCTTCGAGGACGCCCACGGCGAGTCGGCGCCGCCCACCTGCCATGTGGAGAAGCGACTGCGTGGCCGAAAGTCGCGGCCAGGGCTCGGCCAAGCCATGGGACTGACTATGTTCCCCCCGCCGTGGTGGGAATCCTGTGGGAAACACGTGGGGAAAAAGACGTAGGAGAAGATAAAGGGGCGGAGGAGGTGACCCTTGGAAGCCTCGTGGGGCACTCTTCTGGCCTCCTGGAAGCTTCCTGGGGGCCTCTTGGGGGCTTCTCTGGGACCCTTGGAGGCCTTTGGAGGCTCCTTGGGGGGCTCTTCGGCCGGCTGGGGGCGTGCCCAGCCCCGTCTGACGTGACGCCATCGGAAGCCGCATTGGAAGTTCCTCTGGGCTAACGTGGGGCCCTAGTGGGGCGCCTGAGGGCCGTCTTGGAGGCCTTCTGGGGCGTTTTGGAGGTCTCCTGGGCCGTCTTCGGACCCTCTTGGGGGCCTGTTGGGCCGTCAGGGGACAATCTTGGGCGCTCTTGGGGCTACCTTGGTGGCCTCTGGGGTCGTCTGGGGCCGTCGGAAATGGATGTTTTCTCGGAGGCCTCGTGGGCCGTCTTGGAGGCCTCTTGGGCCGTATCGCGGCTCGTCTGGAAGACATCGTGAGGCCATTGTGGGCTCTCACTTGTGGCCAGTGTAGCCGTCTTTCGCACCACCATGGCCGTCTCGGAGACCATTGCGGCGGGAAGACCGACGACTTGGGAATTTGATTGGTCCTCGTGGGGCGGAAGAACCAACGGAGGACGAATTATTCACGCTTCGCGTACATATCCCCACTACGGCATTCGTGTTCACTCGTCCACGTGCTTGAGGCGTTCCCCTGCCCAGTTCCTGGTCTGCTCTCCTCATACGTCGGCGTCCGTGTTCGGGAATGCGCGTGGCCCCAGGAGCGAGTGTGCGACTTTGGTGGCGCCACTCGTGCTGGCTCCTGGTCAGTGACGTCATCCTGGCCACCAGTGACAGCATTACCTCTTGGTATGTACTGCAAGCGAGCTGCCCCCTTCAGGGGCTGGGTGCATGAGGGTTCGTGTGGTTTATCCTGCGTCTTGTCCTCGCCTTCTGCGGCCACTTGACAGCGTTGTGTGCGACTTTGGTGGCGCCACTTCCATGCCGAGGTTCCTGGTCAGTGTGTTCCCACGGCCTTGCTGGTCTGCGATCCTTCGTGGTGGCGCTCCTGGCTTCATCCTGGCTTGTTTCCGCGCCATTTTGGCTGCGCCCCGACTTGGGTTGGCTAATTGCATTTGCGCCCTCCTGGACCTGGTTCCTGGCAGCTGCAGCCCGCACCCCCTCCGCTCCGGTGATCTGAGGTGCCGCCTAGGCCTCCGCTTGCTGGCGCGTCAGGCAATTAGGTTCGCGCGCGGCCCGCCCGTTCCGTTACTCGCCGCCTGCGCTTTCGCTTGCGGCTGCGACAAAAAAGTACATATCCCCACCAGCATTCAAAATCTTTGCCCATGGGAGTTGAAGGGAACAAGCACGAAGCTACACGTGTAGTGAAACAAAGCGGGCAACCAGGGTGAACAGAGAGCTCTGACAGCAAGGGGGTGGCCCTGGAGGGCCTCGTGGGCCATCCCCGGGGCCCGCGTGGTGGCGAAGGACGGAAGAGGAGGAGGAGGAGGAGGAGGAGGAGGAGGAGGAAGAGGAGGAAGACGACGACCACCACGATGACGAGGAAGAGAAGGAAAAGGAAAAGGAATAGATGAGGGCAAGGACGAGGACGAGGACGAGGACGAGGACGATGCAAGGAATACGATGACCAGGACAACGGGGACGGGGACAGAGCTCTCAAAATCGCCTCTTGGAACGAACCATCATGGGACTCGATTGGGTGATCTGGGTCTTCTTGGGGCTCCGTTGGGGGCCTTGGGGACCGCTTGGAGCACTCTTGGGAGTCCTTTGGAAGCCATGAAGGGCTTCTTCGGGGACATCTAGGAGACCATCGATGAGGGGCCGTCAGAATCGCTTCTTGGGGGGGCCCTCTTGGGGCGCTCTTGGGGCGGCGCTCTTTGGCGTTTTTGGGGACCACCTGGGGGGCCCCGCTTGGGGCTCTCTTGGGCCATCTCGGGGCCATCATGAGGCCGCCAAAGCCAAGCGGAAGCGACACGGCGAGAAGGCACGCATCGTTCATGTTCTCGAGGTGCCTGGACGATTTGGGTCTCCCGGGGCGGTCCTAAGGGGGCTCCGAGAGTAATTCGACTCGTTTCTGGGACCTCATCGGGCCTCCTGGAGATTCGTCGGAAGTTATCTCGGACCATCGGCTATCTTGAGCCATCTTGGAGCATCGGATCTTCTTGGAGCAACTTTTGCGACATCTTGGACGCCCTGACACTTCGCGCTCCCCCTCCCGCCCCCCCCCACCACCTCCAGAACAAAACCAGCATTGTCAGGGAGGGGAGGGATGGGGTACCCCTCTCCGAAGGGAAACTGATTTTGGGAAGAGGAACAAACATATATCATTGAACAACCTTAGATCAAAGGGCGGGTGGGATTTTTCGAGTGGCCAGGGGTACCTGCCGAAGGCGCATTGGGAACTGTTCAAAGGGGACCAACAATCACCTAAAGTCCAGCACGCCGGACACCCCTGTGGCAAGCCGCAGGGGGCGGCAGCTAACGGAAAGCGCGCATAGTGCACGATCCATGTAGCCGGGGAAGTGCAACTAGGGTGATTTTGAGTGGGTTGGCGTGAAGGGATCTAGTGGCCAGAATTGTAATTTGGTTAGCCGTAGCCAGTTTGGCTCAAGGTTGGCTGAAGGGATTTCGGCAAGTCTTCAGGCATTTGGAACCAAGAGTTTGTGCTTATTGCCGTCAAGCCCTTGTTGCACCGCCGTTACAGCAATGCACATCGCGGCGTTTGCAGCAACGTTAGCCATCTTGCTCGTCAGCCGCGGCTGCGTCGCCGCCGACTACCTGACCAAATCTGTGGAGGAGCGCCGCCTGATGGAGGACGGCTCGCACACTTGCGACGTTGCGAACGAGGCCGATGGCGTGGGGTTGCTCCAGTCTTGGGCGTCAGGCCCCAGCGAGACGCAAGTCGCGAGCAGAATCCGCAAGGACGAGACGCAGGACCACAAGCAATATGACGAGGCGAGTTTGGAGGAGGTACCGATCGGTGCCCGGAAGCTCAACTCGAAAGGTTTTCTTCCGCCAATGGAATTACCGTGCACTCTTGAGTGCCCCCAAGCAAACACTTATTGCTGCGCTGACATCGACGGGCAAACTTGCTTTGTTGGTGGGAGCGTTGTTCCAGGATATCAATGCTTCAGTTCGGGCGCATGCACAACGGGGTATTGCTGTACTGATGGCAAGTGCACGGCGTGCTAACCCAGTTGTCCCTTTCTCTGCCCCGCTCAGTTTGACCCTGCCCGTGCCACCTCTCGCGCGGCATCTCTGAGCCCGAGTTGCGAGGATGTCTCAGTCGGACCAGGCCAGACCACCTCGCAAGCGGCATCTCGATGCCCCGAGTTGCGAGAACGTCTCAGGCAAAACGGGCCGGACCACTCGCGCGCGGCACCTGGGAGCCTATAGTTGCGAGGATGCCTCAGGCGAAACGGGCCGACCACCTCTCGCGCGGTGCCTCAGAGTTCAGAATTGCGAGGATCTCTCAGGCGAAACGGGCCAGTCCACATCTCGCGCGGCACCCCAGAGCTCAGAGTTGCCAGGATGTCTCAAGCGATATGCGCCAGTCCACATCTCGCGCGTCATCTCTGAGCCTCGAGTTGCGAGGATGTTCGAAGCGAAACAGGCAGGACAACCTCTCGCGCGTCATCTCGGAGCCCCGAGTTGCGAGAACGTCTCAGGCGAAACGGGCCGTACCACCTCGCGCGGGCCATCTCGGAACCCCGAGTGGCGAGGATGTCTCCTGCAAAACGGGCCAGACCACCTCGCGCGCAGCATCTCGGACCCCAGAATTGCGAGGATCCGGCGAAACGGGCCGGACCACCTCTCGCGCGGCATCTCGGAGCTCAGAGTTGTGAGGATGGCTTAGGCGAAACGGCCCGGACCACCGCGCGCACGGCGTCCCGGAGGCCAGATGTTCGAGGATGTCTCGGGCAAGACGGCCAATCCTGGCCAGCTCAGAAGCGAGAGTTGTGAGGATGTCGGAAGCGAAACGGCCCGGACCAGTAGATTTGTTCGAGGATCGACTCCGCTTTCCCTCGGCCAAAATCAGCTTCTACAACAACAGTACCCCGTTCAGCAAGCTGTTTGAATGAAAAACGTCCTTGTCTAGGCCTCCCAGATGGGGTCGGTGTAGATGGGGATGGAGGTACGTCCCGCGCGGATCACTTCGGGACCTCGCCGCCCCGTGGGGGCTTGCGATCTGCGCAATTGTCGCCACGTTCGAGGGCTCCTGGGAGGCCCAGCGGAGGTACGTCCCACGCGGATCACCTCGGGACCTCGCCACCCCTGGGGGCTTTCGATTTTCGCAATTGTCGCCACTTTCGTGGGCTCCTGGGAGGCCCAGCGAAGGTGGGTCCCACGCGAATCACCTGGGGATCTCGCCGCCCCTGGGGGCTTTCGATTTTCGCAACTGTCGCCGCTTTCGTGGGCTCCTGGGAGGCCCAGCGGAGGTGGGTCCCACGCGGATCACCTGGGGATTTCGCTGCCCCCTGGGGGGCTTTCGATTTTCGCAACTGTCGCCACGTTCGTAGGCTCCTGGGAGGCCCAGCGAAGGTGGGATCCACGCGGATCACCTCGGGACCTCGCCGCCCCCTGGGGGGCTTGCGATCTGCGCAACTCTCGCCACGTTCGTGGGCTCTTGGGAGGCCCAGCGGAGGTACGTCCCACGTGGATCATTCGGAGGTACGTCGTACGCGCTTCTTTCAACGCCCCTGTGTTTCCATTTTGTATAGTTGCCGTTCCTTGTCTTGCTGCGCTCTTCGGAAATCACTGTTGGGTGCTCTTTCTGCGCACTGCGGGCCCTTCAGAATGCCAGTCAGCATGGAGTGGTCCTGAGTAGAATCGCCACATGTATAGAAAGGGTTGGGTACGTCACAGGGTAATTGGCTTTTTGCTCTGGACTTCCTGGAGGCACTCTTGGAGGCCTCTTGGGCCGTCTTGGGCCAGCTTCGAGCCAACTTCGGCCATCTTGGTGGGCTCCTGGCCCGTCTGACGCCGTTTGGGGGGCCTTTCTGGGCCGATTTGGGGCCCTCTTGGGGTCCTCCAGGGCCGTCTTAGAGGCCATCTTGGGCGTCTTGGAGGCCTCTTGGGTCGTTATGTGCCCTCTTGGGGCCTTCTTGGGGGCCTCTTGGGCAGTCCTGAGGCCATCTTGGAGGCCTCTATGGCGCTGTGGGAGCGATCTTGTGGGCCTCGTGGGCCGTCGTGGGTCGTCGGAAAGCCGAGAAGTAGCGAAATCGAAACTCCTTCAAAAGCCTACGGAAAAGCAGTGATTTGGGCCTCTTCGGACCCTCCTGGAGGACCTCTTGGAGGCCTCTGGGGCTGTCTTGGAGGCCTCTGGGCCGTCTTCGGCCGTCTTGGACTCTCTGGGGCCGTATGGGAGGCCAGGCCGTCTTGGACCATCTTGGGCGGACTTGGAGGCCATCTTGGACCATCTTGACGGCCATGTTGGGCCAACGTGGCCATCTTGGAGACCATCTTGGGCCATCTTTTAAAAAACAAGCATTCCGAAACTTGCCGGCCTTCCGGGTGGCCGGCGGGACGGGCCGAATCCCCGGGGGGAGCTTCTTTGGAAAAAGAACCAAACCAAAACCGAAAGGACCCAGCACGCCAGGCACCCCTGCGATGAATCGACAGGGGGCGGCGGAATTGGTGGCCTTCGGCCTATCCCGCCACGATGCTTGGACTGTCGGTAAGAAGCCTATCGGATGTTCGGTGGGATCTCGTGGGAGGATTCTCGGGGGCCTCTTGGAGGCAGTTTGGACGCCTGCTGGGGGCCGTTTTGGGGCCTCTTGGGACATCTTTTGGACCTCTTGGGGCGGAAGGCTAGGCGTTTCGATTCGTGTTCCCTCTTTTTGGGCCCTTTGAGGGCCGTCTTGGGGCCCTCTTGGGCTGTTTTGGGCGTTTCTTGGGCTGTTGTGAGGACGTCTTGGGCCGTTTGGGGGCCTCTTGAAGGCCGTTTTTGGGTGGTCTTGGGGGCCTCTAGAGCCGTGTGGAAGCGTCGGGATGCCAAAAAGGCGAGAACGTCAAAATCAATCAAAACCAATGCTTTTGGCCTCCTGGGGCCCTCTTGGGAGGCCTCTTGGAAGCCTCTTTGGGTCTTGGAGGCCTCCTGGGCTGTCTCGGGCCCATCTGCGGCGTCCTGGAGCGATCTTTCGGCGACTCGGGTCCCTCTTAGACCGTTTTGGGGAAATCGTCGGGCCCTCTTGGCCCGTCTCGGGGCCTTCTTGGGGCAGAGAAAGACATGTGGGGAACCGGGACACGCCCCAAGAGATTTGGGCCGAGGGGCTCCGAACCTTTCAGTAACTCTTCAGGAGTGACGACTGACGCTCAGCGGGGATTGGGCAAATGCCCTGAGGACACGCCCATTCCGTGCCCGGCGGCACGGTGGCGGATGACGGGGAGCGCCCCTGGCGTGGACCGCTTGTTAGTGGTACAAATTATTATTTCTGGTGGCGGATGACGGGAAGCGCGCTAAGACTCGAACAGTCGTGCGATGGACGTTGGTTTCGGCCCGGACGGAACAGTTTTTCAATTGGGGAGGTGCAGGAGGGAAAGGTCTCGGGGGACTTCCGTGGCTAGACCCAGGCGGATTACCCAGAATGGTCACTTCGATTGAGACGTTCATGCAACAGAGATATCGGAAGATCTATTTGAGGGCGCCTTATGCTATACATTGAGCTCTCGCTGCGGACATCCTCGAAAAATGGGGATATTGAGATCTTTCGCGAAATTCGCCGATCTGCACAAATTGGCGTTCCGCCTGAGACATCCTCGAACAAACATAAATGCCGAAGGAGCTGTGATTAGACCTCGTACGTTAAACATGTAGCTCTCGCCCGAGACATCCTCGGAACACGGAGATGTAGAGGGAGCTTGCGAATTCGTCGTATTCTCAAACATGAGGCTCCCGCCTTAGACATCCTCCACAACATGCGATGTGCAATAATCTGTCTTACGACATATATATTTATATATGTATACATATATACGTATATTTTTATATACATCTATAAATATATATATATATATATATATATTGGAGGAATTATTTGGAGGACCCCCAAGACGGCCCAAGATGCAACACTTTAAACTAACAGTGTTGTTTCAACCACTTCGCTCAAAAGCATGCGTTTCGCCAGATACATCAACATTTGCATCGTCGTCGACGTCGTTGTTGTTGTCGTCGTTGTCGTTGTCATTATCATCGTCATCGTCGTTGTCGTTGTCCTCCTACTCGTCATTGTCATCGTCGTCACTGTCGTCGTCATTTTCATCGTCGTCGTCATCATCGGCGTCGTCGTCGCCGTCGTCATCGTCGTCGCCGTCATCGTAGATGCGGCAGCGGGAGGTGCGTCTCGTCTGAACCCGCGCGGAAAATAAACTCGGCCTGACATAGGGGAATTCAGGAGGGGGATGGGGTCTGGAGACAGAGAATGCCGAGATGCGATAGCACTGTATCGTGATGGTGTTGTACGTTCTTGTACAGCTCGTCGCTTTCACGCGCTTCCCGTTCAGGTAGCACCAGGCACCCACGCTGGCGGATTTCTGAAAAATGGCCGGTTGGCTTGAGACATCCTCCAAACATCGGCCCCAGAGGGGACTCCGAATCGACGTCCGTTTGTTAGCGTGCGCACGCAAGCTTTGATGAGCGGAGCGTCCCGTTCTTGTCCGGAAAGGTTCTCTTCGTCGCGGGCCAGGAGAGGATCGGGAGGTTCGCGTGCCAGACGCCTCATCCGAGGGGGTGACCGCTGACGTCACTGCTCGCCTCCGTGCCTGGACGACAAACGCTATGTCATCGTATTCTTCCTTGTCCTCCTCCCCCTCCAGCCTTCCCCCCCTTGTCCTTCTCCTCTTCCTCCCTCTCCTGGTCCGCCTCCTCCTCTTCTTCCTCCTCTCCCGGTCTCTCCGTGGTCGCCACGTCCGGAGGCGGCCCGGAGGCCTCCGTGAGCGTCCAGGGGCACCTGGAGGCCCCAGACGGACAGGGAGACGGGAGCGCACCACGTGCTCGCGCCCGACGTTGGGCGAATCCCAGGTTCTGTTGACTGCTTAGCGAGGGGGGCAGGCTGAGGCTCGGGCTCAGGCCCAGGACACTGGGCCCAAGCCTGAGCCTGCAGCCTGCAGCCTGCCGGGCGCTCCCGTCTCCTCGTCTCCCGCCTCCGTCGCGCCCCCTGAGCGCGTGCGCTGTCTGTGCTGCGCGTGGGCGGGTGCGGGGGGAGAGGGATGCGTCCGC
>CAUYUJ010015534.1:0-25677 GCA_963575745.1 Prorocentrum cordatum | reverse complement strand
TTCCCTGTTGCACCCCGAGGCCAGTTTTTAGGGCGGGCAGGGCGTTGCGCCTGAGACTTCCTCACCTCTTATGACCCTGGAGCTTAAATACTGGTAGCAGCTTCACATATGGAGGGCGGGTCATTTCCAAAATGTCGCTCTCGCCTCAGCGCCGCGCACATTCGTTGCAACAGTTTGCAAGAGCTTCACGAATCAAAGATCACCCGTGTTCAAAATGTGGCTCGCGCCTTGGCTCCGCGCACATTCATTTTAAACATGTGTAAGAATTTCGCGGATTGAAGATGACCCGTTTTCAAAATATGGTTCTCTCCCTTGGCGCCGCGCACATTCGTTTTTAATATGTGAAAGAGTTTCACGGATTGAGGGCGGTTCCTTTTCAAAATGTGGTTCTCGCCTCGGCGCCGCCCACCTTCGTTTTAAACAATTGCACGAGTTTCACGGTTTGAGGGCGGTTATTTTTCAACATGTGGCTCACGCCTCATCGCCGCGCAGAGTCGATTGAAAGAATTTCACGGGGTCCCACGATCAACGTACCAGAAACGGCATCTTGGAAAGATTCCAGATTTCGCGGGTGGAACAGTTACGTTGATTGACGGTGTTGAAATCTCGACCATGGCATCCTGGTAAGATCCAGGATCGTCAAAACGCAACAGTCAGGTTGATCCGTGGCGCTGGAATTCAGAGAACAATAATTGGGCATTCTTCCGGGTCTTCAAGCTACCAACGAGGCAGATCTTTCAATGGAAATGAACCGTTGTAAAGGCTTATGAAGAGGAGGATCGGAGGGAGGGTGTATTCCAACACCGTTGATGGCTCTCGGGTTTACACTGGTCCTCCTTTTCCTCCTCCTCCTACTCCTCCTCCCTTGTCTCCTCCTACTCCTCCTCCTCCTCCTCCTACCTATCCTCCTCCCTCCAGCGACCTCGATGAATCGCACGGCGCGACGGAAGGACTCGGAGCAGCGGATCCCCGAGGATGTTACATTTTGCCATGAAGAAGCGCCGCCGCCAGAAAGGGCTTGGGATGGCCAGGGCTTCCTGACTGCCTCGTGGCCTCCTGTGCTGAGTGTCACACCCGCCCCCGATCCTGACATCTGGACGTTTCCCCCGGCCCTCAGAGGCTCCGAAGAGCGCCAATCATCGGGGGCGTCATAGCCGGGGGTGAGGGCCGGGGGCGTGTGGACATCGCGGTCGGGGCCATAACACATCCCAGATTATATGCCCCACTTGCTAGTTCTTGCAATGCATTCCTTGGCCTGCCTTCGCCTGCGCACATGCCTCGGGCCATGATGCGCGAAGCCCCCTCCTCGGCGCGCCCGAAGAAAAAAGGCCACATGCGTCGAAAAAGCGTGCGAACGCCTCCACCCATCTTCTCCCGAGGGCTGACCTCAGCGGCGTTCTCTCGGTTGCAACTCCTCGGACTCCTCGGAGGTCCATATCAGCATTGGCGCTGGTGCATCCGAGGCCGAGAACCGTTCTATTCGGTAGTACTGCCAGATCCCGCATTGTCCAGTTCACCTTCAACTTCATCCGTCAAGACGGGCACATACATGAAAATGTCGGATTCGGAACGGGCCCGCTGTGCCTCAGGTCACTCCATGATTGCTCGCCCGCGCTCCCCGTGCAGCCTGGCGAATCTGGGGCCCAGGAGCTTCGCTCATGAGTCAGCGGTCCGGACGGTTTGCATTTATCAGGAGGGGAAAATACACACAGACACCATGAATCGTCCACTCCCAGGAAAATATGGGAAGTGGGGGGAAGGACAAAACCCCCCAAAATATAGGAAAATGTGGGGAACACTTCTATTTGTGTGTATTTATTTGTGTGTCCTGGGGCCCCTTTCAATCTAATATCCCCACAGCCTGCCAGGAGCTGCCTCCCGAGCCTTCCCATCCCATCTCCGCAGAGCGCCAAGATGGGCCAGAGCGGGCCTCTTCTCCTCCTCCCTGGCCGTCGCTCCGCTCCTCCGCTGCGTCGCTGCTGCATCTCGCCGAGGCAGCGGCGCTGCACCGGCGATGCGGCGCGCCCCGTCCTCAGTGGGCCCTGGAAACGACAAGGCCGCTTTTTTACCGGTTCCGTTTGGCCGTGTTTCTGCCGGCTCCGACGCCGGTTTTTTCCCGGTGCCGTCCGTCGCCGTTCTTTGACCGGTTCCGGCTCCGGTTCCAATCCTGGAGCCGTTTTTGTGGCCGTTTCCGGTCGCCGTTTTTAGCCGTTTCCATTTTCAAGGGACATTTTTCGGAAACGGTGAAAAACGGCCCTGCCGTTTCCGGGGCCCACAAGGTACTCGGACACCATCTGGGATGTGGGAGGCTTCGACTCCTGGAGCCTCGAGGGCCCTCAGAGGCGGAACGGGTACCCGTATCGACTACGCGATCGTTTCCTTGCCCACAGCTTTGCCGATCGGCGCGGGCCTTCGCACCCCCTCCCCCCCCAATGGAGTAGATCTTGGCTGTTCGGGGCGCCTGTTTCTGTGAGCAGGTGGAGTCTCCCCCCTGCAGGAGGACGCACTGTTGCAAACAGTCGCACTGAGCAGAGGTCCGGAGCCAGACCCCCGCCTCCCACACCCTCCGTCCAATGTCGAAACGCCGAATGAGGAAACGCTTATTTTAGACGTAAGAGTGACCCTTCGCCGGAGTTATCTTTGGTGCGGGCCCACTGGGGTCCCCCGATCGCCGAACGGGAGGTGGCAGTGGCGTCTTGCCCCCCCCCCTGGCCCTCAAAAAGCTGCGCACCAAGGGTCACCCTTGCCAAGGGCCACACGTGCGTGTAGCTGACCATACCGCTACCCATTGCCTCCTTTTCGCAGGAGGCCCTCGTCGCCACCGCTGGATTCGCCTGGCAATTCTGGTCAGAACGCACCCCCAGGAGAGGGAGTTTGCCCAGTTTCGGGGTGGAATATCGCGGGAGAGGACGACGCGTCCGATTGGGACCCCGAGGGTTGCGTGTCCGAGGGGAGTTTCCCCGAGCGCAGGAGGGCCCCAGCGAGCCCGCGGAGCGCGAGATGTTGGGCGCCCAGAGTGCCTAAGCGCTTGTTGGCGCCTGCGCACACGTATGAGTGGCTGGGTCGTGGGACACCGATAGGCCCAGAGCTGGACTGGTGCCAGTATCCGGTGCAGGTATTAGCGTAGCACGTTGTTGACGACGAGTTGGGTTCGATGCGTGTTCAGTTCGGATCCACGCCTCGCTGATGATGACAATGATGGTGGTGGTGAGATTGTCAAAGAGAATTGTAGTGATGAGGATTACGAGAGTGGTGATACTGATGCTGATGACGTTGATGATGATGATGATGATGATGATGATGATGATGATGATGATGACGACGAGAATGGGGATGAGAGTGAGGATGGGCATCAGAACGACGGGGTTGATGACGATGATGACACTGGGGATTAGAGTGACGATGATGATGATGACGACGACACGGTTGATGATGATGGCCATGATACTGACTATGATTCTTAGGCTTACGCCACACCGCCGACCCCTTGTTTATGCCAATCTGGGGGTAGTAGAAGCTGCGAAGGGGTGAAAAGGCGAGTGATATTTGTTTGGTGTCTGTTCGCCGCCACCGCCAGAGGGTCTCGGGCAGTTCCGCGGGGGGGTCCGAGCGGACGGCGACACCGCGGGCGGTCGTGGTCTCATCTGGGGCCATCTGAGAGGCATAATGGAGCCAGGTTGGGCTCGGGAATGTCTTCGAGCCGTTTCGGTAGCGGTCGGGAGTTTTTTGGGGGGACTGCCCAGGAGTCATGATGGGTCAACTTGGCCATGTGCGAGGCCACGGCGCGTGCAAAGGGTGTGCCGGCATGGGGCCTATGGCAGGCAGTTTGGAACCACTTGGGGGCCCAGGTGGAGGAAAAGGAGGAGGAGGAGAAGGGGGACACGGAGAAACGGCTCTGGGTTATGGGTTATGGGTGAGAGGCTTCTTGTATGTGTATCGGGATCTCGCGGATCGCTTCTCGGGGGCCTCTGGAAGCGAGTTTTGGAGCCACTTGGGGGCCGTTTCGGAGCCTCTGGGGTGCTTCTTGGGGGTTCCTTGGGGCGTCTGGGCGGCCTCGTGAGGGCCTCTGGGGGCCTCTTGGGGCACTCTTGGGGCCCCCTGGGGCTCCTGGGGGCAGAAAGCTAGAGTTTCAACATGTTTGGTCGCCCTCTTGGGCCCCTCTTGGTGCCGTCTTGGAGCCCTCTTGGGCCGTCTTGGGGACCTCTTGGGCCGTGTTGGGGCCGTCTTGGGCCGTCTGGAGGCCGTCTTGGGGGCCTCTTGGGCCATCTTGGGGCTGTCTTTGGGGCCTCTTTGGCCGTCTTGGAGCGTCGGGAAGCCGAAAAGGCGGAAAAGCAAAAAACATCGAAAAACACTATGGAAAATCAACAATTTTAGACTCTTGGGGCCCTCTTGGGAGGCTTGTTTGGGACCTCGGGGGCCGTCTTGGAGACCTCTTGGCCCGTCTTGGGGCCATCTTGGGCGTCTTGGAGCGGTCGTTTGGCGTCTCGGGGCCTTCGTGGGCCGTCTTGGAGGCCTCTTGGGGGCTTCTTGGCCCGTCTTGAGGCCCTCTTGGGCCCGGAAAAGCCCCGTGAACCGCTCGTCCCGGACCCGCCCCGCTCGTGCCGGACCCCCCCCCCCTCCAAATCGACCGGACGGGGCTCCCGGGGGAGGGGTTTGGGGAGGGGGAAGCATCTCACACGCCGATGATCCCCAAGGGGTCGGCGGATATTGATGATTTTTTCGATGAGGGTAAGAATATGGAAGACGATTATGTCAGTGATGATGATGATGATGATGATGATGATGATGATGATGATGATGATGATGATGATGATGATGATGATGATGGTGACGGTGGTGATGAGGATGTTGATGATCATGATGATGATGATGATGATGATGATGATGATGGTGGTTACGATGACGATGTTCATGGCAATAACGATGGCGATGATGATGATGTTAAGTATGATGTTGATGTTGATGACGATGATGATGGTGATGGTGATGCTGATCATAATAGTGTTGATGCTGATGTTGATGTTTGTCTGGATGGTGCTGTTTATGTTGATGTTGACGTTGGGTGTGATGATGATGACGATGAGGACGAGGATGATTACCTTGATTACGATGGCTACGATGATGACGACGGGGAGGAGGAGAAGAAGGCGGACGATAATGATTATGATGATGATGATGCTGATGCTGATGATGATGATGATGATGATGACGATGATGATGATGATGATGAGGATGAGGATGAGGATGATGATGAGGATGATGATGATGATGATGCTGATGCTGATGAATGCGATGATGATTGATGAGGATGAGGATGATGATGATGATGATGATGATGATGATGCTGATGATGATGATGATGCTGATGATGCAGATGATTATGATGATGCTGATGATGATGATGATGATCATGATCATGATGATGATGATGATCATGATGATGATGATGATGATGGTGATGATGATTATGATGATGATGGTGGTGATGATGATGATGATGATGATTGATGATGATGATGATGATGATGATGATGATGATGATGATGATGATGATGATGATGATGATGATGATGATGATGATGCCCTCCGCCCCATCTGGCCGCCCGCAGGCGTCGGCGGGTTCTGCCGGACCGGCGGTGGCGTGCTGCAGGACGCCCCCGCGGGCGCTGCTGGCCCGCCGCCCCGCCTGCCGCCCGTCCCGCGAGGCCGCCGCCGCCGCTTCCAGGCGTCCTCGCAACCGGTGCCACGACGGGGGAGCGAGTTCCGGGAGACGGGGGTCAATGCAAACGGGGGTCAGCCAGGGCACCGGATCCTGCAGGATCCTGCGAAGACCCTCTCTGGCTGACACGGGCTAGCGAGCCGCTCGTGGCCGCGAGGCGGCCCGCGCATATTGGCTGAGCGAGTCTGTGCACCAGGCGGTGCGCTAGCACTTTGCGGGCCCTGGAAAGGACAGGGCCGTTTTTCTACCGGTTCCGTTTTGCTGTTTTTTGCCGGTTCCGACGTTGTTTTTTTGCCGGTTCCGTCGCCGTTCTCTTACGGATTCTGGCTCCGGTTCCAATCCTGGAGCCGTTTTTGTGGCCGTTTCCGGTCGCTGTTTTTTTGCTGCTTCCGATTTCAAGGGACATTTTTCGGAAACGGTGAAAACATGGCCTTGCCGTTCCCGGGGCTCACGAAGCGCTAGCAGAGTTTTGAAACACGCGTCACGCGTGCCATAATGGCACGGCCGACGCCCGAGCCTTCGCGCTGCACCGCCCTCCGGGCGGCAGTAACTCACCAGCAAGGCGAGCGGCGGAGCCGGCCACGCGCAGGCAACTGTTCATCACCATGTTCGCCCAGTTCTGTCGGGGCCGACCTCCTCTTCCGACGGGCGAACAAAGCAAGAACAAACATGTACTCGCGATCAGAATTGTGTTCGTTTTCTTTTTCGTTGCTTTTCCGATCGGCGCGTGCCCTCGCACCCCCCGCCCCCCCATCGAGAAGGCCTTAGGTGTTTTTGGCGCCTGTGTAAAGCATGTGGAGTAAGCACGGGGGCCCCGCCTCCCGCCCCCTTGGTGGACACGCGAATTTACATTTCGCGCAACTGTGCATTGCGTTTTCGGGGCGGCCCTCGGGAAAGTAAGCAAGGGGCTCCAGGGCACTGGATGTGTTTTAAAACTACGATGCCCCACGAGGTAGCCAGTTGTTGTGGGATCTTCTGGAAGTGCAAATCTTGGAGATTCCTCAAGATTCCTGGAAGTGCAGACCCGAAGTTTACTAAATTCATGATCCGTACGTTTATTTCCACGTCCTTCTGCTACATGTTTCCTCCCGTTGACGTTGTCGCTTCCTTAGTCGCCTCCTTTTGCTAATTCCTTCACTTTCTGTCGGAATATCAGTGCTTAAGTTTTCTTGCTTCTGCGAAATTCATGGCCATGTCTTTACGTCCAATTTTCTGGCTTTTGTTAATTTTAAAAATCGATTCGTCAGTTATTTCTTGTTACCGCAATTTGTGTTGTTCGCATTTCTTTCCAAAGTCAACATCATTTCAGGATTCGGCTTTTCGGTACTGTTCCAAACAGTCGCGCTAAGCAGAGGTCCAGGGCCAAACCCTCTCCCACACCTTTTTTGCCCAATGTCGAAACACCGAAAAAGAAAACTATCACATTCACCACGTGCGACACAAATTACGACGCATGGTGCTGGGACCTCTTGGGACTCCAAGGCCGTCGCGAGCCAAAGTACGACGCGAAGGTTTTTGGCATCCCTTGCCTCATGGACGCCGCTGCCAGGGCTCCCGAAGCCGCCTGAAAATCGCCTTCCCGACTATGTCCAGCAGTGCGTTTTGGCCAGGATTCAGCCGTGCGACGAGAAGACCTATGGCCCCATGGTCGCCACGTCACCAGTCGCCTCGCAAAGGGGCCTCTCATTCCTTGCCCCTCTGGTCAGGGGGTGCCAGAGGTACCCTTGGCCCCCAGCCTTTCGCCCCATTTTGAAGCTCCTGGGGGCCCCTGGGACTCGCGGCGGGTGCTCTCGCGGCCGTGGACGCTTCCTTGGACATGCCTGGGGCACCATGGGTCGGGAGCGCCCCTGGCTGGCAACGCCTTTTTGTTCGCAGGGCGCCCGAACGTGTACTGACGCAGGTGGCGGCCGAGATCGGCCTGAACGTAAAGGAAACATGCTTGATCCGTGGGTCGAGAGCGAGCCTCTTCCGGTCGAAGCTAAGCGGGCCGCGCACAGCTTGAATTAACAGAGGAAGGAAAACAGAAGGGGGCACCAACGTAAAGGAAACATCGAGAGATTGGGAATCCAAGAAAAGGACTGGCCTTTGCGCGAAGGAGGCCGCCCCTGGCAGACATCGGTGATCGGCCCAGAACCCAGCGAGGACTGCCAGTGGATCTGGAGCTGACGCGTCCGCGCTTCACTCGGGGGGGGCAGAGGCTCACGAGCCTTGTCGTTTTGACTCGGAGACTTACAGTGCCGTTTTTAATGTGTGCTCCGCGTGCGGATCATGGATTAAAAATGCATGGATTTAGTATTACAAACAACGAAGAGTTCATGCATAAATTCATTCATGGCGTAATCATGTATTAAAAATCCCATATTGTTGAAAATCCGATGTATTTAAAACTGCCCTGTACTCCCTCGGGGCTGTTCTAACCTAACCTACTCTTCCTAATCCGTACGCCTAAGGGTCCCCGTTTTCCCCCGACCCTGTCTGTGAGGTGTCCTGCGGAGCGTCTCTTACGCAGGAGTTCTTCTTTTGGTGTCCCCGACCTTTGACCCCCCCCCCATCTCACCACCCACCAAACCACCCCAACCCAACCCGAAGGCTTTAGTTTGCCCTCCATTTCCAGTGGGGGGTGGGGTCGGGGAACATTGAAAAAACACATATGGAACCCGTACCCCCCCCAACCCGAAATTGGGGTCTTCGGGTTGGGTTGGGGTGGTCTGGTAGGTAGTCACCATCGGAGCGTCCTCGATGTTTTTGTTTAATGGTGCTCCCGCTGCAGCGTGGGACGCGTGTTCGGATCGGCACGCTGCTCCCGCCGTGCAGAGTAGGCGCTCTCGCCCCAGCGCGGGCTATACTCTTCGGGATCCGAGCTCTTCCTCGGCGTTGTCGCCCCCCTCGCTTCCACTCCTTCGCATTCCCCCGGTTCCCGGGCCACCCCAGCTCGACGCGAAGGCCCCGATTTGCCCTCCATTTCTAGTGGGGGGTGGGTCGGGGAACATGGAAAAAACACATGAAGCCCAACCTGAAATTCAGGCGGAAGTCGGGTCAACGGGTTGGGTTGGGATGGTCTGGTAGGTAGTCACTGCTCCCCCCGTTCCACTCCATATTCTGCTGCTTCTGCTGCTGTTCGTCCTCGTCCTTCTCCTTCCCCATCCTCCTGCTCATCCTTCTGCTCATCCTCGTCATCCACCACCTTCTCTTCCAGTGCACGCAGCTCCCCCTTTCCGCGTGCGCAAAACACGATGGGGGCCTTTTTGGAGTTTCAGGTCCACGGACACGCGTCGGCAGAAATAAAGCAAGTCAACGCACATGCAAGAGATAGGCAGGATGGGTAGGATTTCAGATATGGCACGAGTGCACCTGGCTTGCCGACTGCCCGTGTCATCCTTCTCATCTCCCTTCCCTCCTCTCTTCGTCGTTATTCCCCCGATCTATTCTATCTCTTCGTCGTTGATTACCTCTTCTATCCCAGTCGTTGATTATCCCCCCCTATCCCTTCTCCTATCCCTTCTATCCCCCCCCTTCGTCGTTGATTATCCCTCCGTTGTCCACCCGAGTCCGCGCGAAAATGAGCGCGCGAGAGTGCGGAGTCGGAGGTGGATAGACCTCCTACCCTGACACGTCGATTCAGGAATCGGCCGTTTTCGCTTCGCGAGAGGGCGCCGCGGCCGCCATTTTTGGGGGTCCAGGTCCGTCGGTTTCGGTCCCAGGCCGTTTTCACTGAAGGGAGGCTTACTGAAGGGAGGTTCTTCCACCACCGAAGGAGCTCGGTTTCCCAGGCAGTGGAGAGGGCGCGGGGGGGCGTACTCCGGGCCGCACGGGTGCCCCTGGGCAGGGGTAAAGAGCGCAGCACCGCAGCGCAGCGCGAGGTGATGCCCACCAGGGGCAGGGAGGCCACGGGGGGACGGGGGGCGAGGGCGACCAGGACGAGGAGGAGGAGGAGGAGGACGAAGACGAAGACGAGGAGGAGGAGGAGGAGGAGGAGGAGGAGGAGGAGGACGGAGGAGGGGGAGAAGGAGGAGGAGGACGGAGAAAACACTCTGGGCGGCTCCGGGCCTCCGGGACGGGGGGCGAGGGACGGAGGGGAAGTGCTGGCAGGCGCCAGGGATCCACCAACTCCAGGTGCCAGAGGTGTTGCTTGGGAGGCAGGGCCGCCCACGATCCGATTCGATGTGAGTCGATTCGCCAGCTGGGCCCACGATTCCTATTCGGTTCGAGTGGGTTCGGCTCGCGGGCATAGGCGATTCGGGACGATTTGTTCGGCGATCTCATCCGCTTCCGACCTTTCCGTCGCAAGTCTTGGGGGCCCGGTGTGCCCTCTGAATTCCGTCCTTAGCGTCGACTGGCGTCGATGAGCGTCTGTGAGTCGATGGGGCAGCCCGTTTTTTGCGTCGCTTAGCGCCGACTTGGCGTCGATTGGCGCCGATTTGGCGTCGATCAGCGTCGATTCCCAGGAGCCGACACGATGGTATGGGAGGCTCCCATGAGTTGCTACCGAACGATCTGATCCTGATGGGCCTGTTTTCCACCACCACCACCACCACCAGCACCACCACCACCACCACCACCACCATCAGTTGGAGGGGGAAGGAGGAGGACGAGGAGGAGGAGGAGGAAAAGGAGAAGGATGAGGAGGAGGAGGAGGCACGGTGGAGGAGGAGGAGGAGGAGGTGGAGGAGGAGGATGACCCCCTCCCCCTTCCACTTGTGGTGGTGGTGGTGGTGGAAAACGGGCCCATCCACCCGTGCCTTCGCCAGGGGTGGGCGGGCCAGCGCGCGGTCGCGCGCCGCAGGAGAGCACCGCGAGGCCCCCCCTGGTGCTCACCGCGACGGCGTTCCACTTCCGCGGGCCCTGCTGAGGGGAGCCCCGGGTCTGCGGGCGCAGCCGCAGCCCCGCGGCTCGGTGTCGTTCAACCGACCCCCATCCTGCAGGCAATTTTTATATCCATACGGTAGAGGGAAACAATTACTGACCCCCCCCCTCCCCCCCAAACTCGATGTTGGCACGCGCGGGGGAGACTGCGGTTGAAGTGCATCTCATCATACCCACCGCCAACTTTGAACATCGGGGGGAGGGGGAGGCGTTGACGGATGAATGTGGCATGTGTTCGCTAATTTGTTCCGAGGCTTGTATCCAGGGCGTCTTGGACTTTCGTGGCAGGGGCGCCGCAAGGCCGAGGCGCACCGGATCTGGATGAAATTCGAGCCTCTAGTAGGGGCCTGAGTTTTATCCATGTCCAGTGCTCCTCGGTTTTTCTGGGGGAGGGAGCCCGAAACCCCAAGCCGCAGTGGATATGGACACAAGGTTTCCCCGCACGTCCCCATCCACCATCCCCCCTTCGGGACCCCCACCAAGCTGCCACCCCAGTTGGGGATGCACCCCTCGGAGCCCGAGGGGACCGGCCTGCAGCCCCATCTGGGGGGGGGGGCCAGCTCGGCCAGCGGGGCCCGGGCCACGCCGCTGGGGATGGGGATCGGTTGAACGGTGCTCAGTGGCGCGATCGCGCGTGCACGAATCCGGCGCGACCAATGCACAACTTAGCGTCCCCGGCGCCAGGAGAAAAGCTTGCCCGCTTTGAGGCGCCGCTGGGGGTGGGGGAGAAGGCCGAGCTGGTGGAGGAAGTAAGCCGGGCATGCGAATGAGCCTCAGGAGGTCCGCGCGAACGTCTCGTGTCGGCGACAGCCCCTCAGGCGCGCTCTGCGCGCCAGGGAGGGGGTGCCCATCGCCGACCTGGGAAGTCCGCGCAGCCCTCCGAAAGTTTGAGTTCATGGTTCCAGATTGGCATCTGAGGGCGCAGGTCGAGTCGGATGTCTCGCTGGTCATCTCGATGCTGTTCGGGGCCTCGCAGCTCTCTCGGGGCGGGAATGGTCGCGACTTTGCACGGGGGTCCCTTTCAGGCATCCCATCGGGGCCGCCACGAAGAGATTCGTGCAGGACGGGGGCGCGCCATGGGGACCAGCGACTGTCACAGGGAACCCTTGTTCGCGGAAGGAAGAGACGGACAAATCCCGAGAAGCTGGAGAGGGTGAAGAGGAGGAGGAGGACGCTGAGGAGGATGAGGAGGCGGAGGCAGATGAGGAAGAAGGATCGGAGCAGGATGAGTAGGAGGCAGAAGGACAACGACGATGACGAGGTGAGGGAGTGGGCAAGTCGTGTTGTAATGCCGTATACGCTGCGTTCTTGAGCTCTGCTAGCGCGCTGTTGCTCCCGCGTGTGCGTTCGCGTGGGCATCCGAGGCGTGGCCCACTCCGAGTCCTGTCCGCCGTGCAGGGTCGCGAGGAGGTCAGTTTGCACCGTGCCCAGTCCTCAGGAGGACTGCTTGTCTCAGCCCGGCCCTCGACTCAGGCGTGTGTGTGTGTGTTCCGACGCCCCTCGGCGTCCCCGCACGTTCCGTGTTCGTTGCCGCTGCAGAAGATCCAGGGCACGGTCTGCCTTGACCGGAGTCTCAGTGGGCCCCTCCCCAGGAACAACAGAGGACACCAACGCCACTGCTCCACGTGCGTTGTGACCAGGACTGCAGGGCGAATCCAGCCGCGGCGACCGGGGAAGGGTATCAGCTGCGGTGTAGACGTTCATCCTCTGGCCTTCCCCTGAGTCTGTGTGCCCGACATGGCCAGGAGCACGGTCGCCCAGCGGTCAAGTTTGCTGAACACTTGGGACTTTTGACCGTATGCTGGTCCGCCGCCGCTGTCACTGCTGCCGGGACTCTTGCTCCCCCCTCCCCCCCGCGGACTCATCCTCGTCCTCCAGGCCTTTGAGATGCCCGCTGGCGGGACCCGAACCTCATGAGTCACCATCCTTGGGTCCTCAACAGTCTTGGCATCGCTCGAACGCGTGCATCTCTCCTCGCCGAGGACCATCGAAGAGCACGGAACCGAACAATGCACGAAACAACCAAGCAAGGTCACCGAGCAATGCACGAAGCCGAACAACGCAATCCACCGAATTGAAGGCAATTCGTGCAAGAAACTATGCGCACGAAGCCGACCGATCAATGCACAGAGCATGGATGTCCGAGCGGTGGCAAGCATCTGGAGCCGTCTTGGAGTGTCTGAGGGGGCCCCCTGCAGTAGGGGAGTGGAAGTAGGGGGAAAAAGTGACGACAGCTGGTTTCAGAGACATGCGTTCCTGAAGGCTATTTCCATATGTTTCGGAGTACATCTGAAGGCTATTTCAACATTTCGCACGTTGAATTTCTACCGTTTTGCACTTCGGATATTCGTTAGTTTCATAGCAAAAACACGCACGCACTCGTTTTAGGTGTTGAAAAAACAATTTTCGGAGTTCTGGGGAACTGCTTACGGGGAGTGCAAATCCACAGCATACTGATTTGCATGTTGAAGTGTTACATTTTGGAGCTCCAAATCCCGTCGGTTTTGCACATATGAAGTTTGACGTGTGAGGACGGGCGGGGTGGAAAGGGAGGGGGGCATGCTTCCAACCGTAGCCATTTTGGCTCAGGATGTTGAGTTTCTTCGAACAGAACATCGCAGTCACATCTGCTACTCTGTGTACAATCGCGACAGATGATGATGAAGGGGTATTGCTTTCAAAGAACGATGTTGTGAAACTGGTGCAGCATTTTCGTTCCAATTTCAATCTGGGCCGTTTCCTGGCAAGGAATGGCGAATTGATATTTCAATTGGACAGTGTTTGTGCGCATCATTCACATGACGGCTACTTCAGACTTGCAGTGGTGGCATCAGTGGTTGAAGATATTTTCGGAATTGGTCCTTCTATGTTTGACTGGGGTCGCGTTCGGCATAAAATATTGGAGCTCGTGTCACTGTCCAGGCAACCGCAGCCCCGTGGTCAAGCGGCCGATGCGCCTGACGACGGGGGCCCGTCACCCATGGAAGATACCGTGCAGGCGGAGCTTGATGCTGTCAAACATGATCTTGATGTTGCAAATAAAGAAATAGAACGTTTGAAAGCTGCAAACAAAAGGCTCAGACTTGGATATAAAAAACATCACCAATGTTTCTCCAGGAAGAAAAAGTTGGCCGTCAAACGCAAAAGTCCAGTTGAACAGTTAGAGAAATATCGAGATGCAAAGCGGTTTCGCAAACATGATTCCGCGAGGAGCCACTTCACATTGAGGGGTGGCCTCACGCTCGCACTCAAACGGGTTCTGAGCAACGGTGGGGCCGCCTCCCTCGGCTTAGCCTTGGGGGAGGACATGCATCGAACGACCATTTGTGATAAGGAGATAGATTTGCGACGGTCTCTCATGGCAGCTTCGAGAAAACACATTCGATATTGTTTGCATCGGCTTCTATCGGACGAGGCGGCCGAGGGCGACTGGAGGCGCATGCTGACGTATTCGCGCGGCGACGCCACCAACAGCCAGTGTTGGCAAAAGTCGAAGCTGCGCGTCCACGAGGTCGAGACGCATTTCATCCTCGACGGCTTCGGCGACTCGGCCGATTACGCCGCGGTGCTAGATGGCGTGGTGTCGAGGCGATCGACTGGGACCCTACTCGTGGTTGGTGAGGGCTCTGGCGAAGCAGTGTATGCGTTGAACAACAAGCAGGATCAATCGACGGGAGCGGACACGCTCGACCATGGACTCCAAGCACTTGCTCTTCTTGATGCTGAGTCCGATGGTGATCGCGATGACGGTTCCAGGGGAGGGGATGGGGTAATAGCAGAGGAGTGAGAACATGTGAATGATGATAACAATGGGGAGGAGGAGGAGGAGGAGGAGGAGGAGGAAGAGGAGGAGGAGGAGTTAGGATGTCACCCCCCGTCCGCGCAGGTTCTGCCGCCGTCGTTGCTGCCGAGCCCGTGGCGGCGTGGCGCGACAGGCTCGACGCTTGGGGAGGGCAGAGGATTTTGCATTTGAGCGTTGGGTGCACTGATGGTGGTTCAGACGAGGTGTACAGCAGGGGGTTGAAGCGTGCAAAAGAGTGTAGGAGTGCTGTCACGTGGTCTTTCGATTGCGATTGCCACCACCACGTTTACGCTCTCATGGTGCACGACGGTTTAGAGCTCATGGACGCATTTGCTACCAAACAGTGCGGTTTCAAATGTTATGCAACTCTTGCGAAGATGATGAATGTTTGGAGGCAGTTCGCCGCCGACCTTTGGAAATGGTGCAGGGCAGCTCACGGCGACGCAGTGGCTTCCAAGTTCTCAAAGGTTCCTCCGTCCTGCGTTTCGGAGAGGTGGGGGTCGGTGAGCGCCTGTGAGAAACACGTTCTGGGCATATCTTGGGATGTGATTCAAGATGTCTTCTTTCGGACCCTCGCGCAGAAATCAACTAAGAGACGCAACAAGGCAAAGGCAAAAACAAAAGCAAAAGCCGGCTTAAAAGGGCGAGGAAGAGGGAAAGCGAAACCGAAGCCAAAGCCAGCCCCAGTAGCACCAGAGCTTGGGAGTAGCAGCTCTGACGAACAAGCTGAAGATGCCGAAGCGCGCCCGCTAGCAGAGGATCCGCAGCTGGAGGCTGTAGAAGCATTCCAGAAAACATTTACGAGATGGTCTCGCGAGACCATGCAGGGAATAAACAACAAAGTGTTCAGGTTCCTGGTTCTTGCAGGCCAGCTGTCAAGAGCCCCGCTTGACCACATGCACAACTTTCTCATGAAAAAGGTTCCCCCCCTCGAGGTCACGCGCTTCGCGCAGCTCATATTCGGAAAGGCCGATTCGATATTGTTGGATTTACGCAAACTCATCGATGACATTGTGCCGATCACTGCCAGTTTGTGTGATCATATGCCACTGGATATGTATGTTGCGTGCGTTCATTTTGTCAAGGGGTTTGCTTGGAGTAACTACGTAAACTTTATGAGGAGAGTCGTCAGGCCGATGCGTCAGTATCCACTTTTGTTATTGGTGTTGGCGAAGGCCGAGCCGAGCACGGCGTGCTCGGAGAGACAGGGGATCGCTAGAGATATCTTGACCACCGACAACAACAAACCCCACATCAACGCAATTAAAATGACATGCTTATTCAGGCCGCAACTTGAGGAGTGCGCGAGGGGCGGAACTTTAGGGTGCTCGCTGTGGGTGCCGATAAGGTTGGTTTGTATGAAGCTAACTGGCAGCACGCAGGAGATGGAGGCCTTAAACAAGTTAGTGAAGATGGCTTGTAAGAGGGCACCTACTATTTCCTTGGGCTTACTTGACGCCAGGACCCCGCTGGCATCTGAGCTGGGGGAGGGAAGGGGGAGGAGGACTAGGACGAGGCGTGAGGTCAATGCCTGGCGTGTGGGGGGGGGGGGGGGGGGGGGGGGGGGAGTTGGGCGAGGGGGATCCAGGATGAGGGGGAGGAGGGAAACGGCGCGCCCAGCAGGATTGGCATTCGCCGCGAGGTTGGTCTCGGACATCGCAGTTGCAAGGATATGAAATGGTCTGAGATATCTGATCGTTGCGCCAGGTTGCTGGACGAGGCAACGAGCACTCACGCCGAGGGTTTGGAGTTGTACGGCAAAGGGGATTGGTTTGTGACCCCCGCGGCAGTGCCCATGCCCAAACCTCGGCGGGATGCAGAGATCGGGGCGCAGCTGTTGCCGAAGCATGCGGACTGGGTTGCTTCGCATGCTCTGGTTTGGCATCGCAAGGCCAGGGAGATCGGAGACGTCTGCGGAAAAACTGGTGCTGGGATTTAGAACCGTGGGTTCCCACAGCTTTCCCCTACCCCCTCCTCTTGGTTTCCCCGACCGCTGGGTCCTTGGGATCGTGGGTCCGTGGGTCCGTTGGGCTGTTGCCGAGCCCGTAGGTATCCGAATACGCCATGCTCTGGATGGGGATGCAGTCTGGGTTCCAGGTCCGCTGTATAAGAACACGTGCTTCTTCGTGAAATGCAGGGAGGGGGCCGATGGCCGCGTCGAGATACCCCTCGACCCGAAGGCCACGGAGGGCATGTTTACGATGGATCTGTTTGCGAAGTATGCCCCGATCCTCTGTGACAACCCAGGCGATAGCATCGAGGCCGTCTACTGCAGTATTTCGGAAGACATGCGCATCGTAGAAACACACCCCCTATTCACGATGACGAGCAATCTAGCAGTGAAGATAAACAAAGCAAAAAAAGATGTTCGAGACCTTGTGATCGACGAAGCGGCAGCTGAGCTAGATGCGATCAAGGCGGCCGAGGGCGGGGATGACGCCCTGCCAGACATAGATAAGTTGGACCCCCTCGTTGAGCCTGCCGTTGCTGCTGCTTACGGCCACGACGAGTCGACTGCAGCTAAGATTACGGACGCGGACATGACTGAGAAGTTTGCCAAAGCAATGGCTGATAATGGTTACGACGAGGCCGATGCTGGCATTTTCGGCGGTCTCGATGCAGCCAGCGCCAGTGGCAGTGGCCAGAAAGCTAGGTACGCTGCTAATTTCGAAACTTGGAAAACAGAATTCGCAGCTTCAGTTGATATCTTAGAAGAACGGCGCAGATGGTTGCGCGATGGTGAAGGGCCTGCCCTTCGCCGAGCAGGGAAGGATCTAGCCCTAGTTCAAGTGGAGGTAGATGGCAGGGTGGAAACTGTTTTCGCGCACTGGCAAACGTCGCCGCCAGCGGAGGACAGGCTAGGGATAATTCTTCCGCTGGACGACCGTGGAGTGCCTAAGTGTCAGGTCGGCGTCGATTACCCACCGAAAGTTGGTGACGCTCTGAGGCGGCAGTGGACGCCTTATGCGGGGCCTGTCGTGTTCCCTGCTGCAGGCGTGGAACGTGTCAAGGCGACAACGTATCGTTTGTAATTAATACGTATCCTCCTCATTCTCCACATTTATGTCATCATTGCTCTTGCCCTCGCCCCATCCGCCGCGGCGAGGCTACTGATCAACGGAGTCGGGTTCCTGATCCAGTTCTCCGGCTCCGGCTTCAGAGGATGCGGGGGGTCGCCGCCCACAGCTTGGCCGACTGCGAGGGGAAGGATGATGCCATAGGGGATTGCCTCGTTTGCAAGAGTGCCGACGGCGGGCTGTTCACATGCTGCGTTTGCTTGCTGAAGTTTCACCGCCTCTGCAACGCAAATCTCGCGACTGCGTGCGCTGATCGCGCAGCAGGCGTGTTCTTTTGCAGGGTGCCGCAATTGATTTTCCGAGCTGGGGAGTCCAGGGGAATGTGTGGCCTGCGCCACCTTCGCACGGCTGAGTTGCATGCTTGAACTGCCCCCTGGCCCCCCGCCCTGCCTTGGAAAAACAAACCAATGGCCCCAAAGGCGCGGTTGCTTGCGTTTGGCGCAGGGGGGAGGGGGGGGGGTAAGGACAACAAACAACAACAAACGACAACAAAAACAAAGGAAAGGAAAGGACACGTCCTCTATCCTCCAGTGGCGGCCAGACATAGCCATGACATGGAGAGCCGTCGTGTAGCTGACCAGGCGAGAATGACCAGGAGAGAAGCTCCCCCGCCATCAGTTCGAAGTCCCCTCATCATAAGTATGGCACCAAGGTAAACAGTACAAAGTCTCAGGCTCAGGCCCTGCGTAAGTCTCAAGTCCCCTCGTCATAAGTCGGAGCTATGGCTCGGTCGCCCCTGGGTCCACGATAGGTTTTAGCTCAAGCATTGGCGCCAACTGACTTACAGCGATCGCAGTATCAGTGATTCGATCTCGTCGAGCACTCGCGGACTGACTTGCCAGCCATGCCCGCTCCAGCTACCATCACCCCCCAGTTCTGGGACACATACTTCGGCGTCGATGCGACCTGCGAGACGGCCTTCGAGGGTCTCACTGGTTCGAGGTTGTGGAAGGAGTTGCTGGTGACGTATTGCACCGAGCGCCACTCTACTCTCCAAGTCTTGGGCATGCGGACGGGCGCCGACGGGAAGTACACCCTCTTGCTCAAGAGATGCCCCGATGTCAACCCGCGGAAGCAGTACCATATTGTCAAGGAATACGCCAAAACTCTCATGGATAAGGGCCTCTTCTCCGAGATGCGCGGGCAGCCCATCGCAGTGGAGACGGGTACGAGCTGCACTGATGGCGATTACTTGATGATCGCGGGAGCGACTTTATGCGAGGCGTGCATGGTTGTCCTTGAGCCAAAATGTGATTTTCAGGAGTGACCCCCTACCCACCTTGAGCCAACATTGCTACGGGAGGAGAACGTAGAGGAGGAGGAAGAGGAGGAGAAGGAGGAGGAGGAGGAGGAGGAGGAGGATCGAGTAGCGAGAAGAAGGACGACGAGGAAGATGCGGGGAGGAGGAGACGGAGGAGGATGAGGGTGGGTGGGGAAAAAAAGCAAGAGGGGTAAGCGGTGTAGGAAGATGAGGGGCGCGCGAGCCCCCCTTGTCCTTCAGGATCAGCTCCTGAAGCCATGATGTCCTTCAGGACCACATCCTGAAACCATTATGTCCTTCAGGATGGGATCCTGAAATCCTGATGTCCTTCAGGATTGGATCCTGAACTCCTGAGGTCCTTCAGGATTGGATCCTGAAATCCTGAGGTCCTTCAGGTTTGGATCCTGAAATCCTGAGGTCCTTCAGGATTGGATCCTGGAATCCTGAGGTCCTTCAGGATTGGATCCTGAAATCCTGAGGTCCTTCAGGAGTGGATCCTGAAATCCTGAGGTCCTTCAGGAGTGGATCCTGAAATCCTGATGTCCTTCAGGATTTGGTCCTGAACACCATATGCTCTTCAGGATTGGATCCTGAACTCTTGATGTCCTTCAGACGTGGATCCTGAACTTCTGATATCGTTCAGTCTGATCAATTGTTATGTGAGGTTGGTCTGAACTAAGATATCATACCATGATTTTGATGATTTTAATACGGCCAGAATTTTCAAGTACTATAAAAACTCTGCCAGGTTGCCGCGGACATCGACACGACCAACGTCTACATCCAGGACATCATCAGGGATGGCATGTCCAACATCATGGTGTTTCGTCGCGACTGTCCCAAGGAAATCCAGCGCGCTTTGAAAAAGATGCACAACAAGTTTCACAACGGGTCCGATGCCACATTCGTGGAGCTGTTCGAGCTTGTGGACGAGGCCGAGAAGACGTGGGCCGCTCACAAAAAGGCCGCCGAGACTTTTGTCAAAGTACTGAAGGACAAGAGATGACGAGGAGTGAGGATTGAGGAAGAATGGCAAGAAGAGGAGGATGATGAGGATGAGGAGAGAGTGTATGAGGAAGGGGGAGTGGAGGAGGAAGAATACACCTGGAAAGGCCTTACGGCCAGTGCCGCCGACCCTGGAGACGGAGACGTCGAGGGCGACGACGACGACGACGACATGATGGCCCTGCCACAGGCTCGGGGCATGGGGCGGGGTGGAGGGAAGAGGAGGAGGAGGAGGAGGAGGAGGAGGAGGAGGAGGACTTTTCGAAAACATGAACCTAAACGAAAAACACGTGCGATCCTGAGTGCACTCCGCACTTTACCGCTAATCTCGCACTTGATAAAAAAAAGGGATTCTTCGGATTTCCCTTTTTATTTCAAGTTCCTTTTTCCCAGCAGATCAGCCGCTCATGGAGTGTCTGGTTGAAGAGAGCTCGACTGCTAAACGAAAACAACGACGCGTTGTCACGACGCATCGCAGTGTTTCTCCAGGTACGGCCTTTGTGGGCTGTCGTTGGTGCACGTTTCATTTCCGCGTTGAGTTTATTTTGTTTCTGTCGCAATTGCCGCTTCCAGGCTGAGCGCATAACGGTGGCATCGTGTCCTAAGAGCGGAGACTACCGCTACGAGAAACTCTACGAGCGCTACGTGCTCAGCCATTTCGATCAGTTCAAGACCTGGGATCACTACGACAACTGCAAGAGCTTCACCCACAAGATGCATGCGGCCAAACTCTACACCCCGTGGAAGGAGGAGATGGAGCAGCGGTGCGAGTTCCTCGACAGGGGAATCACCAACAAGCTCGTGGCCAAAGTATGCAACACCCTGTTCCTTCGCATCATGGACTTCAACGACGCCGCGGAACAGCGCGTCTTAGAGTTAGCTTTGATGGAAGCCCTCATGATGGTTGCTCCGATGGAGGGTGCCGACGGCTCGTGGGTGTTCCAGCGCGAGAGCGACTTGGACAAGATCAAGAACCTCAGGGCGCCAATGAGCACGTCCCAGGTGTTCCTGAAAAAGAAGCAGGGGAAGCGGTCCAACGTGAAAGCCAAGACGGCACCCCCTATGAAGAAGCCCAAGAAAGGCACCCAGGATGAAGCTCTCGTCCTGAACGTGCCAGCTGAGGAGATCCACGATACGGTATCCGCCGACAGCCCTAACACTTCGAGGAACACGCTGTTCTTCGACGACTTGGTCAACGCTATCTGCCAGCCGCTGCAGCACTTGCCGATTGCGCGGTACAACACGGAGGTGATCCGCGAGCTCTTCAAGTTCGGCTTCATTTTCTGTTTCGAAGGTGCCGTGACCATCAGGGGGGAGATGTACACCGACTGGTCGAAGGTTCGGAAGATCTTCAGGGATGACAGCATCCGCGCTCACAGGGGGGACCTCATGGTCAAGGAGTGCGAGATTGCTCATGGCGATGCCGATGCTGGTGCCGCGAGCTCTTTTGCTGGCCCCTCGGTCGGTAACGTTCAAGCCGTCAACGACGCGTTGAGCCAGTTCGTCGGCGATGAGAAGTTCGTGCTCGGCATGTTTGCAATCGTTCGCCAGACGAAGATGCCTGATATTTTGGTGCAGCCAGCTTACTTGAACGTATCGATGAAGCTCTACCAGCAGCACGTGGAGGACGTGACGCCCAAGGGCGATGCCGCGGCCGCTCCCGTGGCCTGGACCCACGTATCGTTCCTCGAGTGCGCGCGCAGGGTGCTCAAGGATACGTTCTCGCACAGGTGGACGGAGTTCGGCGCGCGCTTGCTGCCGATCGTCGAGAAGGAGGCCGGCGACTCGAATATCTCCCATCTCACGGTGGGCCTTTTCGATACCAAAGCTCATGTGCGCCGCTTCTTCGGGCTTCGGGCTTCCTGCGTGATCGGCATGCTCGCGAACCTCGGCTGCATTGCCGCGCCGAGCGCCATACAGGCCCTTTACGACAACATCAGCATGATCAAGGAGCGCGACTTGGCCGTGAAAGACGATAGGTGGGTCGCCATGTGGAGCGTCGTCATCAAAGCCGCGATGATCGACCCCGACCAGTTGCGCGAGAAGCTCGAGGCCATGGCGGTGGTTAAGGACCAGGCGTCCTGGTTCGGCAATGACGCCGACGCCCCGTCGTCGCTGCCGCTCTCAGACTCGTGCGGCAGCTCCCCCGCCCAGCCCGATGAGGAGCAGGCGAAGACGACGGTTGCGGAGGCGGAGGTGCCGAAGGACCAGGCGACGGAGGCGCCGAAGGGCCAGGCGAAGAAGGAGGCGGAGGGGGAGGCTACGACTCCGAAGGCCAAGACCGTTGCCGATCCCGCAGCGGGCTCCTCGACGGCAGCGAGCGGTGGCAAGACGACGGGCTCGACGTCGCACGCCATGGCGAAGGTGGAGATCGAGATGACGTTGACAGCCATCGCTTCACATGTGGCTTGCTCCGAGGTGGGCGCCCCCGTCTTGGCGTCCTTCATGAAGCACCTGGAGGCTTTCATTTACGACACGATCAAGATGAGCAAGCTTCCGTCAGTCGATGTGAAATCGCCGACGAAGCGGAAACTGGGCAAGAAGACGTCGAACGAATTCAAGCCAGATAAGGCACCTGCCGCGGGTGCCGCCGAGGTCTGGGGGGGCTTCGCGGACACGGGCTTGGACCTCATCAAGGCCAAGCTGGGCGAGCCCGACAGCAAGGAGAAACCAGAGCCCGTGGCCACGGAGGCTGGGGGTCGACCGATGCAACGACCCAGCTAAGCCTCTGCCCAACCAAATCAACCATCAGCGCAACCAGTCATATGTTGGTGTTTTTTGAAAACCAAAAACGGACGTGACTATATCGTTAGACGTTGTTGGTTGTTTGGGAGTGGTAGGGGTTTGGCTCGGGTCCGCGCTGGCGTCGCGCCCATGCAGATTACGCCGTCCATCTGCTTGCACTTCTACGGGACAGTCACCCGCGCGTTGGTGAAGGACGCGCTCCACGTGTGCTCCGCCTTCGGCATTGACTTCTACATCACGAAGGAGGGCCTCGACACTTTCCATTCGCAGCTGGGGTTTTGCCCTGCCTGGATGGTGAATGTCAAGCAGCCCAAGGAGAAGACCCTGACCGACGGATCCAAGAAGCTGGAGCCGCCGACTGTCAACCTGAACCACAAGAAGGAGACGACGTCGATGCATTACACATACTCGCACATGGGGAAGACAATGACAGCGCACATCCCTGTCGCGATCCACTCCCTGGTGCCCTTCGAAGGCTTCCACGGGTTTACCGACGCCATCCTCACCCGTGCCGTGATGACTGACCAGGTGACTCTCAACCAGTCGAAGCAGGCGGTGAAGAAGGGTGCTACCACCACAAAGGGGGCGCCTGAGGAGTTCAAGGGTCAAAACATTTGTATCGCTGAAATGGGCATCGCAGTAATCCTGGCTTTAGCTCGGCTAGTTTTTCGGTGGCGAGGTTTTTTTGGATACAGACACGGAACGGGTGCGTTGATCGACTCGTTGGCTCCGCCCTTTGCCAGACATGTAGACCTTTTCGGGCTCGGGTTGCGTTGAGCGGTTGTCATCTCCCTAGGTTGGCCTCGTCAGAGGCGGCCTCGTCGCTGTGGAATCCGCCTGTGCGTGTGGTGATTTACCTCTATCTCTCTCCGAGCGGGCCGCCCGACTTCATAAGACTTATACTTCGCTCGGTCGGCCTGCTCGGACATTTAGCTGGCCTTCGGTGCAAACCGCGCGCGCGCAGCGCAACCTGGCGGCTTGCGTTCTGACGGGGAGGGGAGGAGGAGGAGGACGACGAGGAGGAGGAGGAGGAGGAGGAGAAGTCAGGTCTAGCAGCTGCCCAGCCGCGCCCACGCCGTCTTCGCACATCTACAAATCGTTTCGGAGTGGTGCGAGTTGCTCACTGGAAAAAATACATGTTAGCCAGCGTGGACCAAACAGTGTGTTTGGGCAATCTATGTGGTGCAACCTATGCGGTGCAATGCGGTGCAATCTACGTGGTGCTATCAATGTGATGTAATCTACGTGGTTATGAACCCAATAAGGGCAGGCACTGTTTGGGGAACAATGGTTATCCAGATCCCCTCTCCCCTTCACTGCCCTCCGTCGGCCCCCTATCAGTGAGAAGGGGGTGAGAGGTGAGAGGGGCAAGACCTCCAGACCTCAGCCAGGCCGGCCTGGGCCAGACCTCAGCCTCTCGCTCCCGCCGTGAAGTTTGGGCTCAAGCATTTGCATCTACCAGTGATTTCGTTGGCCGAAGCGCCCAAGATGGCGCATCGCCCCCGCTCTCAGTCTCGCTCCCCGCGCAATGGCGATGGCAGCATGTTCGACCAGCTCAGGCGCAGGGCAGCGGGATCGGCCCAGCGGGATCAGCAGCCACACGCTCAGCCAGTGGCGGATCAGCAGCCACAACCACAGGTGCCACCACAGTTGCCGCAGCCTCAGAACGTCAGCCACATCCTCGCCGACGGCGAGGGAATCTTCTACGACTTCAAGGTCCACCCTGGAGGCCACGCCTACCCCGTCGGCCTCGACCAAGTGCGGACGACCGTGATTCATCTTCACGACATGGTGGCAGAATTGCGGATCTGGCAAGGGGGTGCAGCAGACCACCCGTTGTTCTTCGACACGCACCCGTCCCACATCATTCGGAAGTATCGCAGTCTTCTGATGTGCGCGTTGTGTGGGAGGTACGTGCAGTCGGCGTGGCCTATTTGTGGTGGTGGTCGGGTTGGCTTGCGCACGCCATGCCCTGGCTACCGCAACTGCTGGGGCGTCAGGAACATGCAGAGGATCGCTCGGGGCGAGTGCCCGAAGCAGGGTGGCCGCTGGGAGGACGAGGCCGCTGCTCCAGCGGCTCCGCAGGCGCCTGCTCCAGCGGCTCCTGCTCCAGCGGCTCCAGCAGCAGCAGCAGCACCTCACATCACCGACGTGAACGGTAGCGAGGCCAGCGCCTTCGGCAGCTCGAGCAGCTCCGACAGCTTCCAGCAGGATGATTCGGATTCGGACTCCTGACCAGCCCGAAAAGTAGGAGCAGCAACACTGGCTTGCAGTTTTGTGGTCCAGCTTATGTTCAGGCCATTCGCATGCGGGAGAGCTTATGGCCAGCACACTCGTTATCAGCGCATTTCATATTTCAGTCAGTTCCGATTCCAGCTCGGTATGTACCAGCTTAGCTTCACCATCATAGTTTTTCTGCTCGGTGCTGGTTTTGTTTATAGTTTCAGCCAGTGCGTGTAAATACGCTGGCGACCACGTGCGTCTGTGAGCGTGTGCTGCGTAGCGCAGCCTTTCGCCGTTTAAAGCTCGGCTTCAGGCTGCATGCAAGCTCGACCATGTTTTGAACTTTGAAGTGCACGCGCGCTCTGATGGAAATGAAAGGGGGCGCTGAGGGACAGAGAAAGAGAGAGAGAGAGAGAGAGGGAGAGGATAGGGGGCTCTCTGTCCTTTGCGTTCCTCCCCCTATATCCCACGCTCCCCCCTCTCTGAGAGAGGGGGGGGGGAGAAAGAGAGAGATAGAGAGAGAGAGAGATAGAGAGATAGAAGAAGTCTACCATATAGGGAAGAGGCGAAAAAAAGGACAGGGGGCTCCTCCTCCTCCTCCTCCCTCTCTCTCGCTCTCGGTCTGCCGTCTGAAGCCGCGAGGTGGCTTCAAGGAATCTCTCGATCAGATCAGCTTGATACATTCGCGACGCTTCGCGTATATCCTATATCCCCGTGCGCCCATCCAGAAACGGTTCCACATAACAGATATACGCTCAAACCTGTCTTTAGGATTGGACCGACACTCCTTCAGAGATCACGATGCTGCTGAATCCGTGACACTTCGTATCCCCAGAGGCCCAGCCAAAAACGATTCCACGGGGGAGGCGTGGCAAACTATGGGGGGGGGGGGGGGTGACGCAACCGACGCTACTTCATCCTCCTCCTCGCCTTAACTTTTCCGATTCGCCAATTGCATTTTCATTTTCTCATCCATCAGTTT